>JAWWEV010000004.1:26611425-26632496 GCA_035583235.1 Hafferia zeledoni | reverse complement strand
GAGCGGCGCGGCGAGGAGAGGAGAGGAGAGGAGAGGAGAGGATAGGAGAGGATCTGGGGCAGAGAAGCAGGCAATGATGGCCGAGAAACAGCACTGTGTGATGGGTGCAACCAACGGCGTGCATGGGAATGAGCTGTTCACTCGCAGTGAGCTGTCAGGAACAGTCCCCAGCTGGACTTTATTCGTCACAGATATTCACCAGCACTGCCAAGCAACAGCTGAGCTAGGTAGCTGAATGGAGAAGCCATTCATTAACTGAGTGATTAGTAATGAAATGCTTCTTCTGCTTCAGGCTCTGTGATGGTAGCTACTGGCCCAGCAACCATGGCCAACCTCCAGGACTGCTGTCATCAGAATTAGGGAATCACAGAATGGTTTGGGTGAGAAGGGTCCTAAAAGACTGTTTAGTTTCAACCACCCTGCCATGGGCAGGGACACCTTCCACCAGCCCAGGATGCTCAAAGCTCTGTCCACCCTGGCCTTGGACACTCCCAGGGATGGGGCAGCCACAGCTTCTCAAGGCAACCTGTGCCAGGGCCTGCCCACCCTCACAGAGAAGGATTTCTTCCCAATACTAGACTAAACCTGCCCTCTATCAGTTTAAAGCCATTCCTCCTTGTCCTATCACTCCATGCCCTTGTCAAAAGTCCCTCTCCCACTCTCTTGGAGCCCTTTTAGGTACTGGAAGGTGCTTTGAGGTCTCCCCAGAGTCTTCACTTCCCCAGAGTGAACAGGGCACCCTGTTGCTCATGGAAGCAGCTGACACATTTGATTGGATCTGCTGGCCCCAAACAACAACAAGCTTCAGAAAGTACCCAGACTCAGGCTTTGATGATGGACACTCACCTGTGGCACCCCTAAACCCAGTGACAGCCAGCTGAAAAATGTCACTGCACCATGACTACCCCCCATCCACTGTGCCAAAGCCAACATGTGGGACTGGTGGTTATAACAATAATTCACACAAAAAAAGCCATGCCAAAAGCAGGGAACCAATGTGACCTTTTGTCCTCGTGACTCACAAGGAACAGAAATGGGCTCAGCTTTAGGAAGTAGCAGCAGGGATTATGGCAAACCACCAAGTCTGGTCTCTGCTATCAGTGCCACAGACCCCAGGCCAAACCCAGGCATCCATAGAGAGATTACAGTCACCTGGAAGACCTTGGAAGAGCAGAAGGAAGAGCACACCTTCCTGCAGCTGGGAAATGGAGGCATAGCCAGGTTAGGCAGCACACTCAGAAACAAGAAGGTATCTGACTCCCATCACTGCTGTCACAAACCATGGCCAGAGCAGGCCAGGGTGCAATTTCACCAAGGCAGCAGGGTTAAAACTCCCACCAAAAAGCATCAGGTGGGTTTTACATGATGGTGATCACAGAAGGTCTCTGGGCCTTGAAGCAGCTTTGAGCACCGTGAGGGCCAGGGCAGGGATGCTGGGGCTGGAGGGTGCTGGGATGCAGTCAGGGGACCAGCCAAGGCCGCTGGCAGGGCAGAGCCCTTCTGGGTGTGATTTGCTTTTGCAGCCTTCCACACGGTGGAGTTTTTCCTTGAGCTTTGCTCCATATGTCATGACTCACTGGCAAAACAACACCCGCACTTCGGTAGTTTCCATACAATTATGGGGAGGTTTGCCCATCCCGGCTGCACAGGTCTGAAATGATTTCCAGATCTTGTGTGCAAGGTGGGGGGAGGACAGAGACGGGGACAGGATGGGGAAGAGAGGCTCTTGGTCTCTCTCTACACCTATTAGGACTAACTGCCCCCTCCTCTCAACCCACAGGAGCCTGTACCCCACCCTAAACAAATACAGGCTCCTATGGCAACACTTGTTGGGGAAACTTAACAACTCGTGCTCCAAATTACACTGGAAAAACATATGAGGGGAAAATAGAAAATGACTAATTGGACTCGAGGCTTAAGAGAGCCAGGCACAGTTTGGGGACTGCTGTCGCTGCTCCTTGCCTGGTGTTTGGAGAGCACAGTGACTCCTGTGCCTTTGCCTTGTTGAGGATCTCCAGTGGTTTCATCTTTGCTAGCAGAAAGAGCAAAGTAAAGTGCTGGTGGGTCACTCTCAAGGGCACAGGAGACATAACATCATTTTGGCCTTGCAGAAGTCCCAGCAAGGGAGGACATGGGCAGTGCAATGTACTAAGAGCAGGTGATCTGAGAGAGGAAAACCCATAGAGTCTCTGTTCACCCTGTGCTTGAGACATGTGGCTCCACAGAGATCAGTGGGAGAAGGGAGGCTTGCCCAGGTCGGTGACTCACTGAAACACCTGATGATGTTTTAAGATGCTGGCAGGACAAAGGAAAACACCAATGCCCAACTGCACCAGCCTGGATGCAATCCAGGGAAATGGCCAAATGCATCTCAGCCGCCAGAATGTACATCATCCAGCACAGGGGGGGAAAGGGCTGGTTGAAATATCTCTTATAAATGGGGAAAAAATGAATAAGGTAATTGCTGCAACCACTGCATTCAGTGACGGCACTGCTGGGCCAGGCCGAGTGCCACCGAGGCAGCCAGGCTGTGTCAGCCCATCTCCCACCACCCATCTCCTTGTTTGCTCAGACAGCACCCTCAGCAGGGCAAGTGGCAGCACGTGGAGGTGCAGCACTTGGCACTGCCAGCACCGAAAGAGTCACCACCAATCAAGGGCTTGGCAATTTAAACAGGCTAAAAAAACACGGGCTCTCAAAGGCGGCAGCAGGCACCAATGGAAGGAGAAACAATTAAAAGGAAATAAAAATAAAAGAGGGAAAAGTATTGCAGGCAAAGGAGGGATGTGAGAAAGGACTGGTTACACCCTGATACATCTCAGGTAGAACTCTCAGAGGGCTCAGGGGTGCTGTTTCTGCTATGCAGAGAGCAGTGTCTGTGCACAGTATTTTTCCACAGTGCTTGCAGAGTCCCTGGGCTGGCTCCTTCCCCAGGGCTGCTGTTCTGAGAGGGGAGCCCTCAGTGCCATCAGGGAGGCAGGCAGGGTCCAGGCTCTCTTCTTCAAACCCACCTTATGTATAGGTTGGTTCAGTGTGAAAGAGCAGTAAAGGGTGCAATGGGTGAGTGAAAGATGGACCATGAAGAATAAATCGCAGATGCCATCAGTGTCATACATGTTTTGGTGCTGTATCACAGATGTTTGACAAACATTATTTCCCAGGAATGCAGGTTTTGCTCAGGTTGAGCAGAACTGAAGGCTCAGCACCTTGATTTTGGCCACTGCCCGTTCCAGGTGCTTCAGAGGCAGGTGGAAAAAAGAAATACTCAGCATTCACCTTGCCAAATGTGTAACCAAAGAGCTGAAAGACTCCTCTGCTTTGCCACTGAGATGGGAAGTGTCTGTCATTTCTTTCTGCCCACAGCCACTGAAGGCCCAGATCCCAGTTTCAGGGAATCAAGTCCAACCTTAAGAAGCAAAATGTTTTCTCCCAGCCCGGTCCTGGGCTTTGTGACTGTGCTGAGGGTGCATAGTCTGCTTTCATGTAGCTTCTAAGTCAGCATGGATTTTGCTGTCCTTTCATTCTTCCTTTTGGGAACTGGCATTCTGGGCATCAAGCTCAGACCCTTTGCATGCTGACAGAACCATGTGTGTCCCTGCAGCTGAGGAGGTGCAGGTGTCTTCATCCTCCTCAGCTGTCCCTTTCAAGGCAGCCCCAGAGGAACAGGGGAACCACCATTTCACAGGGGAGACAGGCAGGGACCAGCCCTGGAAAAGCTGCCAGTGCCCTCAGACCCACACCTTGTGCATCAGCTCCACTGCTGTTAATTCTGTCTTGCGATGGATGAGTCATTAGTGGTGGGAAGATCAGCTGGAACCCCCAACCCTTTGGTGGCAGGGGGATGTCAGCCCAAACCAGGCTCACAGAAACACAGGACACAAACCTGAGTTGTCCCAAGGCTGGAGAGGGCTGCAGCTCCATAGGGCTAAGACGTGCAAGAGAAGCCACCTCCCAGGTGCAGGGGGCTGCCTGTGGCAGGGAGGAGCAGGCAGGGATGTGGGGAAAGGAAAGCATGGAGAGGCTGCAGCAGCCTTTGGCCGGGGAGAGACAGAGGGCAGCTTCTCCCTACCGGATGCCTTCCTTTCCTCCCCTCCTCAACCACTAGCCAAGACCTTTCCAAAAGCTCTGGAAGGTCCCTGGGAGGACTTGAAGAGTGCCCAAAGCCTTGTCAAACGTCTGGTTCCCTTAAAGCACCAATACGTCCACCATCCCAACTGGAAATTTCCCCTCCCATCCCTGGCCCAACATCCCTCCAAAGCACTGCTCCCCTACAGAAAACTGGGGCTGGTGTCAGTCCCCAAGGCCACAGCTGTGACAGGAGCTGGTTAAAGTGATGCCATTAGCACCGTGTCCCCAGGACCATCCCTCTCCTTACACACACTCACGCTGGTGAGGCAGAGAGCCCGGCCATTCTTGGCTCCCCCTGCTTGCCCAAGGAAGTTGACTGGGAATGCAGACTGTGGGAGGAAATGACAATGTTCATTGTTTGGATTAAATATTTTTCTTGGCCCTCTCTCTGTTGCAGTGTGTCTTTTATTTTTTTTCTCCCCCCGCCTTGACACCCCAAGCACATTCACTTTCCCTCTCTCCTTCCTGAGGCTCTCCAGCACGCAAGGAGGAAATCAGCTCTGAAAAACACAGGGAGGGACAGAGAGGGAACAGGGCTGGCTTCTGCTCAGAAGGTTTTTTGGGATGCCTCCCTGCCCTGAGCCACCCTGAGCAGTGAGCAAGCTCTACCTGGCCCATTGCAGAGATGGAGGCAGAGTGAGAATCGCTCATAGGAAGAGAACTCTAGAAATTTGGGAAGAGGCACCTGAGACCAAGTGGTCTAGAAAAAAGACAAACAAAATCCTACAGACCTAGGTCTTCATTTCCCACTTTTGTGTCCTCCAGTTTCTGTTCCCTGAGCTGTCCCTCCACTCCTTTTGAACCATGGCAGGTGTCCCTTGGAGGCACATGCCTGTAGGATGGCTGGTTGGACATCATGGACCTGCCCTACCACCTCAGACACAGCCAGAAAGTGAAATGGAGAAATTTCAATCACTTCTGTTCTTGCTGGGGTCCCTGAACACTCATCAGCTTAGCATGCAAATGGCTTTCATCACACCTCAGGTCTCCAGGAACATCTGCTCCAGCCCTGACATCCTTCTCCCCCAGGCTCACTGAAGAAACAGAGGCTTGTTGCTTGAGGCCGTACTCCACAGACCTGGAGGAACACTTCAAGGACGGGCTGATGGGCTGCAAGGCAGCATCCTGCCATTTGGTTTCAGCCCCTGTGCCATCACTGGGGCTGCCATGCCCAGCTCCCAGCAGTCCTGGTGTGGAGCTCTAGGTGCCCTTCAGGACAATGATCCCTTGTACTCAGCTATCCTGTGAACAGCCGGGCCCTGTTTGAATCAGTGTGGGTCGATGTTGGACAGGATTGGTGTTGGAAGGGCAATGTGGAGCAGAGTTCAGGCTGCTGCTTGGTCTCCAGCCTGAAGGCTGCTGTAGATGGCCATACTGGGGGAGCAGGTTTTGCCTTCATGGTGTCTGGAAGTGCTTCTGTGTCCCAGGCGAGCATTTGGCTTGGACATGTTTCTGCTGCAGGAGTGAGCATGGGGCACTTTGGCTACTGAGTGGGGTGCATCTCTTTATCCCTGTCCTGCTCAGGGACCTCCTGTCTCAGCTGACAGCCATGTGGAAAGGGCTGTACACAGTCCATGGACAAGAGGGAAGGAGGAGATGGAAAGCTGGAGTAGATAAACATCACACCAGAGCAGGTCTTGGCTTCCATTAAAAACATCCATGTCCAGGATGTATTCACAGCGAGGTCCTTAGCCTTGTCTTTTTTATACCCTGATCTCAGTGCTAACAGGAGAAGAAAAACAGAAGCAGGGAAGAGCAGGCAAAGGGGAGCAGAGGAAGATGCTGTGTGTGAATAGTGCTCCTGGCAGGCATGGTGGCTCCCAGAGAGAATCCCCAGTGCTCACCATGTCCAAGGACACTGCTGCACACACCAGAGACCTCCAGCACCAGCACCAGGCTGCCATCCTGCCTCCAGCACCTCACTCCTACATGGATCAGATCTCCTGCCAAGCCATTTGTGCAAAATATGTTGCAGGATAGAATGGGTTATGGAAAACAAGCCCTGAAAACCACAAGGGCCTCCTGACCCACTTGTATCTGGTTTCTGCCAAGTTCTTGTTACAGATCTTAAACAGAAAGAAAAACAATGTACGAGGGATGAAGGACTGAAGGGGAATGAATATTCGTGTTGGAAGAGCAGTTGGCTGGGCTATGCCTGGGGATGTTTGTTTATTATCAGAAACGACTCATTGATTTTTATTTCAGCGGGTGCTTTCAGTGGTTTTCCACTCTCTGCATCACCGTCTGCCTGACTGTGACTGCCAGGAGAGGGGAAAGTGGGACAGAGATGGGGATGGAGGGATGGCACCTGAGCTGGAGAGGGCAGAGAAGCAGCTGTAGGTCAGGGTCAGGGCATTCCAAGTGCAGGGCTGCTGGCACCATGTGGCTTAGGGAAGCTGAGGCTGCTCCCACCTGTCTGGAGCTCTATGTGCCTGGATGCTGTAAGTCCTACCCATGCCAGACCCCCATCTTTTGGGGTCCTGTGAGCCTGTCCATGCAGGTAGGGGAGGGACACCTGTCACCACTGTGCAGTCATTTTATTTCCCTCTGCTTTGTCTCTTAAGAAAATGAGGCTTCTGCAATCACACTCTATATGTGTGCAGGGGATAGAGATCTTCTCACTCTTTAGGAAAAGCGTGCCTGAACTGAGATTTTTGGGAGAGAAACAGACTTCTTTGGGCTCCTCCTGGAAGGCCATATCCCACTACAGAGCTGACATCCCACACTAAGCAGCCTGACTGCCTGTGCCAAGAGCAGCATGAAGATGTACCCAACAGGTACACAGAGAGCTCCCCACCTTGCCTTCCACCTCCACGGCATGAAGGGCTTTGTATTCACCAGTCAGGGGTCAGATCTGACCCAGAAGTGGCCACTACCTGCAGTCCATGCTCCTGTGCTCCCCCACCATCTGCATTAAGGCTGGTGGAAGGTACAGCACTGCCTGGTCCGAGAGGTGAGATAGTGATGACGTGAGAATCATGAGAGGGTGAGTAAGTTCTACCCAGTTGCTCTACAGTGTCTCCTTGGAGAAGCTGGGCTGCCTGTAGTCCTTATTGCCTTAAGCCCCAGAAGTAAAGAATAGTCTTTCCCAGAGCAGAGCATTCCACCAGCATCACGTTTCTGACCAGTTTCTGGTTCTGAGCTTTGCCACGGTCCAGAATTAGAGACCCTCAAGCCTGAGATGAGGGACAATCAAGAGTCCCCAGCCCCACTGAGGCTCAGAGGCAGCTGGACTGGCTGCAGTGAGTTGCACCCTGTCTCCTTTCACACCAAAGCACAGCAGTGAGATGTTATGTGATAATTCCCACTGTTCCTATCTCATATGCCTTTAAAGGAGTTAATTCTGACTGACAAATGCTGGACACAAGCCGTGGATGTGCCCAGCAAGGGTTTTGTGCTTGCTGGTGGGAAGAGCCAAGGATCCATCAGGGTCTTTCACTACCTGTTGGACTGAGAAACTTAGGAACAACTTGCAACCACAAACACACTTCAATCCCTATTTCATCATTTCCATTGTAATACCTCAGGAAAACCACAAAACAGGGAACAGATTAGTGTTTTATGACCGTGATAATATGACCAGCAGCATGAACGAGGGCAGTGAGACCTTGTCCTCATGCAGGGAAGGCCTGAGAAATTCCCAGCAGCTGATGCTCCCAAACAGCATTCTGGTATGGCCCATTTTCACCCAGGGTGTGAGGCAGAGACCTCAAGTCAATGTGCCTTCCAATTAACCATTTGCCACCTGCATGTAATGATGACATGAAGCTGAAGGTGGGAATGAGGTCAGCATGTTGTACACGGCAAAGGCTGCCCAAAAAACCTGCCCACATTCTCTCTGATCACTGCAAGAGCAGCCTCCCTTCCTCTGAGTGCATGTGAGCAGGACAGGAGTGGTTCCCCCATCCTGTGCATAACGTTGGGTAAACACAATGAGATAAAATGAGCCAACTTTTTCTCCTAAGCCACAGCCACAATGTGAAGCACAGGAACCCCTGTGGTGGGAGACAGAAGGGTGCAGGTGTAGGACCTTGCACAGATTAGGGGGTGCTCTACAGCAGCCATGCTGGGGCACAGACTGTTTTGCACCATGGCAGGAATAGTCCAAGGGAGCAACCTTGATGACTGTACATGCTGTCTCCTCTGAAGTCAACAGCCTCAATTGCTCGAGGGTACAGGAAGAGGATATAGCAGAGATGGTCACCTTGGGATGGCTTAGGAGAATGTGTCCCAGATACTGCAGACACCTCCCTCACAGCAGCCAAACACACCACCAGGACCAAAACTGCCTCCTCCCAACCCATGGTGAGGAGGAGGGGTTCCTCTCCTCCTCCACTCCCCTCTCCCCACAGCCCCAAGCCCCCTCCCTTGGTGCTGCCATCTGTTTTTCTACTGATGGCAGGGGACGAGATGTTCCGCTGGCCCTCGAGAGGTGAAGCGCGCTCGGCACTAACTCGTATTCCTGATGGGCTCCTGGAAGGGTTTGCATCCCTCCCTCCCTCCCTCCCTCACCGAAATATGTGCCTCACTGCTCCGGCACTGGGGAACTTGGCAAGGCACAGCGAGAGAGCAGGAGGCAGATGGACGACCAGATTAATGGAAAGAGAAGGGAGGTGGGGAGAGGAGTGAGAGGGATGAGCAGACAGGCTGATCCACCGCCAGTGTAGGACAAAGATGAGCGAGAGTCCCTCTAATGCCATTGCACAGTGACCTGGACTTTCCAATGTGAGGCAGAGCTCCAGCTGGGGCTGGGAAGGTTGAGTCTTGGCTAGTGCTCCCATGCCCTGGCCTGAAGTGACTCCACCAGGGAGAGACGGTACGGGCTGCCAGGTGGCCTGGATTTCTCTTATGTAGGGTTGTTCCCCTCACTAAGGCATCCAGAAGAGAAAGCTTCCTGATCCAACACACACTTGGCAGCCAATGGAGAGACAATGGAATCTGCAAGGGGTGACTCAGAACTGAGGTGACATGGACAGTCCACTGGAACAGCATTTCACTGCCCAGGGGATGGCAGAGTCTGGGCTCTTAAGGGAGGAGTCTCCATTGTGGGATTCCTTTGAAATGAGGGGGAACCTGGGACTAACATGGCCCATGGGCATGGCCAGTGAGGCTGAACCATGAGTGGTGGGGGTGACCATGTTGTAAGGACGGATTACAGACTGGTGACCTGTCACTAGTGGGGTTCCACGGGACTCCATCTTGGGCCCTGTGCTCTTCTACATCTTCATAAATGACTTGGATGCAGGTCTGGAGGGGACACAATGTAAGGAAGAGATTGAGCCATCAGAGATCATCCAAAGGAGGGCACCAAAGATGGGGAAGGGCCTTGAGAGGAAGCATGTGAGGGCACTGAGGGTACTTGGTGTGTTCAGCTGGAGAAGAGGAGACTGAGGGGAGACCTCATTGCAGGGACAACTTCCTTGGGAGGAGCAGAGGAGGGGCAGGCACTGATCTCTGCGCTGTGGGGACCAGGTTCAGAATGTGAGGGAATGGCCTGGAGTTGTGTCAGGGCAGGGTTAGGTTGGATATTGGAAAAAAGTTCTTCACCCAGAGGGTGGTTGGGCACTGAACAGGCTCCCCAGGGCAGCGGGCACAGCACCAAAGGTAACAAAGCTCAAGAAGCTTTTGGACAAATACTGAGGTACAGGGTGTGACTCCTGGGGATGGCCCTGTGCAGGGCTGAGGGTTGGGCTCGATGATCCTTGTGGGTCCCTTCCAACTCAGCATACCCTGTGATTCTGTGACATCCCATCTCTACTCCACTTCCCCTGTCTGACGCCTCCATATCCCCCAACAGTTTGGGTTCCAAGTGCAGTGGCCCCTGAGAACTGCAGGGCTTTTGGTCACAATGACGGGGGCAAGAGAGAAATAGGAATGAGGATGAAAGGCAGCACAGACGAGGTGGAAACAACATTCAGGGTGTTTTCTCTGGTCAAGTGGGGAGACTGGTAACCACTCCCTTCTTCCCAAAGCCAAGCAGTAGCTCCCAGAGCAATACTGTGAACAAGACACTTTTGGTAAAGGTTATCCTTTATGACAAGACAATGACTGCTATAAAACACAAGTTAAAAAAAAAATGGTTATCTAGGAGGATTTGGATTACTGGTCCAACCTTAACAACTTCCAGTACTGTAGGAGGAAACACAATGAAAAGAATAATCAAAGACATGGAGAGGAGAGATGAGGAGAAGGCTGTGAGCTGTATCAAAAAGGAGAGAGCATCAGGGTGAAAGAAACTATCTGAGGATGAATCTTCATTAGTGTTACAGAGAGTGACTGTGACCTTAAAAATAGGCCTGCACTGATGAAACTGCTAACAAGGAAGAAGGGACTGTTCCACAGAGGGGGATCAGGATATCTAACAAATAGTTAGATGACCTGAAGGACTAGAGAGAGAAGCAAGATGACATTCGCTTGTATAAAACTGAAGGGCAACCTCTTGTACTGAGGGCAAAACATCTGCTGTTAGCTTGGCACTCATCATTTGGAAACAAAGGAGGTAGAGAAAGATCTGGGTGTACTTGCTGACCTCAGGATATCTGAGCTGCCAGACTGATGCAACTGCAGAAACAACAGATAAAGTCCTGTGTCCCATCAAAAGAGACATTTGCAGCACAAGGCAGCTTTGTGCAGGGCTTGGGTGAGACCTCAGATGGAAGAGGATGTACTGACTGCTTGGTCATTCCTGATGAAACACTAATTGAAAGCAGAAAAAGCATTAAAAATCCACAGGGGTGATGGAGAGCATGGACTCTCCATCTTCTGGTAGGACACTACAAGATTTTGGCTTGCTTAACCTCCTGTATGCCAAGAGTGCTGTCTGGAATTGCTTCCTGGGAGCAAACAGGAACAGAAAGAGGTCATGTTGGCCATGAGCACGTTTGGGTGGCTGATGAGAAGACAGTGACTGTCACAGCGAGATGCTGGGACTTCAGGTAGTCAGTCTGTCTCTGTCTCTCTCACACAGCCCCCCCCCATACACACAAATAAGCTGGCATTTTTCATCATTCCCTACAGGATCACTCACTGAAGACACAGACCCAAGGTGAGGTGCAGGAACCACAGAGGAGGAAACACTGGGGTCACTCTGGTGTACCTGAGCCTAAGGAAGCATCAGTTTTCTGTCCCCTGAGCCACATAGGAAGGGAAGAAGGAGCACCTCACACCCCACCTGCTTCTCTTTTGGAAGAAACTCCAAGAGAGCACAAGGAGAAGTTCTCCCTTGCTAGCAGAACCACCACAGGGATGATCACCACAGCTGTCTGGACTGCTCTTCCACACAAGCCACGCCACTTCTAATACATTACCCCCAGATCTGAGCTAAAAGATGTGGTTTAGAAGACTTGGAGCTCCCAGAATGCTGGAGGATCCATCACTAACCCCTGGTACTCAATCACCAAACACCTCTCTAGTGCACAGCACCTCATTCCCCTACTCTTTCTGCCTGTGTCCTGCCGTAGACATGCACAACACAGCCATGAGTTTGGAAAATAACTGCTGCACCTTCTGTAGACCATAAGGTTTCCTTCCTGGGGACGTGCCCCCTGCAACATGGCCCTTTCTCCCCCACTTCAGTCGACAAAGAGCTGAGCTAGGCAGAACCAGGGAGGAAAGGCAATCACTCGCATTAAAATGAGCACATAAAAAAATACAATCAGCAAAACCCAAAGCTATTTTTGGTGTGCAAACTCCATTTACATTTTCCTTTTTGGTAAAAATCCCAAATTTTTAGCATACAACATTCCAAAATTCCCCCACTTTTTCCTTTTATCCTCAATCATAATAACAACTAGTGCTTGACAAAGACTGCCTATTTTTAATTTCCTTTGCGAACTGACTCCAGGCTGCCTATGATTTTCTCCTGCCTGGTCATTATTCAAAGCAAAATGAGTGGCTAACCAATTTCTGCAAGGAATTCTTTGTCTGCAGATTCTTCAGGAGCAGTTTGTTTTGCATGTACAAGGCTGGAAATCCTGGTTGTTTGGATTGGACGCGTGAGTCACACAGGGCTTTTCTGGACCCATGTTACTCTAGAACTGCGGTTCTGGTTAAGGAAATATTCCAGCTTGGAGTCAGCTCGGGCTTTTGGGGGATACCCCTTGCCAGTGAAATCCTTTTGCTAGAATATTCTTCCCAGGCTGGCCAAGAAGCAGCAGGCAAGCAAGGAAATGGGTTATTGTGCAGCTCTTGCTTCCCAGCGTCGCCCTGGCTGTGGGGGGCTGTACCCAAGGATGCTTCCTCTGTTATCTCCACTCATACAGCAAGCCCTGGCCCAGCTCAGAGCAAACATGAGGGCAAAGTCTCCATTGCCAGCAGTTCTCCTGCAAGGAGCAGGCAGCTCATGCAGGGGGCAGGGAGGGCTTACCTCGCACGACTGAATGCAGTGAATGACGGAGGGGTCCGGGTACCACCGCAGCCTGCCCGTGCACACAATGTTCTGGGGGCAAGGAGAAGAGAGCTGTTAGGTGAGGGGGCAGAGGGAGGGGAACAGCCACCACTGCTTTGTGGAGCTAGAGGGTCTCCTGCAACACTGAGTTGCTCACTGTGGGGCAGAACAGCAGTGGCATCCCCAGGACCCTTTGAGGCCCAACAAACCCAGGGCACCAGCACCTGGGTAACCCCTAAACAAGGGATTGATGTATGAGACAGAGGCCAGACACACACATACACACCTCTGTGTGTGTGTGTGTGTGTGTGTGTGTAGATGTATATTGGATGGACTTGATGATCTTGGAGGTCTTTTCCAACTTTAAATATTCTGTGTTTCTATATTGATACAAAACTGGAAAAGGACAAAGGGACAAAGGGAGATGACAAAGGGACAAAGGGAGGGACCACCAGAGAAGTGGGTTTAGCTGGCAGTGCCACTACACAGTGTCTGACTAGGTGAGGAGCTGCTCAGCCAGTCATCACTCAGTGCCTGCTTCAATTGACCCATTGATGCCTGCTCAGGCTTCAAAAACTGCATTCTGGAAGGACTCATCTCCCCAGACCTGACCTGATGCAAACACCCCAGGCTCACGGTCACTCTGAGGTTATCTCTGGTATTTACAAGGCACGAACTCAGCTGTTGCAGCCAGATGGACACAAGAGTGAGATGTGAAGGGCTCGGTTTCCCGGCCCTGGAACGCGCCGTCCCGCTCATTCAGCTGGGGTTTGTGGGGAACACTCATGATTACACAGGGGGAAGAAAAGCCCCACCGCACACGCAATTTCCTCCTTGTAAAGCTCAGGCAAGCTTTGAAATCTGAGGCCCCATAAAACAGCGTCTGGCCTGTGAAAGTGTCCTAGGATGCCCTTCGCAGCATGGGAGTCACACAGAGGGGTAGGTATGTTTTCTCCCAGCCTCCTGTTTGGCACATGCAGTGGCAGACAGGCCAGCTCCAGCACTCCCAGGTGGCACATCAGCTCGGGATGGGGCAGCTCTGCCCACACAGACCTGCTGCATCTTCGGTCTAGACTGCGATGGGGTTGGAGCAGGATGAGGTCCTGGCCATGCTCAGACAGTGCAGGAAGGACAGACCCAGAGGGAGCTGGCTCAGTGGGGCTGAGAATGCTGGCTGAGCTCACCAATTCCCACTCAGCTCAGAGGATCTGCGCATCCCAACCTCACTGGGGAGTTTTGTGTGTGGTTGTTGTGCAACTTCAATGCCATTTTAGCATACTCATATTAGTATACTCATATTCCGGGATGGGGAATAAGGGCAGAGGGACAAACCTGCTCGGATGTGGGCTGCAATGAATCAGACCTGAAAGCAAAACAGGACTGTGCACTCCCTGAGTGGCCTCTGCAGCTCCCTGCGTTGTTCTCCCCATCCTCTCCATCCCTCAGGAGCATGGCAGCTCTCAGGACAGCAAACTGCTAGGTACTTGGGGGACAAAGTGGGGAGCAGAGACAGAAGCCAGGGCAGGGAGGAAAACAAGATGGTCCAGGGAGAGAGCTCCTGGCAAGGGGCAGCACTGATTCTTAAAATAACATCTCCTCTCCCTCCCCTCCTCTGTGCAAAATGCCTCCCTTGCACGAAAGCCCACAGTGGTGGTGAAAGGGAAGCCGAACACCACTGCCTCGATGGGCCAAGCCATCCGATCCCTCAAAGGCAAGGCCTCCTTCCAAGGCTCGTGCTTAACCATCCCACACAGCCCAGGCATCCTCGCCCCCCCGGCAGCCGTGGGGCTGATTCAAGGCGACGTACAGTAGTATCCACAGGCACGATGCTGGGCCTCCTGCGGCTTCCCAGGAGCTGGGGAAAGCGTTTGGATGGCAGCACTGGCTCCTGGGAAGATTGTTTGCTTTTCTTTGTTCCACCTCCTTCCTTATGCATCTCATTTTTATTTTAAGAAATATTACCCCGGCAGAGCTGCTTTTTGGGAAAGTCGTGCCATGAGGATCCAAAGTATTTGAGCTATTTGAGCTGCTTTGCCTACAAAATGAGTAAGAGATGGGGAGGGAGAGGCTCCCCCGTTCCAGCAGCAGAGGCAACTGGCTGGCCAGCGGGTCCTGGCAGCTAGAGACACCTTTCAGCTGACAGTGCCCTGCCTCCCCCTTGGCAGGGACATGCCTGCCTGGGGTTGCATCTCTGCTGCCAGGTAATTGGGGACCCAGGCTCACGCTGTGCCAGGGGTGGCTTTTGCTATCCCAGCACACTGGCTGACAATAAACAGCAGCTTAGCAGGTTTAGGCACACAGCACGTCCTGAAAAATCAGTGGGATTCTTGCATTAAACTTCACTTACTGTGGTATCCTACAAGTCCTTGAAAGCTGTCTTGGCAGCTGGTAACTTGTGCTGAGCAGGAGGCTGTGCAGGAGCATGCACTGCTTGTCTTTCTAAGTCTTACCCTTCTTCACCCAAGGCAAAGAGATTTTGGTTTAAAACACAAGACACAGCCAGCTAGAGGAACCCACCTCCCCCCTTACCTGGACTCTGGTGGGCTGCAGCCGGTGATCCATTGTCTCAGCAGTGACATTTTTGGGCAGTATGACGGGGTCACTGGGAGGGATGACACAGGAAGGTGTGCACACAGCACCTGTGGGAAGAGAGAGCCTTGAGGACCTCACCAGGAACCAGGAACTGATGGTTCACAGGAGGGCACCAAACACAGATTTGTAGGGTCCTAACTGAGGGTACTGATAGACATAGAGCAGAACATTTTCCTCCCAACCTGGAAGAGCAGTTTCTTCTCCAAATCCTGAACTATCTAAGAGCCTACAGGGCTCATGCCCAGTTCCCTTCCCCCAGATGAGAGGAAAACTGAACACAGCCTAAGAGACAGATTCACACCTTGATGGCAGGACGTGGGACCCAGCATAAGTCTGGCCTGGATGCTATGGGAGGTTTGTTGACATATTAGGAAGCATCTTTCATTGTTTTACTACCACACAGAATTCCCACTGCCTTCCCATGACACTGGAAGAAAAAAAATTGCAAAAATCACCTTGGAAAACCAGGTGTATCCCAGCACTAACCCCAGCCTCACATCAGGTTTGTCCAAAGCTTAACCTTAGCAGTCCCTGCCATTAGATAGACTCAGCTCAGCCTGGCTGGATCAGATTGGCATGACTAGTGTGTTTGGTTTGGAGTGAGACGGGCTTTGCTTGAGCATCCTGTCCAAGGGGATGCTGGGCAGGATGCAACAACTGTGTCTGAGTGTTGCAGCTTTTCCTGAAAGCACAAAGTAACCAAGTCCTGCAGAAAGAAATGGATGATGTGGTCCCTCATCTGGCGAACGTGCCCTGTTACACACGATTGTCACTGCAGCTTTTGTGGCTTTTATCTAGGACATGTCACATTAACCCTGCAAACATCAGCAGGAGTAGCAAGTGGAGAGACTTCAGGGGGAATGGAGGGCTCCAGATCAGGAGAATTATTGCAAAGGGCTGGGTTTGCCCTAGAGATGAGTCTCTACTGCTTCTGAAAAGACCCAGACTATGTTGGAGCCAGCTTTAATTTTTGTGTAATACCCACGAGTACAATCAGGGCATGAACAAGGCTAAAGCAATCCCTGTCTAGAAAGAGGACTGAAGAAAAAACAGGCTATTTACCACAGATTTAATGGGGATTGGTAAAAGAAGAGTCACCATGCCCTACAGCTCTCTGGGAGCACCGAATCAACATGAAGTTTGGTTTCTGTTTGCTTTCATCTGCCCTCACCTATGCCGTGCCCCTGCTCGCACTTGTACTCCACGAGGTTCAGCTCTGGGGGAGGGGGGCAGGTGCCCCGCAAGCTCTCGCACAGTTTGAACTCCTCTGTCCACAAGCCCTCCTTGGTGCAGACAATGGGAACCTGGAAAGAGAGGGAGAGCAGGTAGGGTTACTGCTGGCAGCAGCCAGGCTCGGCCTGCCTGGGCACTGCCCAGCTCTGGGTGGAGCACGACGCAAGGACACCCCTCCCAGCAGGGCAGTCCAGTCCCAAGGGAAGTTCCCCAGGACAGCTGGATTGCAGCCATCTGGTCCAGCCTGTGTGCACTGACCAGAAAGCCAATTGTTTTCCAGCTGCTGCTCAATCCCACCAGAGGGATTCGACCACACTTGTTTTGACAAGACCTTTTCTGTGCATCATAGGAAATACCTGGGTGACAGAGCTGGCAGGCAGCAGCCTCCATCCTCAGGGAAGCCCCCTGGGGAGCACAGCTGTTGCAGCAAGGTTGCCCATCATCCCAGGTCAATGCACTCACAGCAGTTCCTGATACCTGCTAGACACCCTCTACTTAAGCTTTCTGAGTCTTTTCACCCAAGACAAGCCAAGTTTCTTAGGACCACTGCTTTCCAGATAAGTCCCTAAGGAGCAGAACAGCATCCCCAGGCAGTGGTGCACCCTGTGCCATGGCCAGCAAGAAGTTTTGGGCTTACAGGACACGTACTTTTTGGTGGTACAAAGGCATTTGACCTTGGGGATGGTCAGGCAGCCGTGAGGCCTCTCTGCACAGTGGGGCATGGGGAGCCCTGCATTTCCCAAGTGCTCTGTAACACAGGGGGTGGCTGATCTCTGTCTCCCCCAGACACCCACCTGCTGTCCCTGTGGCTCGCAGTTGAGGACGCACTGGCTGTCCAGCTCGAAGCCCTGGGTGCAGTTGTACATGCCCTCGAAGACGGGAGGTGGGGGCTCACACACCACGGGAACACAGTGCCCCTCTTCCCACTGCCCACTCTCCAGGCACTGGACCTTCAGGAACTTCCTGGGGAAACACAGACACCAGACTGAGCTGCAGCACCACAGACACCCCACCTGGGCTGTACCAGACATCCACACATCAGGAGCAGCCCAAAGACTTTGCTCCTGGAGCACAATCAAACCTGCCATGAGTGGGGCTTTCCTTGACCAAACCACACCTCACCACAAACAAGTCCTTCCAAGACGACAGTCCATACTCAACAAGGACCTGTTCTCCTCACTGAGAGGGTTGCACTGATCTCACCACTCCACTGCTCCCTGCTTCTCATGGTGCCCCTAAACCATTCCTCTCTGCCCAGCAGTCCCTGCAGATCCTGGGCTGCTTTGTCCCACAGCCAGTAGCTACATACTTTGCTGGATGGAGTTTGCCTGCAGCAGTAAACCCTCTGGCCTGTGCCCAGCTGCTCCTGAGGCTCCTCTTTGTACTCCAGCCAGATCCAGACCTGTCAATCCTGCTCTCGCCGAGGGGCTGCCATTCCACAGCAGAGCAACACCATCCCGTGCTGCTGAAACAGCTCAGGCACAAACCACTTGCCAAGAAAAGACAGAAAGAGAGAGTCCAGGAGTGGAGCCCACCCGCTTTTCAGTCTCCCAGCCTTGGCAGCAATAGAGACACCACATCTTTGACACAGAGACATCAAAACTGGTGAGGCATCAGGCTGGCCAAGCACTGCTCTCACAGCAGAGGACATGTCAGGGACCTGATGGGATTTACCTGAGCCAGAACCAATTGCTCCATTCTTAACGAGACTTTTCCTCTACTCCTGTCCTTCTTTGCTGCCTGCCCCTGCCCTCTCCCACCAGAGGTGCCAGCAGGCTGGGCTCCAGGAGCTGTGTTATGGAGTTTATAGCACGCCACAGGTATGTGCAGGGGGGTAACTGGGTTAGAGAAACCCCTGGGGGGAAGAATTAAATTGCTCCTTGTTCTGAGAGCAGCAGACAGTGTGTGGGGCCATCCCAACACATGGGGTAGGGTCATGACACTGTGGAGCCACCCAGTTGCCCCCAACACAGTGCAGGGACACAGCCTGAAGCACTGAGGGGACCCCTCTGCACCTCATTGCCACACCCAGGCCAGGACCTGGTGGCCATCCCCATCACATTTCTGCTGGAAATTCCTGGATATGAAACTTTTGAGCATTTTGAAACTTTCTAACATTTTAAAATATTTGCAGCTCTTGGAGGTTCCCCTTCTCCCTTCAGAAATTAGGGATCTGTTTTTCCTAAAGAGTGTATAAAGGAATGGTGGGTTCCTGCCGAGGTGAATGCAGGCCCAGCAGGAGCTGCAGGGCAGGGAGTGGGACACAGCAAGTCCATTGCCACAGAGCTCTGCACAAATCTCCCCACCAGCCCCTGCCAGGAGTGAGGATGGCCCTGTGTGAGCACCTGAGCAGTGAGGGGTGCTGAAATAATCACCCTGACAGCAGCAGCCTTGGATCAACTAAGGGAACTGCAACCATGTAGTGTTTTATAAGGCTGATGAGAAGGAGCAACTCTGGATCCCTTTGTGGGCATTTGTGGTTTCAGTACATTCCTAATTTAACTTTATTCTTTGCTTGCCCTTTCCATGGGGATCATAGTCACTGACTTTCAAGGATGTCCCCAACAGATCTTGCTTGTCTGGATGCTTTGCTCTGCCCAGCTTGAAACATGAGCAAAGGCACATCCCAAAAGATACTAATCCATGTGGGATGCCCAGGCCTTCAAGGCATTTTCCCCTTCTTGAACTTCCAGGGTGTCATCCAGCTGTATGACCTGCCAGGGGTAAATCACTGGGGGGTTATGGACATAGGAGCAAATGGGTGGTGTGAACTCTCACTGCAACAACGGATGCCTCAGACACTGAGCAAACTCCTTTGCAAACCAGGAGCATCCCAGGCACACCCAATTTCTCACTGTCCCTCTGACCACTGGGGTATAACTGATGCAGCCACTGCACCTCCCTGTTGCTCTCCAGGTTGTGGCAGAGGCCCTTTGCCTGGGAAGACCTGAGCAGAAGGGCTGAGCATGAGAGGACATGCCCCAGAGCTGCAGTTTGCACAGGTGCAGGCTGTGGTTTGCAGCCCCATCATCCTCACCAGGGCTCCTCATTTTGATGTGGTGCTGGAATGACCCAGCGCTGTGCATGGCCTCTCACACCTCTCCAGGACCTGCAATCCCCTGGACCACCTTGCTCTGGAGGCTCATCCCACCCCCAGAATCCATGAAGGGACTTCAAACACGGTTGGCCTGGGCTGACCCTGGGGTAGATGGTGGCATGTGGGCCTCTGCTGCACGTATGAAGTGAGCAGTTCATATCGAGGCACGGGGAAGGGAAGGGAGAGGCTTTTAAAAAATAGTATATACGTAAATACACACAACTTCATAGGAGCTTGAAATTTCCAGGGCCCCCCACAACTTCTTCTGATCTGGGTTAGTGGCATTTCTTGAGGATTAACAAGGAAGCCAGGAAAATTGAAGTCAATGCTTCATCCTCCAACCAGACACCCACTGGGTGGAGGAGGCAGGGGAGATGTCTGAGGCCAGGGAGGGCTGTACCTGAGGTGAAGGCAGAGCACTCACCCAGCTCCAGGAGCCTGTCAGGGATCCAGCCAGCTTAGAGGACTGGGTTTACTGTACAGGAATGGGGATAGATGAGCCCAAAGCCTCCCGTCCCATGGCAGTAGACTGATGGCTTCCAAAAGTATAGTAGGGAAGGAGGGAGATTTGTCAGTAAATTGAAAGAAAGCTCCACCAGCTTGTAGGACCCTCCACTGCTGTGCCCCAGACAGACTGGGGAACCTGGGCTGTAAATGTTCACCAGAGCCCTTAAAGGTAGAAGGGACAGAGGAGCCCATCTGACAGCCTGTGTTTTCTTTCCCTGCTGTGCAGGTGGTTGCTTCTTATCTGCAAGGGGCCAGAAGTGGGCAGAGACAGTGAACTCTCCATGCCTTTGTGCTCACCACAGGTGTGCCTGGTGCCCTGCTGAATTGGGATGCTCCCAGGTTAGGCTGTCCTGCTTGGCCTGCTGTGAACTTTGTTTTGTTTCCAGCCCCCAGTCTGCTAAGCCCTTCCAGCCCAATTTCCTCCTCCTCTTCCTCTTTCATGGTCTCTGTAGTCTTTGAACAGGGAGGGGAAGCAGAGGGGCAGGAGGCCATGCTGTGCTCCACTGATCTCTGGTCAAAATGCCTGCTGAGACTTTAAAAGATGCCTCAAAAGACCCGGGTGCCAGATTCTTCTTTGCTCCATTCCCTCAAGCGAGAAGAACAGGCTCAACCCCTCACAAAGGCAGCTTTGAGATGCCCAAATCTCTTATCTCCAGGGAATCATCCCACAATGGGCAAGTGAAATAAGCCCTCTGCAGGGTCTGACCTTTTTTGTCCCCAAACTGAGAGAATCATCTCAGCATTAAAGTGCTCCTCTAAAGATCTCCTAGATGTTATCATAGAACCATGGACTTGCCGTGGGTTGGAAGGGACCTTAAAGATCATCTTATTCCAACCCCCCTACGGACATGGACACCTTCCAACTTCCAGGTTGCTCCAAACTCCATCTAACCTGGTTTCCTCTATTCCTGTCAGAGCCCTGCTTCAGGTGGCACCTCATGGTGGAAGCAAAAGCAAGGAGCACTGTGGGAGTGATGCCCATTTCCCTCAAAGTACCCACCCCCTGACTCTCAGGCCAACACTTTTCAATGCTGCAACTGTGGGTGATGCCAAACACAGAATCATAGAATGGATTGGGTTGGAAAAGACCTCCGAGATCATCAAGTCCAACCCTTGGTCCAACTCCAG
>JAWWEV010000004.1:26601034-26611325 GCA_035583235.1 Hafferia zeledoni | reverse complement strand
TCTGAGCCTCCTCTTCTCCAGGCTAAACACCCCCAGCTCCCTCAGCCTCTCCCCACAGCACTTGTGCTCCAGTCCCTGCTCCAGCCTCACTGCCCTTCTCTGGACATTCCTCCTTGACAGTTCATATCTTTGTGTGATCCAGGTGGTGGGTTGGGGCTGCCTTTGAACAGACTCTGCCTAAATCCAGAGAGCTCCCATCACAAAGCACAAATGCCTATGTTAAGTTCCCCTTGTTATCCTTATTTTGGGATTAGAAGTGAAACACTTTGGCAGCTGCAAACCAGGCTGTTACGTGGCTTCTCCAGGCTGAAAGCAGATTTCCTTTAACAAGAGTCAGAGAAGCTTTACCCTTCATGTCAGCATTGTCAGTCAGACCATGCTGCCAGCAGAAAGGCAGCAAATCTCTGGCAGGATCTTGATTACACAATCAGCATTTCCTCGAGGATCTCTTGCTGACAAGCAGTGATTTCCCGGGGGCCTTTCCTCACCCAGGTTGACAGATAAAAGTATCTTTTCTGAGACAACGGATTTCTTCATCCCCTTTCTATTCCACTTATGCTGTGGGAAGTGAATTTCAACTATGATCTCAGCACCTTCTAAGCATCCCTACTGAATCTGCAGCAAAATTCAACTAACAAAAGTGGGGGATTGCATGAACATCTGTGTCCAAGATCATCCTGGCTTGGACAGAGAGAGTTGGATCCCAGTGATGATTTTGGCCTGCATAACATGGGCACTGTAGTGCTACCACTTGAGGAGCAAAGCTAGAGCTAGAAGAATAACTCAAAGGCACTCTGACTGCATTTCCAAGGCTGAGCTAGTTAGTGGGCATGAGGAGTCTTCAGTGCTGGTCATGGATCATGGCTGACTTTTGCCCAGTTTATAGTACACAGTTTGGCTTCCTTGTGCCCATCCACACCTGTATGGGCACTAAATCCTTTTGCAAGGCTCTTCCTTGCTGGGTTCATGGACAACAGGGAGAAAATAGATCAAAACCTCAGTTTTCTGAAACCAGAAAGACAGCAGAACCCTAAAACCTGATGTCCAAATCATCAGCTCAGCCCCTGCTTGCACACCAAGAGCCTGCACCCCACCAGCACTGGACACTTCCAGAGCTTTCCATCACCTCACTTTCTGCAAAACCAGCCTCATCAAAGAAAGAAACTTCTCCCTCTGGCAGCTCCCATCCTCTCCCTGCCAGGGCTGAGACACCAGAAGGATTTCCAGCAATCCAGCAGCTGACTGGCCCACTTACTGGCTGGTAGCAACTCCACCATGCCAAGGGATTTGTACTCCTGCTGAGCGTACACACAGAGCTCCAGATGAGACTGTGCAGTGACATTTACACTTACAAGAAAAGGGTTTTGCTCGGGATCAGGCCACTCACATAGGAGTTATTCTGCATGATAAGAAAGCAATGCATTTTTTGTTTATGTGGCTCTTGCATTCCACCATCACATATGTCAGATGAAATAGTAGCAATAATAATAACAGCAAATGTGAAAATGCGATGTCAACAAGCACTGCTATGAAAATCCAAACCACTTCACATGATTTTCCTTGACTTGTCTCACAGGCTGTTCAGCCCCATAGGGAACTTACTCACACATCAGAGGAGCCTCAGGATCTCCCAGAGGACATCCCTTTTACCAGCAGTCGCTGCAGCAGGACAGAGGTGGCCTAACTTTGCAAGCTCAGTCCATCTGTTTGCACGGCCAGTGCCTGAAGTGCCACAGGCACGCAAGCTGCTCTGCAGTTTGCAAAGCAGTCCATGTGATCACAGCCATAACCATCATTTGCTCAGCTCCCCTTGGCCCAAGAAATGCTCCTAACACTGTGAAAAGCTGTTTACAGAAACCACTTCCTTCATTACAAGGCAAGAAATTTGGCAACTGTTTCCCACTGCACAACAACCCTACCCCAGAGCGAAGTAGAGATGAAGTCTGCATCCAATTAAAACTGGAAGGGGGCATTAAACAATTAGCACATAATTACCTGATCTGGGCTAGAGTCAAGACTCTGGGGAGGACCCTGGCCAGTGCCAGGGAATCTTTAGTGACCAAGCCCAGTGGGGACTTCGGCTGGAGGCGTCGCAGAGAAAATGCTGCTTTACCCCCAGAGTCGCGATACTGGCTGAGAGCAGGACTAGTGAACCACCAGGAATTTTTCCCCAAAGCATCGGGAAAAATCTTCTCCCATTGAAATGCCAATGCTAGAGATTAAATTTAGCCAAGAGGCACAGGGGGTAAAATGTTAACCCTGACAAAAGGCAGCCATTCATTCTTACAGCGCTTTGTTCTGTATTTTATCACTTTTAGGAAAGGCAGAAGCTCCAGGAATCTCCCAGCATCTCATTACATCTACTTACCCAGGAGTCTGCAAACACTTCATTTGGTGCTTGATTTTCACCAATACACTGAAGTGCACGGGAAAATTTGCATGTTTGGGGTTAAGGCATTTAACACACATAGCAGATTACACCTTGTTCCCACCCAGTTCACCCTAATTAGGGAATGCCTCTTGCATTTCAAGAAATCAAGATGCTCTGCCTTCTACCTATCAATTCATCTCTTCAAGACTGCCAGTGCACCATCACCTGTGCTCCTTGCTCACACTGGGAGAAGAGGAGGAAGGAAACAGTGATAACAGACCTGCCCCAGACTTACCTCTTAGGCTTGTCTGCTGCGTTCTCAGCCACGTGGTACCCAGGCTTGCACCTGTAGCGACAGACCGAGCCCACGTCGTGGTTGCCCTGCAGGCACCGGGGCACCAGGAGCTTGGCATTGGCCATGGCAGGAGGGGCATCACACTCCAGCTTGCAGTAGGCTTCAGGGAGTGACCACAGACCGTCCTCCAGGCAGGTCAGCCACTGGTTTGTTCCTGATCCCAAACGAGAAGAAGGTGTTGAAGTCACAGCTGAGCAGGGGTGGAGTCCTGAGGGGAGCTCAGAGTAACCAGCAAAAGTCCTCTTATTAGAGTGGATACTGATACCAAAGGAGGCAATAAACTGAAGGTCATGGACTCCACCAGGTCAGGCTGTGGCAGAAAATAGTTGAAGGCAGACAGAAGTAGGGAAGGGCCAACTTCTTGGGCATGGAGAAAGGATCTTAGTTCTGCAAATCTCTCCTCAAAACTTTCCCTCAAACTTCCCCTCTCTGTGATGCCTCAAGATAACCTTCAGGTGGGCCAGGGGCTTTTGTGTAGGACATCCATCTGGCATATTTAGTTCAGTTCATCTTCATTCTCCCCAGGTGCTTTTTGCAGCTTGTCCTTACCTGCCCTTATCAAGCTGTCATACCCTACTACATGTGCAGTGTAAGTCCATGGAACAGTTTGGGTTGGAAAGGAGCTTTAAAGGCCATCTAGTCCAATGCCCTCTGCCATGGGCAGGGACACCTTCTGCTAGATCAGGTAGCTCAGAGCCCCTTCCAACCTGACTTTGAACATTTCCAGGGATGGGGCAGCCACCACCTCTCTCAGCAACCCGAGTCAGGAAGATGGAAAGTGCCAGGAGGACAGACATGGGAGGCTTCACTGGTGTGACTGGGAATTCAAACCACTCATTATTAAAGGTTTGGGTTGAGTATTACAGACAAAGTCTTTGTTGTCACTGGTAGATCCAGCTAAATGGGTGGCCGAGACTGCACAGATGCCTGCAGGAAGTGTCCAGGACTGCAGCACCCACGTGGTGTGGATGATGGATGGCTCACTGGGAACTGCTAAGCAAGAAAAAAGCTGGACTGCAGTGAATGGGATTCTTCCTGCTGAGAGGTTTGGATCAGCAAGTTCCTGGCAGCCAGGCTGCTCCATGGGCCCTTCAAACATCACTTTCTTTTTACAGGATTGCTTCTGGACCAGAGGCAAGACCGTATCTCCACTCAGCACTTGTGTTCCTGGCAGGTCAGGGCTGCCAAGGGTTGTCCCCCACATCTGAGTGCCACACAGCAGTGTCATCCTTTCCTTGCCTATTCTTAGCATTTATTAGCCTTGAGAGCCTGCCCACATGGGCATGAGCCTTTGGGGAGAACAAGCATCGAGCATGTCCCTGCCTGGGCAGCTCAGCCAGATCAGCTGGACCTCTCAGAGTCCACCCACATGGCTCAGTGTCCTTGGCCAAGCACCTCCAGCCATCCCACTGGAACTCACCCAGGGTGAGACCAAGGGAGCCCATGGCAACCCTCCCAGTGACTTCAGTGGGAACAAGAGGTGGCTGGGAGTGAAAGATCAGATTAAAGTCTGCCCTCAGCTGACTCACCCAAGGCAACAGGCACCCACTCATGCACAATTTGGGCTGTTGAGATGTTGATGCTACCCTTTGATCAGCTCACACTGGGGATCTGCCACCATCCTCCCTGTCATGAAATGAGACCTTAATTCTCTGCAGTTTTTGCTCCTTAGATTTAACTTTTTTTAAAAAAAAAGAAAAAAGTAAATGATTCTCATACGTTTCAGCTATAAATGTCTCCATAAAATAGGGCACCCATTAAAATGATTTGTTGTATGTGATTGTTCAGAGCAAAGGCGTTGGTGGAAACTCACAAAGTCCCAATGCTTGAAGCTGTCAAGGCAATTACCCCCGAAATCCCATCCAGCTTAGCCCTTGCATAGACAGGAACAGTAGCTCTCTTTCTCCAGCCTGGCTTAAAAACATTCCTGCGGCTATTGATGGAGTCGGCAGAATGAAAGCCAGGCCCTGGTGTGTCTGGGGGACTGCTGTGTGTCTGGGTGGTGAACATCTCCCAGACTGCTCTGCAGCTGTGGCCATCAGTCTCTATGGCTTTATAGAGCCCCAGGCCCCCTGAACCACAGGCTTTCCCACAGCCACCAGGCACTGAGCCACTTCTGGCTCTCTGAAGTCCTCTCTGTCTGTCCACACTGGCTGCCTGCATGTTTCTTGTCTCCCTCATCCCAACAATACTTGAGGCTGCTGGGCCTCACCAGCTATCAGGAGAAGACATCGCTACACCCCGAGGTGGATGGACAAGGGCTGCCAGCCAGGAGATGGGAGTCAGAGGGAATTATCCCCACACTATGGTGTCTCTGCTCAAGGAGGATGGATACCCACCGTTTTGGGAAGTGTCTCAAGAGCCCATCTGGCTGGCAGAAGGCAGGATAAATGGGGGATTCCTATTGTTTGAACAGCTTGGGACAGGCATGGCAAGGTGACATCAAAAAGGGTGGTTAAGTGTCTCAGCACTCCAGACTGTACCTTGAAGTTTGGCTGGGTGGAGGCAGGAGAAGGAGCATCTCTGCAGGTAGGTGGTCCCCATGGGGCAGGAGAACTCAGCATAGTACACGTGGGACTGGTCAGGGACACCGCAGTCGACAGGGTCACAAGTCACAGATCTGTCCCACCGTCCCAAACTGCATGTCAGTGTCACCTCCTGCTGCAGAAAAAGCAGAGCTCCATCAGACTCCTGCAAGGGAGCTTTAACCTACTGGTGTGCCACCACAGCAGGAAGGTCTGACCCAGGTTTCAGGGCAAGGAGAGCTCTCCAATGTTTTTCCTCCTCCAGTGTGCCCTTTCTCCCCACTCTGGACACAGAGTTATGAAGTCCTTACCTATTCATGTGGTGACATGTGGGGTGTGAAAGCAGCAAACAGCCCTTGGGGCAACACCTGAGCTAAGTTATTCCCAGCTCTGCACTGCAGATTTTCCTCCCTTTCAGCTGTTGTCAGGCAGCTCTTCTGTTGATTGTTTTTCCCAAAATGTATCAACTCCCTCATGGCTCAGCCCACAAAACTTCCCTAAAATCAGGGGTTCATATAACCTCATTTACTAATGCTAATTAGATGGCCCCTCTTACACAGCTGGAGGACTGCATGAGAACACAAACCCCTGTGGTCCCACCACTAAACATGGTCAAAATGTGCTATCACCTTCATCAAAACTGAGTGGTGAATGAGGGTTTGCCACGAACAACCTGGTCTAGTGGAAGGTGTCCCCAGCCATGAGAAGAGGGTTGGACTAGGTGATCTTTTAAATGTCCCTTCCATCCCTATCTATTTTTTTCCACTCCCAGACTGCTCATCACTATCCAGGGGTTAAGGACCAAAGAGGTGTCTTTCAACAATTCCTATCTCCCTTCACTGGCTGGGCACAACCACTCTGCTCGTACAGCCAAACCTATGACTGTGACCTGTCCTCCCAGTCAGCATGTTTTTATTGAACCTGGGTGTGGTGGCCCTGAAGGACATCACCAAACTTGGGCCTGGTACTCTCAGGCGTTCAGCAGGATAACAGCGTAGCTGAACGAGGCCATGAGGGTGCTTAGAACAGATGTGTGCATTTCCCAAAATGCCTCGAGATCAGTAGGGTCACAGCCAGACCAGTAACATCACTGGACTGCTCAGGGCAAGGCATTTGCAAGCTGCCATCTGCTGTGACAGCCACATGGTGAAGCTCTGTTCAGAAGTTTCCCATCTCGTTGCCAAACACAGGAAAACTGTCACCCGAGGCAGATTTATTTTGCGCGGTTTCATTTCAGAGAATGGGAACATTTTGTTTTCCCTGGGCATGCCTTGGCCCCCAGAGCCATGTGGCCATGTAATTAATAACCTCCCAGTGATGAGGGGCCAAGCAGGGCACCCCCAGCTGCCCTTTCCAGGGCCCACCTCTCCTCTGGCCAACGCCATGGCTGTGGCACAGGAAACCTGCCTGCCAGGTGTTACAAGCACTTGTAGATCTTCAAGGAGAGGAAAGGTCCACCCTACTAACATGGCCCAACTCACCTCCATCTGTCCACACCCCACACAAGTTCACGCTCTCGCTCAGTCTGGCGTGGGAACCACCTCAGCCCTGGAGACTCCTGTTCCCCTCCTGGAACACCCTATGGACAGGACATGCTGTGCCTACAGCCCTGCCAAGGTGACTGCCTGGATCCCAGGCAGCTCAGCTCCCAAGGACACATCAGTCCCAGGTCTCCTCTGTCAACAGCTAAGAGCTGTGCTGGCATGTGGCTTTTACAAGGCATCCCCCAGCCCTCTGGAAAGTGGGACGAACTCTTTCACTTCTGGTGACTTCCGTGCTGCCCCGCTGGCGTGGGCAGTGTTATTGCAACGCAACACAAAGGAAGAAAAGCTCTCCGTGCTCTCAGCTGCAGCTAAATATAGTTGCTCTGCAATGACTTCATTTTTTCCTGAGCCACTAACTTCAGCTTTAAGAGAGAAAACATCCCAGGGATGTTTAACCCTCCCAGTAGTGCCCATCTGGAGAACAAAATGCCTGCCTCTCCTTCTGAGGGAGTGCAACACTTTAGCTTGGGACATGCCCTGCCCTCAGTGTCTTTCAGCCTGGCAGAGCTGTGGCTGGGCTGAGAGAACTAGGACTGCAGCAAGGAAAGGGGATGGATCTCCAGAGCAGGACCATCAGCCATGAGCACAGCAACACTGGACTGAGATTTACTGGAAAGGAAGCAAGAAGGTTGGACCTGGAGGAACAGAGCGTTCTTGGGTCAGTCCAAGGTTAAATCTTTCTTAACTAGGTTTTGGTCCAACAGGCCATGATGCCACCCTCACCCTGAGGTGCACTCACCTGTGTGGAGCCCAGGCTCTTCCCGTTGCTGGAGCGGAGGACGAAGCCCTGCTGGCAGGTGACGACACACACCATGTGCCCGGGGCCATCCGAGGTACAGTTCAGGGTGGCAGCGTGAGCAAGCAGTGGCTCTGTGCAGCTTTCTGATCCCACACAGGCACCGTGGGCACAGCTGGGGAGGAGAAGAGAGAAGGGATCAACCCCTGGGTCCCAGGACTTCTTCAGCAAGGAAGGGATCTCTCCAGGTTGCCCCTGAACGGAACGCTCAGCAGGTCACAGACGCCTGGAGATGCACACCTGTCCCTCAGTCCCACCTTCTTGCAGGCTTGAAGTCACAGGATGATGATGCCAGGAGGGTACTTTTTCCCTAACTCTGTCTTGGCTGGACCTTATCCCAGTCCCAGCTCACACCTTCCCACCAATCACTGTACCCTTTCAAGCTGATGAAAAGTTAGAGCCCAACAATGCTCCTCCAAAATCCGTGCTGCCTGGTGAGGCTACGCCAGCCCCTGTGCCCCAGGGTGGGCAGGCTGCATGGCACAGAGCCTGCACACAGCCTGGCACAAAAGGGGCTCACTGCAGGTGGACCAAGAGAACAAGAAGAGGGAGGTGACAAGGAGAGGAGAGGCAGGAAGGTATATTTTTGTGTAACTTTGGAATCCACACCTCCATTTCTGTCAGCCTCAGCACAGGATAAGACAAAACTTGCAGAAACAGATGGTCAGGAAGAAAAGATGAAGAGGCCTTTTTAAAGCCTTTGCAAATAAAGGGTGCCAGGTAAGCCAAACTCTGTTTTAGAAATAAGAAAACCCACAGAGGATTCTCCAACTGCAAGGAAAGGTTTAGCTGGAAAAGAAACTCCTGCAGATATTGGGGAACCATCCATGAGATATTCTTCAGATAATGAAGTGCAGTTCCCCTTCATGTCCACACAGCTACACCACAGCCTGTGGTGGAAAGGAGAAGCTGGACATGAAATTGGCTCCTCCACCCCACTCTTTTCTCCTTCCCACTCTGCTGTGATGGTCTTCTGCACTGCTGCTCTTTCCACAGACCCACACAGCATTTCAAGCCTGTGCAGCTGATGCCAGACTATTTGGGATCAGGACCATCCCAGCATGTACCTGTGCAGCTCTACAGACTCACCTGTGGCCACCAAGGTGAGATGTAGCTAAAAGGAGGAATAACCCTCCCCTGGGCACCACCGTGAGTTACAAGAGGTCCCAGGAAAGTTTGCAATGCATCACCCATCCCTTGGAAATAAACAGCTCCTCCTCCTCACTGCAGCAGCTTCCCAGTGAGCACCAGCCATCAGGCACGGATTATTTAAGCATCACAAATAATCCCATACTGAAGAGTAGTGTTGGCCAAAGGGTCATGATCTCCATCAGTGAAATGCAGCCAGCAGGTTAATCACCTGGGATGGAATGGGGACAAGACAGGGGGTAGACAGAACATGCTCTGGTTATCCATCAGTCTGGCTTTATCTGTTACCAAGTGGTGAAGGTGCAAAAACTGACCTCAGCCCCCCTCAGTCAGGGGCAGAGGTGCTGCAGCTTCAACCAACGAGTGGGGAGAGGAGGGAAGGAATTGTACCCGAACACCTCTCTCCCCTCTGCTCCCTGCTTTGCTCAAGGCTCCCGGCTGTTTCCACAGGCTGCCTTCCTCCCAGCGAGGCAGAGGCAGAAGCAGCTGCTGCCTCTTGCCTTCACTCACCCTCTGCAGCCAAGGATGCACAGCTAGAAATACCACAAATGACACACAAAAAAAAAATAAATAAAACAAATCGGTGCCGACACAGACGTTAAGGGAACACAATGTGCTGTTGACTCTGGACAAGTCCCCTGAGCCAAAGACACGGTGGAAACCTGCAGGCCACAGCCCTGAAAGAGCCGGTGGGCACAGGAGGGGACCACAAAGGAGAACAAGAAGAAAGGGGCTGTTTTTTCAATGCAGACCTGTTTATGAAGTGAGAAATGGTTTCAGGGCAGCTGCTGCAAATTCTTTCACTAGCTTATATTTCCATTTGCTTCCTTTTTAAAGAATTTGTTTTATGAGCACAGCGTTTGTCAGGTCATTAGCTTCTGAGGGCATCTGGTACCAATTGCAGCCCTCTCCCCTCCCTCCCCTCCCGCAGTCACCTTCTCCGGGTGGTTGCTTTGCTCCCTGCCTGTGCCCCCGGCACACACATCTCCCATCCCCACTCCACTTCCTTGTCATGGAGCTGCTGTCCTAAACTTCCTCCTGTGCATGTCTCTGCAGCAGGAGAGGAACTTCTCCTCTTTGCAGCCTTGTTTTTGCATCTCATCCCCTTCCACACCCATCATGGATACACATGAAGATGCACCTTCCACCAGCCCAGGTTGCTCCAAGCCCTGTCCAACCTGGCCTCAGGCACTTCCAAGGATGGGGCAGCCACAGCTTCTCTGGGCACCCTGTGCCAGGGCCTGCCCACCCTCACAGGAAATGCTGAAATGGGTCATGATGCTGAGTCAGGAGCTCATCACAGCATTGGATTAAGGGTGGGAGGTGGCACCCCCCAGACACATCCAGGCCAAGGGCTTGGTTGGAGCAGCTCTGCTGGTGCTGGTGGAGGGACAGCACATCATCTGGGGCAGCCTCAGAAGTTGGGACAATGCTGTTATTGAATAAAAACTACCTGAAGGGAAGTTCCAGCCACGTGGGGGTTGGTCTCTTCTCCCAGGCACTCAGCAATAGGACAAGGGGGCACGATGGGCTCAAGCTCTGCCAGGGGAA
>JAWWEV010000004.1:26551338-26568678 GCA_035583235.1 Hafferia zeledoni | reverse complement strand
TCTCCAGCCTCGTTGCTCTTCTCTGGCCCCGCTCCAGCCCCTCAATCTCTTTCCTGAACTGAGGGGCCCAGAACTGATCACAACACTCAAGGAGAGTAATTGCAACAGCAGAGAGAGATTTGGGATGGGGGGGCTATCTACTGCCATTATCAGACACGAGTATGGGCATGAATACCATCAGAAATGATGGTATTTGAAGGAACCAGTGCAGAATGATGGATGTGACACATGGTATCATTGGCTTAAAGTTCTATGACTGACACCAGCTGATGTCCTGGCTCGAGGGCAGGCTGTAGCACCACAGTCCATCCTGCTCCACTCGGATGGGACAGCTGCCATCGTGTGACACTTCTTGCTATCAAAAAAAAAAAAAAAAAAAAGACAGGAAGATGAAGTCCAGCAGCTTCAGTGACTGATTCCACGATTTGACAGTGACACCGACTCAGCTGCAGATGGAAAGGATTTCCACAGATCATTCTGACTCCCTTGTTGAAAACAGGTCTAATTAGATCAGGTTGTTCATGTCCAGCTATAAGGACAGAGGTTTCCCAAACTCTCTGGGCAACCTATTCTAGTATTTAACCATCCTCAAGTTAAAAAAAAAAACATGCCTCGTGCCTAATCCAAATTTCTCACATTCCCAACTGTGTCCATTGCTTTCTGTCTTCTTGGAGTCCTGCTCCATCTTTTCCGTGTCAACCCATCATATCAAAGGGGAAAGTCACCAAATTACTCTACCTTTGCATGGTAAACTCTTTTTGGACTAGACCTTACCTTATTAAAGTCTAAAGACCCAAAGCTTCCTTTCTGAGCAGTAAAACATCACTCTCATCCATGATGCCACAACTCCCTGGAGAACCCTCACATCCTTTTCTCATGCTTTTCCTTGGGCAGTTTAATCCTAACCCATGGGGGAGACAGCACCTTCCTAACCATGGTTGTAAGTCAGGCTCTGGACTGGCTTGGTCAAAGGAGAAGACTTGACATACCCTGGGGAGGCAGAGCTGTTGTTGCTTCTCCAGCAGAAATTTCTGGCAGCAACAACAGGACCAGATGGGAGAGAGGAGAGGACCTGCTGATCTGTGGGGCAGCAGAACACACAATCAAGCTGTAGCACAAGCCTGATGTGGTTTATGGTGAGAAAAGAGAAGCAAGAGTGGCACTTTTTAGTGACTGCCATATCATAAGAGGGAGCCTTGGGGCCACAAAGTGGCCATGACCACTGAGAGGCAAAAGATGGCACCTCCAAATGAAAAGCAAGGCCAGCGTGTATCCTGTGCAGTACCATAAATCAAACTGAACTCTCTGGGTACTGCAAAGGATGCAGTGTGTAATACCACAGGAATTCCACTGCAATTCAAAAATAGGAGTCTTTTCCCTGTAGACGTTTTGGAGGGGATGTGGGAGTGGGGCTGGGTGGAAGCTGTCCAAGTGCCCTCCGTGGACAACTGGAAAATACTTGAGGCCCAGCCAGCTCCAGCTAACCATACAGTCTAATGAAGTCACAGGGGATTCCTGGCTCTGCTTTCATGTCCCTCAACCACCGCAAGGAAATTCCTCTTCCTACTCCCCGCAAGCAGAGAGGCTCCCTTTTCCCCCAAACCTCTGCTTGACAAATGAGGAATCCCTCAGACTTCCCAGAAATGAGCACCAGTCAGCCAAAAACATTTTCAGTGTGTGGACAACACATTTCTCCGAGGCTGCAAAGGGTTAATGCAACACACAGCAACCTCATCTCTGAGGCAGCAGCCACAAGCCCAGGAGCCACAGCTGAAGACAGGTGCTGATTCAAGTGGCATGAACACTTTTGGAGAGCAGACTCAAAATTCTCCATACCCTCCATGAAGGGAGACAGTCTTGCAGATGGTGAGCCAAAGTGAGTATCTTCCAATTCACCCCATCAAAGCTCTCATCTCTATGGTGGCTCTTTAGCAGGGGAGTCTGAAGAGATACCTCCAGTCCTGGGCTCTCTGCCTGCACAACTGGACCTTCCTTGCTTCCTTCCTTGCTTTGTGAACCCTCATCCCTGTTCCCATCACCTCTCAGCCTTGCCTCTTTCTCCCCTGGCACAGACAAAGCCCATCACCACAAAGTGAACATGGTACTGCCTTGGCCCAGCACACAAGCCCAGATGAGTTACTTGGGCTGCCTCCAGACCAGACTGATGGTGGTTCTTCGTAACTGACTCTGCCTCACACTCCAGGTTTACCTGCCCTGCAATTTCTGACATAAATCCAGCTGGGGGGAAGCCGTATTTTTAAGTCCTTCTGCACTTACTAAGGCTTCTTGCATGCCCATGACCACGGTCTAGGAGCTCTGACTCCAGTCCAGCACTATGCTGGTACGCCACAAACATCGTTGCCAGCACCATGACAACTTGACAAGGCAGCAGCATCCAAATGGCTCTCATCTGGACAGGCTTTGGTAACACAGCCAGACACAAAACACATGCAAGATGTGAAGGAAGGCTGAGAAACAGCCAGACATTCCCCTGGGATCACAGGAAGCACAACACTGCTGGAATAACACCCTCTGTAGTGCTCAGGAGTCTTTCATCAGCTTCTCTGGGTGTTGGACTTCAGCCAAAGAGCATTTGAGTCCACAGGGGATGAGGACATCACACAGCTCTTGGACATGCCTGGGAAAACTCACCTCTGAGACACTGACAGCACGAGTGGAACAGCAGCCTAGGAAGCAGCCATCACTGGCAGCACAGCTCAAACTTGGCATGAGTATCAAGGTGTCAGAGAGGGTGACTGGGCAAAACAGGATCCCTCAGGATCAGGAGCTTTCCTTATGCATGAGCAGTTCCTGTTGGATTCAGAGTTAACCCCCAAACTCCATGTGGGAGCAGGATTTGGCTTTGCGACTGAAGCAGTAGCAGATGCTGCAGGGTCAGAGAGCTGGACTGGCAAAGCTGCAGACGGGATCAAAAAGACACACTGTGGTTCAAGGTCATGACCCTCCCATATGGATTTACTGGGGAAGGCTGTGGATCACTCAGCAGGCAAGCTCCCAGTTACAGCAGAGGGTACTACGCAACTTCTTGAGGTCAGATTTGGGAAAGAAAGACAATAACATTAGTGTTAGACCAGAAAGCCTGCAGGGCATTTTGCCCTAAGATAGGCTGAAGAATAAGTGCTGCTAACAATGGCATGGCCCAGATATTCCTGGAAGTGTTGGCTAAACGTTATTCACTAAATCATCACTGAATCAGCCAAGGGCAGTGCTATTTTAGACCTGGTTTTGGTAAGCGTTGTAGAAATTATGGGAGAGCAGATGAGAGAAAGAAAACTTGGCCTGAACTAATAATAAGTTGATTCAGATCAACTTAAATTGAGGGGTGTTTGCAGGTCTTCATTTGAGAACCAGGACTGACCAGCAGACACTGCTGTGTCTGACATGACAGGGAGAACAGGGTGAAATGGGAATGCCCTGCAATCAAGCTGACTCTGGTGAAAACAAAAAGACTTATTTAGAAATAAAAAGGGCAAAAGAAGGAAGACTCAAATCTGCTGAGCAGGGAAGTTGAAGCTCAGCATAATCAAGATGCAGACCTGGACAAAATTACAGTATGGTCCCCACCCTTATCTGAGATTAAACATATAGTAGGTGAGAGAGCTCAGGATAAAGAAAAGAAAATAAGAAGGTGGCAGCAGCTGGATGGGGGCTGAAGTGCCATCTGGACTGGATGGGAGGGAAGATGAACCTCTGGGGAGGTGGCAAGTCCCAGCTCTGAGGTGTGGGATGCAGGGATACAGAACACAGGGCAAAAAGCAAGAGGAAAGAGGGCAGAAATAGAAACATTTAGATATAAACAAAACACTGGATGTAACACATCAGCAGGGGAAATGCCACCCCAGATCCCAAAGGACTAACCATAGGACATGATTGGAGAGCAGCTGATATGGTACATACAGTGATGTCTGAAGGGGAGAACAAAGATCACAACAAGACAGGCTGATCTGGTTGTCCTCTCTCTGACAGGCCTTAAATCCACACCAAAATTTCCACAGACTTTCAGGTATAAAGCTCTCTGTGTTATTACTTTCACCTTCCTGCCTCATCTTCAAAAAAAAAAAAAAAATGGAAATGCTTAAACACAGGGACTGATGCAGATGTGATCACCTGAAGGTCAGTGAAGGACATGCAATGTCCTCTCTGGGCAAACTCTGAATAATACAGTCAAGGATGCCAAAATTTTAACCAACCCCCTGCACTGAGAGACCCCAAATCCTTCCAAAGGTGTGCTGCACTTCTGGCCTTTCTCCTGGGAATCGTGGAATCAGAGTACCAGGTTGGAAGGGACCTCAAGGATCATCTGGTCCAACCTTTTTTGGCAAAAGCAGCCTAGACAAGCAGCCTGTCCAGCTGAACCTTAGAAGTGTTCAGTGTCAGGGAATCCACCACTTCCTTGGGGAGATTATTCCAATGGCTGATTGTTACTGTGAAAAATTTTACCCTGTCTTCTAGTTTTTTATGTCTGTGGCCAGTTTCAATTCAAGCTGATCTTTTGCTTTTCTAAATGCATCACTGCCCACCTTGGCAATGCCCTTGTGGTTCTCAACAGGTATTTGTGCACTTTTCCATCTCTGGCATGTTTCTCTTTCAGATTTGAGCAGACTCAGAAGCTCACATTAAGTTAAGGGTATCTCTTTCTACACCTGGTTCCCCTGCCTTTAAGTGGAATGAACTGGGTTTGGCCTTCCAGGAGAGCATTCTTGAAAAATTCCCAGCACTTGCTAGCTCCTTTATCCTAATGGAAGTGAATCCCTCACAATTGAGCTCTGAGAAAGGTGAAGTTCACTCTCCTAAAATCCAAAATATTTGTCTTAGAACTAACCACCAGCATCTGAGCAAGATCCCAAACCAAGGCTACCACTAACCAAGATATTATAAACCAGGTTTGTGAGCAGCAAGTCCTGCAGTGCCTCATTCCAGGTTGGCACATCCAACACTTGGATGAAGAAGCAGTCCCCTACACATTCCAGGAACTTTAGGGATGACCTGTGAGCTGCTAGATAATTCTTCCAACAAACGTCTAGGTAGTTGAAGTCACCCATAAGAACCAGGTTCTGTTGACTCAGAGTTGAAATGACTCCAAAATTGCTTCTCTGGCCTTATCACCCTGGTTTGGAAGTCAACAGCAGATCCCTACTGTAAGATCTCCCTTGGAGACTACTCATAACCCAGAGGCATTTGACAGGGCTTCCACAAACACCACAGGTGGCTTCTATACAGGCAAGGGACTCCTTAACAGAGCAAAGCCACAGCTGGGCATCAAGGACTGGTCTTTGCCTCAGACAGGGCACCTGACTGTAGGCAAGCCACGTTAATTCCTCCCCGCAGCCTGCTCAGAGGCTGTTTGCTGTTCTGCCACATGCTGCTCTCCTCTCTGGATCCTGTTAGGGCTGTGTTGACAGCTAATGTGCAGGGCAAGGGGGCAGGGGCCAGTTTTAAGGCTGGCTGCATGTGGGACATTGGTACTCATGCTTTGGAGGTTGAACTGAGGACGGTCCCCCACTTGTGTTGAATCCATGGGAATAAGCCTCAGGAGAGGTTGGCCCCCAGCTGAGCTCTCACAGCTTGGTGGGCACCCTCAAGACACCCCTGCCAACGGGGTGCACATGTGCATCAGCTGCTTGGGTCATGGGAAAACGCTGGTCTTGGGATGTTTGCACCCTGAGGACAAGGCTGGCTGACTGTCTCGCTCAGCTGCTGGCTGTGATGGGCACCACAGTCCAGCCAAGGGCCTCCTGGGATGGCTCTGCTGGGAATCCCAGCACATCTCCATGTGCTGTGGAGGCTTCCTGCCTATAACTGAGGGATCACCAGCCCTAGGACACCTTAGGAGGAGATAAGGGTTTTGAGAAACACTCACTTGGACCCAGGCACAGCATTTTATCCAAGCTGCATTTCAGTTAAAAAAAAAAAAATTCTGATGGTAATGGTTATTTAACAGACCTATAGTGTCTCCTGAGCTCCTGGAGGAGCCAGTCCTGCACTGCAGAAAGCACCAAGACCAGCCACCAACAATCCCAAATGGTCAGGTGGTTCTGATGCCTGACACAGAGCCCAATACATATCCATCCCAAGAGAAAGTCCCACAACATTAGTTCTAGGGATAAGTATCTACTCTCTCCCCAGGAACAAGAATCCACTTGTTCCTCTCCACCTGCCTCAGATTAAACTCCCTTAAGGAGGAGGGGACCAATTCACCACGAATACAGAATCCCAGACTGTTCTGAGTTGGAAGGGACCCACAAGGATCATCGAGTCCAACTCTTAAGTCAATGGCCCACATGGGGGATTGAACCCATGACCTTGGCATTATTACAACCAAGTTTTAACCAACACTATCCAACAACATCACATTGCTGGAGGAGAAGGAGCATCTTTTCACAGTGGCCTCATGGAGGAGGCACTAGACACAGCCCCATAGCTCAGACATCACCCAACAGCAAGGAAGGGCTTGGAGAGGTGACAGCAGCAGCAGGAGTGCTGGGTCAGGATCAGGCACACACAGCAGAGAAGTGCAGGGCTGTGGGAGGGAGCAGAGGGCTGTGGTGAGGCTGATTGAAGGAGGCACGAAGGGAGACAAACAAGGGAAGCGTGGCCTCTGGCTCGGCAGGGACCACCTGACCTCCCCTCCAGCGGGGCACAGCAGCTTTGGGCTGACGCCGGCAGCCTGCCCGCGCCCCGAGAGCTGCTGCTGTCTGCCAGAGATGGGGACAGCCAGGCCCTAATCAGAGGGGACAGCTGCACTGCAAAGCTCCCTGGGTGCTTCTCTGCCAAGCCAAGACATGGGAGCAGGGCTGGGACACCTTCCTTCTGTGCTGCTCTGGCCCATCCTTGGTGCATGTCCTGAAAACTGGAGTCTACTCTCAGGGGGCACAACAGCCACACCGGTGGGTCCCAGCCCCTCAGGTCACCTCCTGGAGCTGCAACCCTCCAATCCCAGTGCTCAGCAGGGACACGCAGGCTCTCCCTGCTCCAGTCTTAGGGTAGGCACAGCTCTCCTCCCGTGCATGGAAAGAAGTGTGACCTGCAGGACAAGGGAGTGGATTCTTCCCCTCTGCTCTACTCTTGTGAGACCCCCACCTGCAGTGGTCCAAAGCTGAGGGTCCCAGAGCTCTCAGCTTTTGGGCCACCAGCATGTAGAAAATACAGACCTGTTGGAGAGAGTCCAGAGGAGGGCACAGAGGTGATCAGAGTGCTGGACCATCTCTACTATGGAGACCTACACAACATAGAAAACCTTGTGCCACCAAGAACCAACACAAATTTAGCACTTCTTGCAGCCTTTCAGCCCTAAAGCATCATTTGGTTCTGCCAAACAACCAAAACCTATATACAATTGAAATTTAATACAAAATAAGCCAAATGTTTCCCAAAAAGCTCCTGCAGGAGCCTGGCTTGGAGCTTGTGATAAGCAGTGGTGATTCAACCCATGAGCCTTCCTTTTCACCCCCTCAGGGAGGACAAATCCATGCAAGTCCCATAAACTTCCTGCCTTATGTGACAATCCTCATGCTGCTTAAGCATAATGGGCCATCAACTTCCCCCTGGGATAAATTTGTCCTGGCAAACTGTCTTTTAGTGCTCTACATCTTGGGGGAGTTGATAGCATTTGGGGTTTATTTTAATGGGAGTCAGTAGCCATGATCAATTGTAAAAGCTCTATTTCCACGGAAATGGGGATTTAATAGATTTTTGAAAACGGTGGTTATTGACCCAATGGGCCTTAATGGCTTAAAACCCATCTGATTGTAGTGTGTATGAGTAAATGCATATGATTTTCAAATGAATACTGGAATAGGTAGTAAAAACCCATTTAAATCGCCAGGACCTGGTCAATAGGGAGTTTCCATTTGCTTGTTTGGCGTTTCTATTTCTATCTGAGTGAATCATGGCCATCTCTTCCTCGGAGAGGCTCACCATTTCCTCACGGCTGAGATCATCTTGACACACACAGCCCATCTGAGCCCCATCAGGGCGCAGGGATGTCTTTCATTAGCCATCAGGGCAGTGATGCAGACTGGGCTTGTGGAGCAGCCGGGCTCCCAGATGCTCCCACCGTGGGAGCACAGGACACATGGACCATCCCTCATGGATGATGCACCCCTGCTGCTCACAGGGAGCTGAAAAGACACATGTGCCTCAGACTCCTGGGTTTAAACTCAGCCTACAGGCTGGCAGTTGATGATCCTACACAGAAAGTTCTCAGACAAAAATCTCGGTTTGTCTGGGGTTAACACATACCAAGAACATCAATAGGAGTGAACTCCAAAGGAATGCACTAATTACTAAGAAGTAATCCTGGAAGCAATGGACAGACTAAGCCCTGATATTTATTCCATGGAGTCTGTGAGCACTAACTGAAGCCCCCTGCCCCAACCAGGGCAGGAATTTAGGGTTATCACCCCTACCAGCTCTCCAAGGTCTACCAAGGCTCAGCACAAGGCTGAACTATTCCCCACTTTTCCCACCACAGAGGCAGCTCTCCTCTCCTGGCTGCCTTTTTCAGGAACCTGCAGGAACACAGATGCCCAAGATTTTTATCTGTTTGAAACCAAACTGTGGGTTCAGCCACTGCAAAGAGGAGAGCCAAAGCCATGTGAGTGCAGGACAGCAAGGCTGGGGGAGTGTCATGGCCATAGAACAAGGAAAAAGGGGGGGGGGAAAAAAAAAAAAACACCAAAGGAAAAGACCTGAAAACTCCCAAATTTCAAAGGGGCATATACCCTCCTGCTCTCTTACCTTCCCCTTCAAAACCCCAAAACAGCAGGAATTAGTTGAATTAGTTCTAAGTGACAGTCTGTTGCTTCTCATCATCAGTGCAATAAGTAAAGGAGACAGATATTGCAGGTCAGCATCTGCTTCCACCCCAGTAATGTGTCTCCCACTTACACACCCAGCTATCATGGACTGGTTTGGGTTGGAAGAGACCCTAAAGATCACCTTGTTCCAAACCCCTGCCATGGGCAGGGACACCTCCCACCAGCCCAGGTTGCTCCAAGCCCCATCCAACTTGGCCTTGGACACTTCCAGGGATGGGGCAGCCACAGCTTCTCTGAGACATCAACCTGAAAACAAGGAAGGAGCAGTAGTTGTGGGGAGTTAATCAAAATAATTCAAAAGAAATAGTTAAAGATCCAGTGTGGAACCATTTAGGAGATGGAAAAGAAATCTGCCAGGGAGAAAGGCAGTGAAGCAGCAGCTCGGGGAAGGAGGGGAGCCCAGTGTTGCCCTCTGAAGCCCAGCACAGGCAGCATCCCAGCTCCAGCACCCACAACAGACTTGGGAAAGGCTCACTATCCACAGCACAGGGTAAGCACTGGCCTTTTTTCGACAGTGTTGATGCTGGCTGGCGTTACACAGAACATGTGTGAGAGAGGGCGAGTGAGAAGCGCCAGGGGAAATGGAGAAATATGTTTGCAGCCCCTTGCGGTTTTGGGAGGCAGAACTCAACAGTGGCAAGTTATTCTAGAGCAGGTTCCAAGCTAAACAAAGCCAGGTATGGTTCCCTTTCTGCCTGGATTGTTTGTTTCACAGCAAAATAAAAAAAACATCCCAGGCCAGGACCAAGTTTTACAGCACTTTTTGCCTGTCTTAGGCTGCACAGATCAGCCCTGTCCCACCTAACATACAAGACTAGATCTGTAAATGAGTCTTCTCTTACTTTTTGCCTGCAACAAAAATATGAAGCAACATTCCAGGTTTAGAGAGGTCTTAAGGTCTCCGAACACAAGTCAGGGCTCCCCAGGAGCCCAAATTTCACTGCCAGATTTACAGTGCAGTTCCCAGCCTGCTGAGGGAAGGCAGAGGGGATAACACCAGAGGGTGCAATGCTCCTGGTCTCCCCCAGCACTGCATGGGCTTCACGTGGCTGAGCAGAGTCTGGGGGCCAGGGAGCTCAGCAAAGCACTCCAGACAAAGGGAAACTGCATAGGTTTTTGCTTTGCATTTAGCCAGGACAGAGCAGCTTCATCCATCCCCCTTCATTAAATGCCTCTCACCTCCACCCAGGGACAGGAGGCCAGACAGCAGCACCTCATTGCTGCACAGCAGGGGAGGAAGATGTCCAAGACTTCTGTGCCTCAGTTTCCCTCACCCACAGCACAAGCAGGAGTGTGCAAACATCTTAGTGCAGGTGACCTCTGCTGTGCAGGGTTTTCCAAGGAGCTCAGAAAATTGAAGCTCCCACATCTCACTGCTGTTCAATGGAAAGCAGGTGTCCAGCTCTTCACCAGGTGCTTCCTCCTCTCCCACCCATCTCCCAGAGCACTGGAAGAAGAAAGACCCTTTAACAGGGCTGACAACAGTGGATGAACTTGCTGAGCAGGGATGGTGTTCCCAGGAGCCAGCAGCTCTGCCCTGTGGTCAATAACCCCCTCCTGAGGTGCTCTTCACCACAATAGCAATGTCCAGTCTTCCCAAAAGATCCAAAACTTTGCTACATTCCCACTAAACTGCTCACTAAAGGGCAAAAACTTGCAGCCTTTATACTGGTCAGGAAAGGGACTGAGAGAAAAAGAAGAAAATAAACCTATTAAAGCCAAATATCTCTCCCTTGCTTTTTATATATTTATTTTTTAAGGGTAAAACTAAGTCCCAAGTATCCAACTTATTTTTAGACCAGGCAATTGGGTGTCCCAGCTGGAGCACACAAGCCAGCATTCTAAAAATGCCTTCCTCACAGATATAAAAAGGACACAAGATAGTTTATTGGGGAAATTCTGTAACGTAATCATCATACATTAACTGCAAACAAAACAAACAAAAAACCCCAAACATCCAAGGCTGCCTTTGATCCCCAGCACGGCCCTTGGGAGGCGACAGTCAAAAAGATTCAGCATCCTCATCCTTCATAAAGCCTCCAAAACAAGTCCTCTGCCTTGCACTGTCTTGGTGGTTTGGGTGATGCTGGACTACATTCCCTCTTGCCCCATCACCCTCTGGAAGGGGGCAATTTGATTTCCTAAATAACAGTAGTGGCTGGGCCAAGGAAAACTAAAAGCAGTATGTTCACTTAAGGACTCCAGTGGCCGCAGCTCAGCCTGCCAACCCAACAAGGATTAAATCATCCCAGAGACCCCATCGACGCCCAGCCAGCGCTGTCCCACCACACATCCCAGCCAGGAGGGCTGCTGAGCTCCTGCCATTTCGGTTCCTGGGGTCCTGCCAGCCTGGCCAGGGTCTCAGCCAGCGTCCTCCACCCACAGGAGGGTACAGTGGGATGAGCAGGAGTCCTGGGGAGGGCTGACAAAGAGCGACCCCTCCCAGCCATTGGACACACGCTGTTCCTTCACAATTGCCATCCCGATACAATCGGCCCCCCTCAAGTGAGCCCCCGAGTCAGTGGTGTTCGCTAGAACAATAGCTCACATCTGGGACAGCTGTTTTCCCCGAAAGCACCCAGGCTGCCTACAGCCACTGGGCAGGGGTCCTGCGCCCTCGCTCACACGCGGATCGTGTTCTCCCTCCCCCGTGGAGATGTGGTCACCCCTGGGGAGACCTGGCAGGTTCCTCACAGGAAGGATCGTGGGACTGAGCGAGACTCATCCCCCAGCAGAGGATTGTTGGAAATTAACCCCTGAGCCTTCTACCTTGGCAAGGAAAGGAGTGTATTGCTGTGAAATTATTTCCTACTTTTAGCACCCACAAAAAAGCAGGGAAGAACATTTGGGCACAAGAACAAGCTGCTTTGTCTAGAGCCGAGGCCAGGCACTGGGAATCATCCCTTGCAGCTGGACCTCTCTGCATGTTCATTCTCCTCTTGCAGTCCCAGTCCTCTGCTCCCAGGGCTAACACAGCCCTGTCCCCACCAGAAGCCAGTATGATATGGAGCCCTGTGCCTCTGGACATTGTTCCCAAGACCTTGCACAGTTCCTTGGACAGTGCTTAGTTCTTTACTCCTGGAAAGAAGTCACTCCCCCAGTCCTGCTGGCCTGATGTCACCATGGAGGGGCTGACTCAGACCCTGTTGTGCCACACGTATCTTTAGATTGAATCTCCATGCTGGAGCCCCCATCACCTCCTCCTCTGCCACAGCAATGCAGTATCTCACCATCCCAAGTCTTCCTCCTTCCTTCCCTGGCAAAAAACCACTGCTGGGCTCACATCACTAAGAACATGCCAAATACTCTCCAATGAGAGAACATCCCTCTCCATAATGTCTAATCATTTGAGAAGGTCTAAAGCAAATTTGGGGTCCTCACCCCCAAACAAGGGGTCTGGGTGGACTGAGCCACCCAGGGACACATTCACAGGGATGGAGCCTCCAAGTCCCATTGTGAGCAAGCAGTTTGATGGGCATCCTGCCCATCTGATACAATGGGCTCTACCAAGGACATTCCCTCCTGTCTTTGAAAAGTTTTGAAATCATTAATCCACGGGAAAGCTCAGAGAGGGGGGGGGTTTCCTATAAGGAAAGAGGAGTAAGTTTTCCAGTGAGCTCAAATTCAACCACTGTCATGAATTTTAAAGCATCCACCAACAAACCATCAGGCTCCAACAAAAAGTCCTATTTACTACTGCACCCCTCTAGTCCCAGCAGGTCTGCTAGACAAGAGAAGCAACAAGCTCAGAAGTCACTGCCACCTTTGGTGTTCCCAAAGCACCCACCTCTTCACCATTTGCAAGAGCCCTGAGTCCAGAACTGAGGCTTTGTTCTTCAGGAACACCAGGACAATAGGACTCCAAGAGGTGCCAGGGGGAGCTCAAAGGCAGCCAGAGCTCAGGGCCTGAGCAGAGGACCTCCTACCCAGGCTTTCTTCATGGGCCTGTCACAGCCTCCTCTACTCCACACTTCTCAGACATGAAAATCCCTGAGAATACTCTCCCCATCCACCCTCCAAGTGACCCACCACCACAAGCAGCAGACACCTACTACCACCAGCTGAATCGATGCTCTGAAAAGTATTGGTGACCTCAGGTTGTGCCCAAATCTTCTAATTTTAGAATAACATTACAGATACCTGATCTCTTCCACAGCAAGAAAGGGTTCTTGTAGCAAGGGAAGAGGAAAGAGAAGTAACTCAGTTGAATGTTGTTTGACCAAATGGTTGACATTAAGATCTAGGCAGGTCAGCTGTGGCCCTAAATATGCCCCACCTGCTGTTAATTTGACACCCTTTATGCCCTCAGTTCCAACCACTTTCAGCTGAACATCTCCTGACAACAGACTGCTCAAGTGCCAGAGAATAGCTCGGAGTGACTCTTTCATCTTTGGGGGTTGTCCACCAGAGACATTTAGTGAGGTTAATCTGGATCAGCTTTTGAAGACAAGGCTTAAACAGCAGGAGGTTCCCAAGCAGCCTTAACCCAATTAAGCACCCTTCCCTTAGGAGGAGAGGCCAGCTAAGCTTGCATTAAAACCCATCAAGTGTCTTGTTAATCAGGTACACATTAACATCCCAGCCGTGGTCATCCCAGCGGAGGCCACCAAGGCTGGAGACACCTCGTCATTTTTCACCTGCTTTTGTCACTTTGGTTATTTCTGCCATTGCTTTGGGCAGCGAGATGAAAGGCCCAGCAGCTCAGTCCTTACCCACTCTGCTCTGCAGACTCCCCTCTGGTTTTTCTTTTCACATTAACTGTGTCACACACCAGACTCTCATTGACTAACTGCCCGAGGGGGACCCTCGCTGAGTGTTAATTGCAGTTAATGAGCTGTTGCTGCTTTCCTTCCAAGAGCACCAATTACAGCAGCACTCAGGCTCTGCAAGAAGATGCGAGTCTGCAGAAAATCGAGGCAAATTTTACTCCAGCCCCCAACACCGCACTGCTAGAAGCCCCTGGAAAATGCTTTAACTCAGGATAAGCCTGGGTGAAGAATGACAGTTTTCCTGACGTTGCCCATCCTCTTGTTCCTCATGGGTGAATGGCAAGTGCCTGACTTGCTTCCCATGGGTCCTGCTGGGGTCCCTTGCAGGGATGTCTACACAAAGTGAAGACCTGAGTTGTTGTTCAAGCCTCCCTCCAGCCAGGAGTGCAGAGCCCCACTGGCAGGTTTTACACGTGGGTGGTGGCTCAGCTGGCCCAGAGCACAGAAGGACTTGTCTTGTCCCATGTGGTACCAGAGTGGTACAGGAAGGACTTGGCAAGATGCCTCCATGACCACTGCCATCACTTCAGCATCATCCCCTACCCCAGAGCTCGGGGCAGCTCCTGCCTTGGCCAGAGTTGGCTCCAACCCCATCAGAGATTTCATAGAATCTTAGAATGGTTTGGGTTGGAAGGGACCTTAAAGTTCATCTTGTTCCACTCCCCTGCTATTGGTAAGGACACCTTCCACTACTCAAAGTCCCATCCAACCTGGCCTTGAACACTTTCAGGGATGGGGCAGTCAGAGATTCTCTTGGCAATCTGTGCCAGTGCCTCAACACCCTCACAGGGAAGGATTTCTTCCTGATACCTCATCTAAACCTGCTCCCCTTCAGCTTAAAGCCATTTCCCCTTGTTCTGTCACTACACATCCTTGTAATAATAATAATAATAATACTTTCCAAAACTCCTTTCTCTCCCCTGCTAGGCATGGGTGAGGGTATATGCCAGCACCAGGTGTGGCCCTGGAACTGTACTGAGATGTCCACCAGCTAAGAAGCACTGGAGCCACCACTGTTCCTCAGGCTTTTCCCTCTGATTTCTCTCTCAAAGCTGCAGCCCAGGGGAGCGGGATTTTAAATGAGGGATGTGTTAAGACGGTAAAAGCTTTTGCATGGATGCTTAAGGTCATTCAAGTCAAGACAAGGTGTTGAGACCCTTCACAAAAATGGACTAAATCTGTCTACAGTGCTGGTAAGAAATTGCTCAGTGTCTCACTCTGACTTTCTCATTTTGATTATTTTTGGCCATACTAAGAAACACTCAAATCCAAACCACTCTTTGTGAGAGCCTTGAAATGAAATAAAGCAGAGATGATTTAGTTCATGAAAAAAGATCCTGTTTTTGTCTTGCCACCTTGCTCTGAAAGGAGATACAGAGAGCACCTCCTGCAGAGGGGGTTCCCTCTCCCCCAGCTCTCCCAAAGCTCCCTCCTGGACTCTGCCACAGGTATGAAAAAGCAGAGATGTCTCAGGGAGCAGCAGCCAGCTCGCTAACTTGCTCTCCTCCAGTTACAGACCCAAAGCTGTTGTTCCCATCAAAGCACCTGGCTCCCATTGTGCTGCCTTTCCGCAGTTTGTTAAATTTTATTTCGCGTTATTTCTCCCGTTTTGGCTTCCACCCTAAAAATCCTTCTGCAGCTTTGCCAGCTGCCCCGCTCCTCATAAATGTTCATTTAAGTATAATACCTTACAGCAAATGCAGCAGCACTTGCTCAGCAGGAGCTCTGCCTCAACAACACCCCCCGGCTCAGGTCTCCTGCTCCTGATCTTGGGGTTCATCCACCAACTTTGAGGGAACACCAACAAGCCTGGCCATGCTCTTGGGCAAGCTCAAACTCACCTTGGTTTTTCCCAAACCCAGTTTCCCAGCGGTTTTCCCACAAATATATACAATATTCCCCAGAAAGAATAACAAGAGTACCCTCAGCAGAGATGAGCCCCAGGAGGGTGGATGTCCACCAGCATCACCAGTTCGGATGATGCTTTGAGCAGCCTGGTCTAGCGGGAGGTTTCTCTGCCCATGGTGGGAGGGGTGGAAAGAGATGGTCTTTAAGGTCCCTTCCTGGCCAAACTGTTCTACAGCTCCCTTATTCTGTGATCTCTGAAGAAGCCGGCCCAAGGCAGCTCAGAACAGCTCAGTGGCAGCAGGATTCAACTCATGCCCCCACATTTCCCAAATGCCAGGCACATCAGATTTCGTTTCTAGCCTACAAACAATCAGTCTTGTCTTCTGCACAGACCAATGAGGACTGCAGAAAGAAAATTGCAAAAGATTTGTTATTTCCCTAGTGTTCCCATTTTCCCATTCCTTTCCCACAGAAGCAAGGTTTTTGTTTTGTTTTGTTTTCTTTTCTTTTCTTTCCCAACTTTCAGGGGAAAATCCTGACAAATGGAAGCCCTGATTCATACCAGCAAAAATTTGGCCTTTTTTAATTTAAGGTGGAGCCCTTCTTGTCTGAGGATGAAAACATTTTTCTAACTGTACACGGTGGGAAAGGACTGAGCCTTGGCCCTGCCAGAGCCAAGGCCAAGGGGTGTTGGGTGCTGTTGGCCACCCTGAGTGCAGAGTTGTTGTGCAGGCAGGAGGGCTGTGCATCTCCACGCTCAGGAAAGCACTGCTGTGCTGGCTCACAGGATGGGAAACAAGGGCACAGGCAGGCACCAGGTGGCAATGCCACCAATTAGACTTACAGAGGAGGAAAAACATCCTCCGGGGGGTGTTGCTCAGGCAGGGACACGGTGTGATGTCTCCCTCTGTGGCTGGAATGCATTGGAATAAAGGATCCCCATCATCTTATGTTTTCTCAGGCAACTGAGGGATGGGTGAAAAAGGCTCAGGAAGGGAGGAGAGGAAGCTCTGCTCCTCTCCATCACTACCCAAGCAGATACACCTCCTTCCTTCCTTCTGCCAGGAGGAAGCAGAAGAAGCAGGTTTGGAAAAAAAAGGATTAATGGCCACAACCTACCTGTTCCTCCCACAGTGCAGAGAAAGAAAAGGGAAGGAGAAAGAAGATCAAAGGAGCAACATGTCCCTAAAACCCTCCCTTGCAGCTTTTCTCCATAGATGCTGCCATCCACATTGCACTGCTCCTGCTCCAGTGGGCATCTCCACCCGGCACCGGGAGCCGGCAGCAGGGAATGAGCAATTTTCTCTGACACAGAGACAGAAACAAATTTAAAAATAAAAAAAAAAAAAAAAAAGGAAAAGCCATGACTTTTTTTTCCCTTCCCCATCTCCAGCCAGAAAGTACATTTGGCAGAGCCCCGAGTGCTGGAAGCCATCAGCGGGGCTGTCGGCACTTCAGAGGCTCCGGCGAGGAGGGCAGGTGTGCACCAGCCACCGACCGTGCTGAGGACACTGCCCACAACACCCCGGAGTCCCCCATCACGTGCGGGGGTTCCCCTCTCTGTCCCACCCCAGCTGCTGCCTCTGAAGGGCCCTGAGGAGAGCAAGGGTCCCCTAATGCCACGTGTTGGTGCTCCACAGGTTTTGCTCTATGGGCAATTTGAAAGGTACTTTGCACCTGCAGCACACAGTAAAGTCATACGTCCTATTCCAACCACAGGGCATCCCCGTGGGCATCACTCCCCAGGGCAAGATTTGTGGAGGCTCATATACACTGACCCACACCTTTCCAAACCCTGCACCTCACATCATAGAATCATAGAATTGATTGGGTTGGAAAAGACCTCTGAGATCATCAAGTCCAACCCTTGGTCCAACTCCAGT
>JAWWEV010000004.1:26537917-26551238 GCA_035583235.1 Hafferia zeledoni | reverse complement strand
GAACTGAACACAACACTCAAGGTGTGGCCTCACCAACGCAGAGTCCAGGGGAAGGGTCACTGCCCTGGGCCTGCTGGTCACATCTAGCACCATGACCTCCTTCTCCCCTCTCCAGCATCCAGGGAAGGCATTTTGAATACAAACTAATAAATCAGACTTTAGGCCCATCCAGGGAAGCTGGGGAAGCGGCAGAAATCACCCCACTATATCCCATGCAGGGGATCAGGGTAAGCAGTGTCCTTTGCATGGGGCCGCTCTGCCCACCCCAGGGATGCCCACAGTCCCACTGGCATGTCACCAGGGCAGGCAGCTCTGCACTGGGAATCCTGCTGCAGGGGTTTTCCCCATGACCCCCGACTCATTTTAGGGGAGGGAGGGAAACAACGACAGGGCTTCACAGAGAGGATGCCATGTCACGTCGTAGGATGTACTTCCTTTGATGACAAGGACACCCATTCCACAAGAAAAAAACTTCTGCCTTCCCACACTGGAAAGCCACTGGTTGGTAGCAGAGCAGGTGCTGGGGACAAGGGTGCATCCCATCCCTTGACATATCACCCCCCCATAAGCCCCACACCTACCGATGGGGCGAATCAGGGTCGAAGCAGGTCCTGGTCACGTCGGTGGCCCACGGGTCACAGCAATCGCCGTCATCGAAGTCGTCCAACACGTTGTTGCACTCCATGTGGCAGACGCCGTCGCGGCGCTTCCAGGAGAAGCAGCGGCCGGGCCGTCGGCAGTCCCCGCCGTCGTAGCCGGTGAGGGGGTGCTCGCACTCGGGGTCGCAGCGCTCGTTGCCCACCTTGCTGGGCTCGCAGCCCAGCAGGACGGCGCGGCGGCGCAGGGAGGAGTTGCGCACCTCCAGCAAGCTGAGCTGCCAGGAGATGTTGTAGGGTCGGAAAGCTTCGCTCAGTGCGCGGTGTTGCCGCCAAATCTGCTCCCAGCTGACGGTCGGCCGCCCGCCGTCATCCTCCGCCAGGTTCACCACCCGGTACCGCACCACCTTCCAGCTCCGCAGCGGCCAGTGCTGGTTGTAGTGGGAGACCAGCTCCACGTTATCGCAGGCGGTCTGCCCGCACGCAGGGGGGCCCAGCGGCCGCAGCACCGGGGATGGCGGGGACAGCAGCACCCACTGCTGGGGGAACGCTCCCTCCCGAAAGGGCACCCAGTGTTCCTCTGGGGTGGCAAAGCCAGCGGACAGAGCCAGTCCCGCCGCCCCCTCTGCCACCTCCTCCAGGAAAGGACGCTGGAGGTGGGATTGGGGCAGGGCACCACGCCACAGGGCCAGCCCGGCCAAGTGTCCCCGGAAGGTGTGCGCGGTCCCCCAGGCGTCCCCCCCCAGCAGCAGCGTGCGGCAGGAGGACATGAAGGCGCTGTGCAGGGGTCCCTCCTGCCCTCCGGCACGGCCGACCCGCACCCCGTCCACATAGAGGGCCATCCATCGCCCATCGTAGCTGGCAGCCAGGTGTGTCCATGCCTCGGGGCGGTAGCGGTGGTAGGAGGTCACCTCCGTGGCAGTGGCTGCCCGGTCCGTGCGGAGGGAGAAGAAAAAGCGGGCATCCTTCTTCCCACCAAGCTGCAGGGCACGGATGCCCAGTGCCCAGCCCTTATTGCTGGCCGTGTGCGAGCAGTTGTCAAAGACGCCTGCAGTGGGTCAGGGAAGGGAGTGGAGAGAGAGAGGAGAGCTGGTGAGGACTGGAGAGCATTGTCACTCCTCCCCTGAGAATGAGCCGCGTCCTTGGTGATGGGTGAAGGTGGTCAGAGGCTGGGCAGTGGGTGCTGCACCAGGGGGACACCGCAGCCCCCAGTCAAAATCATTTGGATGAGTAGGTGGAGTACCCAGGAGAGATGGCAGAGCCAGAGAGTTGGGATGGAGAGGCGAGGAAGAGCATGGATGGGAGGAGAGGCTGAAGAACAAGGTGTTTCTGAGCTACTCTCCATAAGAGTGCTCTGGTGGGATGGGATTAGAGGCTAAGCTTTTTATCTGTGGGCCAAAGCTTTTAAGAATTAGAGCACAGCAATCCAAAGCAAAACAGCCTCCTCCAGGGACTGCTTCCCCAACAGCTTCCAGGCAGATTTATAGTTCTCCTTTACGCTCCAGTTTCCCTCCCAGTCATGCATTCAGTACAGGCAGGAGAGGGGCAGAGGGGGATGCGCTGCCTTCAACCTGGCAGGTACACTCCTCAGCCCCTAAGGTCACCTGAACATAAATCCATTCCCAAGAATAGCTTCAGGCTCAGTCTCTCCCTGGGCACCCAACCATGTTGCAAACCTGTTCCAGGCTGGGCAAGACCTGTAGCTGTGCTGACTTTCCCCCAGACTCAGGGTGCTGAGTGTCAACAGCCAAGAACCAGAGACTTGCAGGCACTGAGTGCCCTTGGGAATTGGTGGCCATAAGACACTTAAATACTGGCAAGCACAAATGGACCACTCACTGCTTGAAATAAATGCCTCTGGTCTCCTAAACCACCATCACCATCAGTTCATGCAGGTGAATGAGCCTGAAGTCACTCTTTGAGCCCCAACAGTGGCATCTTCTGAGAGCCCCTTGCTCTCCCATTCATCACCCCAACAGTGTCCCAATGCTGTTGAAACCCGTTGCCATGCCCAGAGACCATTTTTCTATTCCTGCTTGGTATTTCTTATTCTCCAGCCTGCTTTTCCTTGCTATGTGGGTTCTCCTGCTCCTCACTGTACCATTCCCATTGCATGCACTGCCTGTCCACTTCCCTGGCATTGTGGGCCAAACCAAACCACTCCTGTCCTGCCCTGCTGTCTCACCAGTCCCTGAGGAAGCTCAACACAACACCGTGGGGAAAATGTACCTGCTGCCAGGATTACAAAGAGGCCAGCAGACAGAGGAAGAGGTGCAGAGGAGTAGGAGCTCCAGGAGGAGCAGGATCTCCTGGCTCTCATCCAGGGGATGTGACTGAAGCCAGGTTACCATGACCCCACGTCTCCCCCGCCAGCCCTCATAAACGTGGCTGGCAAAGGTCACGTCAAGCCCCGCTGCACCCCAGGAAGCTGCACCCCTCCCTCCATCCATCACTTTCACTGAGGGCGAGATGGGTGGTGGCCTCCAAACCATCCCACGGTCGTAACCACCCCGGGCACAGATCCCTGCCACTGCTCACTACAAAGGCAGCCACGCACAAAGCCTCCGTGGGCGGGTGAGCTTTGGCCAACTCTTGTTTGCCTGTGGATTGTGAAAGGGAAGCAGAAAGACCAGGGGAAATTGAGACGAGAAGAAGCCAAAAAGCAGGAAGAAAGTGAAGGAGCCTTGTAGGAGTGAGAAGGCAAAGCTGGAGAAAGTAAAGGAGCCTTGTAGGAGCGAGAAGGCAAAGCTGGAGAAAGTAAAGGAGCCTTGTAGGAGCGAGAAGGCAAAGCAGGAAGAAAGTAAAGGAGCCTTGTAGGAGTGAGAAGGCAAAGCTGGACAGTACTTTTGGGCTTGGTGCTGGCTGAAAGGTGCTGAGACCTGCATCTTCCAAAGCCATCTTTTGGTCTTTACTGAGGCTGAGGAAACAGGGCTTGGTACCTCCTCTCTTAGGAAAACTCATGCATTTCACCTTGAAATGATTCAGAGTGCTCCAAATTTGATTAAAACTAAGGAAAAAATGGGACAACCAGTGTCAGGAGTGGAACAGCTTCTGGGTTAAGTGTGAGCTATCATCCTCATAAACCAGAACTGGAGACAAGCCACACCTGGCCGTGCCTGGTGATTTCAACACTTGCCAAAAGAAACTTAAGTGAGCCTAAAACAAAGCATTAGGACTTCATCAATGTCCTCAAAGAGACTTCAAAGTCAGTTCCACATAAGGGTCTGTAAAGCCAGTAGAGCAGCCACTGGTGTTTACTAGACATGGCCAGGGATGATATCTCCAGTGCAGCAGAGGCAAAGGAACATCCACAGCTGGAAGCCACCTCAGAATATCACCCTGTCCTGACATCTCCCCAGGGCCTCCATGAGAAATGATCAAGGGAGTAGTTTCAGGACCCCAGAATTTTCCAAGGAGCTTGATATTTTGTCCTGGGGCAAACCACCAGGAAGAGAAAGAGCCATTTCTAGAGGTGGTGAAAGGTATCTCCTCAGCACCTGTAAATGGAACTCTGTCTCCAAACCCACAGGTGGGAAAGGTGAGCTCTCATCTGGTTTGTGCTGTTCACCAGTGTCTTAGGGTGATAACTTTGGGCTTTGAAACAAAAGTTGTTGGCAACAACACAAAAAAAGTTGAAGAGAAAGGTATCTATCAGGAAAAGTGTCCCATGGAGAAAAGGCCTCCCAAGAGATCAAATGTGCTGCTTTGTAAGGCCCACACTCCAAGCAGCCCCTCCCACTGGGACCAGCAGTTTTGCAGCACAAGGAATAGCTTTCAGCTATACTTTGAAACTCAGATACTGGAAGAAATCGACTGCTCAAGTTCTGGAGGGTGTGACACAGATCAGGAGCCCCCGACAGTGGTCACCCTTTGGGGCATGCAGTGGGAATCAGCTCAGGGACCCAAGGAGGGCTTAAACACAGCAGAAGTTTAGGACTGCCTCTGGTGATGGATTTTCTCACCCCAAACTGTCCATGATATGAGTGAAAACAAACCTCAGCCCAGCACAAATGGAAATCCCTTGGTGTTCACCAGAAGCAGAGCAGGTGTGCATGGAGGGGAGATAAAAAAGGTGGGGAAAGAAATGGCATCACACAAAAGGCCTTTCTTCTGCTGTCCAAAATTAAAAGGACAAAGAAGAAGGACCACTCTCCTTCCCTGGCCGTGTCTGGGGCAGGGTGCTGGGGTTATACCCCAGCAGAAATCCCCCCATGCAGGAGGTGCTAAGAGGGATGAATAAGAGGGCTAAGAAGACGGCTCTGAGGCAAAATGTGGCACCTACAGTAAAAAAACCTGCCAACCCTGAACCTTAAATCCAGGTACCAGCCACACCAGCTGACAGGACAGCTCGCTTACCATGGTCAGAGCTGCTCAGCCTGGCCTTACTTCCCAGCCACTGATGCTGAGAGATGCTCAGCTCTGCTCTGCTTTCCTCATCCCTTCCCTCACACATGGTCACCTGGAGCATCTCCAACTCCTCCACAGCTTTGGACCATCTCACACTCAGTCCCCTCTCTCCCTACAGAGCAGGAACAGCAGATCAGAAGCAGACTCAGCACCTGCCACAGGGCTGGCAGCTGCTTGCATCACCTGCTCCCATAAATGCCAGCAGCACTGGCCTGTCCCCCTTGGCCACCACACCTGGTCCCAGCTGCAGGGAGACGGTGGGAAGCAGACAGTGACTCAGACAGCCGGAGGTGCCTGGGACTGACTCAAGCCCTGGAGCAAGGAAGCTGGGGGATATTACCCAAGTGAATGCCAGGGCTCACGGGTGGTGCTGTCAGTGCTAATAACTGTCCCACCCTCCACAAGGAACTTAAAAAAGAATAAAAAATAATGACAAAAAAAGGAAACATAAAACCTAACACCTGCAGGACAGATCCCCAGATGCAAACATCTGTGCTGCCGATGCAATGGCTGGGAAGTGCACTCTGCATCCCAAGCTGCTGCCTGCTGGCAGGGAGGCAGCAGGGACACAGGTGAGAAGGCAGACAGCAATGTGGACACCAAGTAGTTCGGTAGTTTTCTTGTACACAGCTGATTTCCCCTCTTCCACCACCACTGAGCCCATCCCTCCTACCTCCTCCACAGCACAGGTGCCATCATCACCCTATAACCGAGGACATGTAGCAATGAAAGGGGCCAGGCAAAGCAGAGGGAGAGTCAGTGGAGTGATCACAAGTGCAGGGAGAGTTAGGATAGAGGGATTCCCCAGCCGCTCAGTCTGGCAGCCCCCACTGTGGGGACCCCAAACATCCCATGGGTCCAGTATATCTTGGCAGTGCCATCTGTTCTCAGCCCTTCCCAGCATCCCTGCACTGCCCTGCCGTGCCCGTACCCAACACAAACAGCCATCCTGGCACAGCAGCACGAAGCACCACTGCAGGAGGCACTCCGTGCCTGTGTGCCAGCCTGTCTCCTCAGCCTCTCCAGAGGATGGTTTAGGTTGGAAACGGTCTTTAAGATCAAATCCAACAGTTAACCCGGCACTGCCGAGCCTGCAACCACACCACATCCCTAAGCACCACATCCATACATTTTCTGAACACTTCCAAGGACGGCAATTCCAGCACTTCCCTGGGCAGCCTGTTCCAGTGCCTGACAAGCCTTTCAGTGAAGAAAATTTTCCCAATATCGAATCTAAACGTCCCCTGGCACAACTTGAGGTAATTTCCTGTTGTCCTGTCGCTTGTTACTTGGGAGAAGAGACAGACAACCGCTACAACCTCCTTTCAGGTAGTTGTAGAGAGCGACAAGGTCCCTCCTGAGCCTCGTTCTCTCCAGGCTGAGCCCCCCCAGCACTCTCAGCTGCTCCTCATAGGACTCGCTCGTCACTTGCCTGTTTCTTAGCTTGTGGGGACGAGGGGGCAATCCCCGGTAGATCGAGCCCCCGGGGCCGCCCCCCGCCCCACAGTCGCTGCACGGAGCCCTCGGGGCCGCAGCCCGGGGCACTGGGTCGGGCCGTGCGTGCGGCGCGGCTGCCACCGTGCGGCCACCGCCCCGGGGACCCGCCGGGAGCCCCGCACAGCCCCGGCGTGCCCGGAGCCCCGGGAGGGGAGACTGAGGGGCTGCAGGGGCACCAGGGGGAGCCTGTCACCCAAAGGGACCTTCCAACTCCCGGCGAGGGGAGAGGGAGAAACTAGATGGGAGCCGGGGCGGGGATGGGAAGGGCGGACTGGGAGGACGGGGCGGGTGGGAACAGAGGGGAGGGGATGGTTTAGGGTTTGGTCTCAAGGGAAGGAGGAATATTCCACGCCCGCGGTGCTGAGGACACGGGTGTGGGCGCGGGGTGTCACTTGCCAGAGCGGGGAAGGCAGGGAGCCCCCCGTGGGGAGGCTGGAGCGGGGGTCGCGGCGTTGTCGGGTCCCCATCCCTCCCTGCCGGGGTTTACCTGCGATGATGGCCGGGTTGCTCTGTCCGCCCTCCGCCTTCACCCACAGCTCCAGGGTGAACTCGTCCCGCGGGACGGCGGGCAGCGCCTCCGCCCGCGCCGCCAGCTGCTCCCGGCCGCCCGAGAAGTACAGGGCGGGCAGCGGCCGCTCCCGCGGGGAGCCCGGCACCTGCGGCTCCCGGCCCCGCCGCCTCTCCCCCCGGCCCCGGCCCCCCGGTTCGTCTCCGCCTGCCCCGGCTCCCCGCGGTCTCCGGCCCCGCGGGGGTGCAGCGCCGAGCGCCCCGTGCGCGGCGGGACCCTGCGGGTACAGCCCGTAGGGGTGATGCGGGGGCGCGGCGCGGCGGCTCGGAGCCTCCATCCCGCAGCCCGGCACCGGCGGGGGGTCCCCGCGGGCCAGGCTGAGCGCCGCCAGCAGCAGCGCGGCCAGGGGGGCCCCGCCGCGCAGCATCCTCCTTGGGGACGAAGTTTGGGGGGCGGGAGGTGGGGGGCGAGTGGCTCCGGGGAGATGGGGGCGCTCAGGGGGGCGGCGGGCGGCAGCGCCGGGGCATAATCCCCCGGCCCCCGCCGCAGCCGCTGCCCCCAACTTTTCCCCGGCACCGCTCTCCTCCCCTCTGCTCCTGCGGGAGGAGGAGGAGGAAGAGGAGGAGGAGAAGGAGGGCGAGAGCACCGCGGTGGGGACCCCCCTTCTGCCTGCAGCCGGGGTTCCCGGGGCACGGCGGACCCTGCGCGGCTCTCGGCGCTGAGCGGCTCTGCCTGCGGGAGCGAGGGATGCGTTAGTCGCCCTTATCTAGAAAGCCCCGAGGCGCTCCGCTCCCCCCCCAACCTAAGGAGGGGTGTGGAGGGGGGGGCTGCCCTTATTTAAAGATGATTATGTCCAATCTAATAAACCCCGAGCGAAGCATCGCCCTCCCTTCCCTCCGCCCTCCCGGGCGCTGCCCAGGATGCTGGCGGGGAGGGGATGCCGAGGGGACTCAATGCCCGGAGGGCGTTGGGTCCGCTCCGCATCCCCTCCTCGACCCTGGGGTTTTGGGACAGCACCTGCGCTGTCCCTGCCCGTGTCTTCTCCTGTTGTAGCTCCCACCTCGCCTCCATCCTCCATCTCCATCACCTAGAGGGGAAGAAAGGAACCTGAAAGGAGGGGATACCCTCCCCTCTGCCCTCCCCCGGGCAAAGGGAGAGGTGGTCTTGAGCTCAGGGTCCCTCCTCAGGCAGAGATTTTTCTGATTTTTCTCCCTTTTGTTATTTTTTTCCTTTCCCAAACAATGATCCCATCTGTTTGACACGTGCAGAAAGGTGGGCTGGAGGTGCCTTATCCGAGCAAACCACATACAAAAGCCAAAAAACCCCTCATGAATGCAGCAAGGGAGTGGGCAGCAGCGTGAGAAGCATCTTACCCACCACCCCACCAGAGGGTACAGTGCTGACACTGCTGAGGAGAGCTTCTCAAAGTGTATGGGTGGGAAAACAAGCCCCCAAAGTTTCCTCTTGGTTCCCAGGGCTCCCTCGCACTGGCACACAGCATGGGAGACTAAGAAAACTTCAGTAAGGAGATTCGGCGAGAAGAGAACTTTTTTATCCCTTCTTTAAATTATTATTGTTTTATATATTCCTTTTTTTTCACTCCCAAACACTATCTGTGGCGGTCAGTCTGAAGCAGGGTTGCCAGCGAGAGCTGGGAGGCCCCTTCCAGGGTACAGGCTTTCAAACCAGCGAGGCAGGAGGGAAGGGATTTAAGAACAAACAGCAGGGGCTGGCTCTGTGGGGTTGGGGTCAGGGGTTTTTTGTCTTCTCAAGGTGGGAGGGTGGTGGGAGGAGGTTGGGGGGCTGATGCTTTCAGTGGGGGGAGAAGGAAAAATAGAGTCCCGGAAAAAGTTGAGGGTTAGAAGGGGGGAGCACTCCAGACCCCAGGAAGAAGTGAGGTGGGTGTGAGTGCTCAGAAAGGTGAGGGCTTGGCAAGGCTGGGCTGGCAGTGTGAGGAGAGGAAGGGAGGACATGCAGGGAGTGAAACAAGGCCAGGCAGAGCAGGGATGGCTCATGTGAAGTTGTTCAAGCAGCTCCCAAGGACATTTGGGGCGTGAACCACATCCAAGCACAACACCAACACCCATTGCTCATGGGGAGGTGGTGAGAAGAGGTCTGCAGCTCTCCTGCCTTCTCCAACTGCACCGGTGCCCAACCAGGGCCAGTGGGGGTATGGAGACAGCCCAGCTCACTGGCAAGGTGGCCCATCAAGGGTTGTGCTGGGGCCAACACCAGCAAGTTCTGCTTACACTGCGTATTCATTCAGGAATGAAACAAGCTCCTGATAGCCCTGTCTACCAGGGCTGGATAAGAGAGGATCCCATGGGATGGCTAATTTTGAATGGCAGTGACCTTATTAAGTGGTTATTAATCATCTTGCCAGATATCACCCTGCCACAGGTACTCCAAAGAAGCAAGACCACAGTACCCTTAGCAGCATGTGCTGCCATCCCAGAGGTTCAGCAGCACTGCATCCTCAGGGACAGCACGGCTGGGCTGGATCTAGCATCAGAGCAATAAACCCTCAAAAATGCGTGCAGGCAAGGGCTCTATATATAGGCTCTGGCCTGGGCTGAGCCACACTCTTGACAAAATGACATCTGCAAACAAGGAGCTCTGATGTCTGCAGGGTTGGGATGCAGCAGGAGCTGCGAAGCACACAAAGGAGTGAAGATGGGTGACAGCAGAGGAACCTCCCTGACACACCAAGCCCCTGGATTCCCCTGCCCTGTCTGCCCAAGCCTGAGTCTGGATTTAGGAACCATCAGAGCAGGCAGTTGAGATCATGAATCATTACCCTGCACTGGCTCCATCCACACCCAAGCAGGTTCTCCTGGCAGCCTCTGCCAAGGAGGCACTTGGAGGAGGCTGGTGAGGATGAGGAGGGCAGGACCATAGGGGCACCTCACTGGGCTAGCTCAGCATCTGGGGAGCAGAGACTCTGGGATGCTGCTCCCATCCCAGTACCACTGGGGGCTACAGAGTAAATCTCTGTCATTTGGGTAGGGGTTTTTTGCTTAAAAAAAAAAAAAAAGGAAAAGGAAAAGAAACAAAGGACAATTATCTTGACCAATGTGTTGATTTCACCGCCTGTGAAGCTCAGACCAGTCCTGTGAATAAGGCAAGGGATTCCAGTTTAGAAGAGCAGTGGCAATGCACCCTCAGCATGTTTTCTGTCTCTCGGGAAAGAAGGGAGATCCCAGGTCAGAACCAGGCTGTCTTGTTGAGGAATGCAGCAGCCCAGCATCTTCTAGGGATCCCTACATGCAGCATCTGGGTGGAGATGCCCCTCCCAGGCAGGTCCAACTGCAGTTCAAATCTACTGCTGATGCTCAGGAGCAAGAGAAAGGATGCTGGGTGGGAGGAAGGAGGAGGGCAGGGTCGTGTCAGAGGGTAAGTTTGGCTGGATATTCCTCACCCACTCATCACATGTTGTCCTTCCTGGCACGCCCCTGCTCTTTGGGCCCTCTGGGCTATCAGTCTCTGCAGAGAGGGTTATTTGGGATGGGGATTGAATGAGACAGGTTGTTGGTGCTGGGCAGGAGCAGGGGGCAGGAGCCTCTTGAAGGAGGCAGAGTGAAGAGGGAGCCCCATCAAAGTGAAATGCTGAGCAGGGGCTCTCAGTGACCCCAGTACAGGAGTGGCATTCCCAGTGCCAGCTCAGCCCACACTGGGGGAAGGTGAAAAGCAGCTCTGGGGTGCACTATAGGGGGTTGGACAAGATGACCTTCAAAGGTCCCTTCCAATCCAAACTATTTCTATGATTCTGGGATTTTAGCTGGAGCAGAGTTTTCCCCACGCCTGTCAAAAGCCATCAACAAAAGCCTTCCTCTCCCTCCACTCCTCCTCGGGAAACCACCAGCAATCTTGACATGGGAATAAAGGCTCTGGGAGAATCCAGCTTTTTTGTTCATGGCCAGGCAGCCAAATCCCGCAAGCCTGAGACAGCAAGCCTCAGCAATCAAAGCCACGAGCGACAGCCGACCCCGCTCAGGGCACAGCCCCAGCCCTCCCTCCTCTCCCTCCCCAGCTCTCCTGCTTTTCCCAAGCAGATTAGGAGCCTGTTCAAACGCTGAGGACCCCCGGAGGTCAGAGTCGCTGGCCTCCTGCACCAGAGGTTTGCTTGGGAACTCGCTGAGTTTCCTGCTTCTGGTAGGTCTGGAGATAAGCCCTGGTGTGCGGCCGCTGTCGCTGCCAGCGCCAGCAGGAGTCCACACTTGCACACCGAAAATCCAGCAGCAAAAGCTCCCGAGCCCATGGAATCACAGAACCACAGAATGATTTGTGTTGGAAGGGTCCTTAAAGATCATTTAGTTCCACCCACTGCCATGGGCAGGGACACCTTCCACTATTCCAGGTTGCTCCAAGCCCTGTCCAGCCTGGCCTTGGACACTCCCAGGGATGGGACAGCCACAGCTTCTCTGCCCAACCTGTGCCAGGGCCTGCCCACCCTCACAGGAAAGAATTTCTTCCTAATGCCTAATCTAAACCTGTTCTTTTGCAGTTTCAATCCATCCCCACCTTGTCCTCTCACTATCAGCCCTTGTCAAAAGCTGTGTCCTTTGTCTGTGCCTTGCAGTTGAACACATCTTGTAAGGGATGAGAGACAATCAGCCAGCCCTCCCATAGGTGCTCCCGTGGATTCTCCAAGGCCTGGTAAGAAGGCTGGGCTCCCCCACCCTGCAACACCCAGCAGGTTTTCCCTGTGCTGTTCAGTCTCACAAGTTTGGTGACAACAATTTCTCTGCTCAATTCAGGTGTACCAGCCTCAAGAATTCAATGAGCCACATGCACAACCTCAACTCCCTTGGCAATGGAGCCAAGGAATGAATTTTAAGTAACAGGAACGAACATCCCGCCAAGGATGTGTCTGTCCCATCATCCTCACACCTCACAGCTGCCTCCTCACCTGTGCTCTGAGACACACAGCCTGCAGACAGTGGGTAGCACCCCCAGAGCAGCAGGGAGCCCATGGAGGAAGCCAAGTATCCAGGCACTGAGCAGGACATCAACTAAGATGCTTTGAAGCCAGTTTGGTGCATCACCATCAGCTGCAGCAACCTTGAATGTCACACTAGAGCCCAGAGCTGCAGCTCAGCTGTGCTTTGAATGGTTCTTGCAAGCATCCAGTAAAAACCATTGACTTCCAGTTGGGAGGTGAGGATGATGCAGATGCTCAAAACCTCACTCCCTTCTCTGCATAAGGAAGATGTTCCCTACACAACAGCCTCCAAGGCTCTTCCTACATCCCAAAGTTTTGCACTTCACCAAGAACTTGCAGGTGCTAAATTAAGACCATCTAGAGAACAGGGCATGACCTTTACCAGACGGGGTGTCTCAGATATTGAAAATTATTCCAACTGCTGACAAAAGGCAGACTTATCTGCCTTTATGTAATGTAGCTCTTCCAGCAGCCACAGAGGAAAAGCACACATGAAAAAGCAGGAGAGGAAATGGAATCAGCTTCCCACTTGCATTCTGCCACTGTCGTTGGGGAGTTTCAGCCCCATTAAGTCAGGATTGTTCAAGTGCAGCTCTGTACCCCAGCTGGGTGGGAAGCGTTTGCCAAGGGAGAGACACGATGCCACACAGCTCCTGTGTCAGCAGCAAAGGCAGGATGTGAGCTCTGCAGGCATCCACAAGAGGAGTATATTGGTGCAAACATAGCAGGAACCAGCACAGGCTTCCAAAATATCACCCCAGCAGAGCCAAGTCTGCTGGCAGGAGCTCCAGGAGAGCACCACACTCATGGCAGCTCTGGTGATAAATCCAAGTGGAATAGTTATCGACCTTGCTGCATTTTCATTGTCCCTGTGCCCACACCAACACCTATTTGTTAGCCCTGTTTGGATGTACCAGTCACACAATGGCATCTCTTCCCTAGTCAAGCACAACTTCCCTTGCAGGAGTGTCCGAGCAATTACTTGTCCAAACACCCCTCACCATCTCCCGGTAGCCTTTGCTCTGATCCTGCATTTTTAGGCACTTACCATGTGTTGCCCAGGCAGAAACTCATTTACTAAAGCCAGTCAACAAGACATGGAGCAAACATTTAATCTGGCACAGGTATCTGAAGGACAAGGGGAGGAGGAAAGGGCTCGTGCCACCCCAGCTTTGCATATTGCGCCTCCTCAAAATTCCCATTTTATCTCTTCATCTAACCCCAGCCAGGGAACAGCAGGACCCTGAGATCAGCTTAGTTGGTTAAAACTTGGTTGTAATAATGCCAAGGCCATTGGTTCAATCCCCTGTGTGGGCCATTGACTTAAGAGTTGGACTCGATGATCCTTGTGGGTCCCTTCCAACTCAGAAT
>JAWWEV010000004.1:26514168-26528415 GCA_035583235.1 Hafferia zeledoni | reverse complement strand
GCTCTCCAACTTCAATTTCCCCTGGCAGAGCTTGAGCCCATCGTGCCCCCTTGTCCTATTGCTGAGTGCCTGGGACTGCAAACAGCTGGACTACATCTCGCAAGGGGCACAAAGACCTCCTGCTTCTGAGGCACTTGGCACTGCCTGGAGTCAGCTGATCCGTGAAGATGAGCAGAGCACACTGCACCCAAAGGATGCTCCTAAAAGGCACTCTCCATACACTGTCACACAGGCATTTGATGGTGTCAGGCTCTTCTCTGACTGATGTAGTACCTCAGATACAGCATGGCAACCCACAGTGCTACCATAATACAGCTGCAGTGCCACAGCATCAGTGTGCATCCAGGCTGGAGAGGTGAGGCAGCTATTTTATCCCATGGCAATATGTCACTGAAGGCAGGTACTTCTCTTAGAAAAGTAGTTGTTTTGTAATGAACACAGATTATAAAGCTTGGCTTTCTCCAGGATTTGAGTCTTATACTCTAAATCCCAGTTTTAGAGGTCTGAGCTAGGCATTTTGCAGTATATAGAATCACAGAATCACAGAATGGATTGGGTTGGAAAAGACCTCTGATATCATCAAGTCCAACCTTTGGTCCATCTCCAGTCCCTTTACCAGATCATGGCACTCAGGGCCACGGCCAATCTCAGTTGAAAAACCTCCAGGGTGTTGACTGTTCCACTGTGACTCCTGGTGAACACCAGAATGAATCAGCTGATGAATCTCACAGACTATGCAGGGAGCTGAAAGCAGAGACCCACACTGATGTTTCAGGTGGGAAAGCAGGTTGTAAAGCACATCTAAATGAGGTTACATGGGAAACATGTGGCAGAACAAGGACAAGATATTTGGTCTATAGTAACAACCTGCACACCTCACATTGTTCCCTGTTCTCAAGGAAAACTGAACAAATCCAATTTTTTGAAGGTCCTTCTTGGCCAGGGCTCTCGAGATGCTGGTGGGTGACGGAGCAGCTCTGCAGTACCTACATGGGCAGTGATGGGTGCTGAGGTACCTCCATACTCCCAGCTTCTCCCTGGGGGAGCCCTCTCTCAGGTGGAGCCACCCACAGACTGATAAGCCTTCCAAGAAGGCCTCTGCGAGGAATAAAGCCGCTGATGGATGTTGCCTGTCTGCCTGAATCGGCTGCCAGTAGGTCACGAATTACTCAGATGTGTCTGTTATCCCAAATTATTCCCTGATTCACGCGGCAGCTTACGCAGGAGCTCCTTGATTAGATTCCTCAATATCAAACGCCCTGGCTTGTCGGCCTGACCTTCTTGCCCACGTAAGCCTGCAGGCCATAAACTGTTCTTATCCAAAATCTTGACCTCATGTTTAATTTTATCACCACTGACGTTAAGGGAGGTTAGTTAGGCTTGAGCACGCACTGGAAGTTAAGTGTTCCTGTACCAGGGCCTCTCCTTGCATTTCCCAGTGCTGACTGATGACCTGAATTCAAGGATGCCTTTTCCCTGGCTTCAACAGGCTTCAGTTTGGCACACACATAATTCCTGGAATCAGTTCTCCACCACTGATGAGGATGAATCAATCATTTGCTTTCTGAACGTGTTCCACAGAATTCCCTCAGCCTTCAACATGCTGGCAGGCTTTCCCACCACAAAATTAGTTGGCTCAACAGCTCTTGGGATAGTGAGCACCCCGTGTATGGTTCCTGCCTGGAAACAAATGGATTTAAACATTTGAAGTGAACTTTTGTGGGAAGACCTCAGCAGGGCCCCAGACTCGGGGAGCACCAGACTCAACAATAAAGTGTTAGTGGGCAGAGGGTGGTTGAGGAGAAGAAAGGGTGCACGAGGGTTGGTGTACTGACATTGGTCAGCCTGGTGCAGCCCAGAGAGGGCTTTTACAGGTTCAGCAGAGCCCTGGATACCTGACATCACCTGTGTGGTTCAATGGAAAATCCCTGTGATGCTCAGGTTGAATCCACATCACATCAGATACCTGTAAGATTGTGTAAAGCCAGAAAATCATCCAGGCTTCCCCTCTGGTGAGTGAAAAGACAAGCTAGAGTTCAGGCCAGAGACAGATTTATCCCAGGGATTTGGGAGAAGATGGTATGAATGACTCTCAGACAGCTGTTCATTCAGTCCTTCAGTCATTGAGGGATACTGGATGACAGCTTTTGCTACAACAACTGGCTTTTTGGATGGCTGAAGATAAAGGGAACCCCACCCCTTGGTTGGTGCCCACCTGCACCCCTGCAGGTCTCTGCCACTGCCTGAACATCACAGTCTCCAGAGTCCACTTCCACACATGCCCCACAGCTGCTGCATTAGGAAGGACCAAGCACCTTCAGCCAGCAGAGCACCCCAGTACACAGGGCAAATCTCATTTAGCAACTCCCCCAGAGGCTGCTCAGCAGTAAGACTGGATCCTGCTGCCAGGAACAGGGACTTCCCACAACATCTCCTACTGCTTCACTAATCTTCCCTTGAAAAACCCTGTTTCCTCAGTTCTTCATAACTCTTTTGCGGCAGTTTAAACCAAGCGCTCTTTCCTTTTTCTCTAGGCACAGTTTTGGGTGTATTTGGAGCCTGTTTCAATAGCCTCTCCTCAGCCTTCTCTGCTCTTGGGGAAACTGCCCCAGCTCCCTGGTCTCCCAATGCTGGTTAGTTGTTCCACACTCCTACAGAAGTTCCCAGTATTTGTGAGGCCACTGAAAACATGGTTTTGTCAATCTCCACAAGCTGATTGTCAGAGTCCAGCAGAGGATCCCAGACTCAGATTGGGAGCAGCCTTGTAGAAGGACTTGGGGATGCCAGAGGGTGGATGTGCACTCACAGCCCAGAAAGCCACTTGTGTCCTGGGTGCATTATGGGCAGTGTGGCCAACAGGACAAGGGGGAATGGCTTCCCACTGACAGAAGGCAAGTTTGAGTAGATATTACAAGAAATTCTTCCCTGTGAGGGTGGGCAGGCCCTGACACAGGTTGCCCAGAGAAGCTGTGGCTGCCCCATCCCTGGGAGTGTCCAAGGCCAGGCTGGACAGGGCTTGGAGCAACCTGGGCTGGTGGGAGGTGTCCCTGTCCATGGCAGGGGTGGAACAAGACAATCTTTAAGGTCCCTTCCAACACAAACCATTGTGATTCTCAGACCATGATTTAGACTTTAGATGGGTGTCCCAGCTCTCCTAAAGACACACAACTCCAAAGCTGGGTAGGGAAGCTCAGCAGGGCAGGGGATCCCCAGCACCTCTGGCACTCACTCCACACCCACTTGAGTGCCAAAATGGGGCTGGGGAAAGCTGAAGTCCAAACTGAGCCAGGTGTGGGTGTTTATGTTTTGGCACAATGGAGAGCACATTTGCAAAGAGGAATTAATCATTTTTGCCAATCAGTTTAATTGTTGAACACTGCCTCTCTGCAAACCATTCATGAACAGACAACAACTTTCTCTAATTTAGTCATTAGTCCTAATTATTCACTCCATCTCTCCTATTAATAACATGTAGGCAGCAGATTGACAGTCAACAGCTCCATGCAATTATTTTGCTCAGTGAAGTTTGAAACACAAGCAGTGCCAGGTATTTCTGATGGGGCACAGATTGCTTGGTGCATCCCTGCCTACCCACCACGTGGCTATGAAATCCTAGAACCACATTTCTGGTGTGAATGCCCCTGTTTGCAAAATGAACACGTGCCAAAAAGCTGCTGGTTCCCAGACTCAAAGGCATTTGTTTGAATATCATTAAACAGTGAATACAAAGAAGGACCAAAGCAAATATATAAGTGTATTTCACACAGCTCAATAAATCACTAATCTCAACTTTACAGAAAACAGCCTACTCTTAGGTCCATAGTGTATCTGCATATTGACAGTGAGAAAATGTGCCACCTGAAACTAAGAGTGATTTATTGCAAGGGGACATGAGGCATATCCAATATTAAATTACCATGATGTCAATTAGCAACATCCCATTGCTTTCCTCCACCCACACCATGCATCTAAGCACAGTCAGGCAGCTGAGCAGTATTTGCTGTTCTATGCCTTTCCTTCCCAGTTACCTGGGCAATGATACTGGACAGCATCAAACCATTAGTAAGTTACTCATGGCTTAATGGTTTTCAGGGCACTTGAGGCAGTAGCCCTAGATTTCACCTTTAGCAAGAAATAGAAATAGGAATCTCCTTTATGCACATAGAGACTAAATTTAAAGACTCAAAACAGGCAAAAATTGACTGCCCCCAAGTATGCCCTCATCCCCTGGAAGAGGCAGCTGCAGCATTAACTCCAGACAAAAACCCCTGCTAGAGGAAACATATCGACTTCTGATGGGGAGAGCTCCTGTCTTGGTTTTAAATTCACTCAAGATGCAGAGTTTATTCAATTATCAGCCATCTAGAGACTGAAACATGGCTTCACTCCAAATATCAGCCAGGCAGGGGAGACGATGACAAACAGGTTAACTCTTCATCTCCCCTTCAGCTGGACAGGGGGTGGGCAGCAGGACGGCCCTGAGCAATCCAACATACATGCACCATGAACCTCCAAGGTTAAAGCTATTGGCTCAGTCCCTCGCACGCAGAAAGGGCTTTGACACTGGCTGTGCCTAGGAGGGCAGGTGGAAAAAAAATTCCATGTGGTGTGGTACCCAATGGGAGGATGCTCTGTTCACAAGCCCCCTTTTGTAAGGGGACCCCATGCAGTACAAAGGGCTCTCTGTCCTCAGGGGAGACCCACGACTCTAAAAACAAAGAGAGACACCGGGAAAGCGTCTGGTTCATTATTCCCCTCTGAAAAGCTCTCCAGCATAAGGCCTTTTAAAGGAAGACTCTGGCTATGAGGGGGGAGTGTGGATTAAGACTGAGATTCATTGGAAGAGGCAAAGGGGGGAGCTGGCAAATGTAAATCCTCACCAAATGCCTTGGGAAGCATGGAGGGTCTGGTGCTGACAGCCAGGCCCACATGCCAGCACATGGGGCTCCTGGGAGAGGTCAGAGCTGCAGCAGCATAAAGCACTTTGCTCCTCTGGGACACATCTGAAGCACTTGAGGGGCAGCACTGCCCTTAATGCCACTAGTTTTGTTGGGGCTGTTCAGCCACAATCACAGGTGGCTCTGGAGAGCAGCGAGATGCTGGATAGAAAGAAAGCATCAACCAGCACAACTTTTCCATGTGCCATTCAAAGTCTGTTTTCAGCCACAAATACAATTTCTGCTGGAGGGGGAAGGCTATGTAGGATGTGGGATGTTAAAGGCAAAACCTGCTGCTTTCTGGGAATCTTCTGTATTACACTGCTCTGATCTGGAGCTCAGAGCACCATCCTTGCCAGGGTGTTCCTGCAAAGCGAGATTTGCTCTCGAGGGAACCGGGGAGCAGAGCCCTTCCCGGCAGCAGGCAGAGATGGGAAGCTGGATCTGTCCCCTGCGACAGGGATGGTAAATGGCCTCTTGCCTTTGTCATTACCTGGCAGAGATGAGTCTGGGAAGCAGCAGCTGCGCTAACCGGGTCTGGAGCATTTTCGACTGGGCTGAGCTTGCCCTCTGATGGCAAGTGCCGGTAGTGAGAAGAAGCAGCTCTCGCCCAAAACCATCCCCTCCCCTGAGGGATTTCCCTGCTCCAGCTAATCGCCCAGGTGTTAAACCAGCTGCTGCCATGAAGCAATCCTCAGCTTCTGGGCTGAAGATTGTCCAAGTGAGAGCAGCTTCTCCTTGGCCGTGCCTGCCTCACACAGGGCTGGGGGCACAGGCACTGGCAGAGGACAAGTGGGCAGTGCAGGATTGCTGCAGCAGCTCAGAGAGGGTGACAACATCACAGAATTTTTTTAAAGTACTAATTTAAAAAAGGAACCAGGAAACATGAAAAAAACCCCAAACTGCTATGAAGACAGGCTGACAGAGTTGGGGTTTTTCAACCTGGAGAAGAGAAGGCTCCTTAGAGCCCCTTCCAGTGCCTAAAAGGGCTCCAAAAGAGCAGGAGAGAGACTTTGAACAAGGGAATGGAGTGACACAATAAAAGGGAATGGTTTAAACTGAAAGAGGAGCAATTTATATTCGATATAAGGAAGAAATTCTTCCCTGTGAGGGTGGTGAGACACTGGTACATCTTGCCCAGAGAATTTGTGGCTGCCCCATCTCTGGAATTGTTCAAGGCCAGGCTGAATGGGGCTTGGAGGAATCCAGTCTGGTAACAAGTGTTCCTGCCCATGGTAGGGAGGTTGGAACTAGATGACTTCAGGTCCCCTCCAACCCAAACAATTCTAGGATTTTATGAACTTCTGCCAGCCATCTACATCTTAACCAAACTAAGCAGACTCTTTTAGGGGGGTCCTTAGAGCACTAACCCCTGTCACCTGCCACCCACCCACTCAGAAAAAAAACATCAGGCAGGGGAAACAGCCAAGGAGCTGTCCCATACAGGACAATAAGCCAGGAGCCAAGGGTGACCCCAGCACAGCAGGACACTCACCAAGGAAGGTCCAGTCTCAGCAGAACAGCCAGGGTTGGCTGCTGGCAGCAGGGTCCATCAGCACACTCAGACACAGCAGCAGAGTCAGGCCCAGAGTCCACCTGAGAGCAACAGAAGATGAGGCAAGGCTGGAGTTCAGCTACCTACAGCACAAGCAGCAGGTCCCACTCACAGAGAGAGATAAACACCCTAACCCATATCCTAGTAAAAGAGAAGAGTCCAGGGATGACCTTAAATACAGCACCTGGGCCAATTACCAAAGGGTGTGTGGGTGGAGGTCCCAGATAAAACTGCTCAAGGCAATCAATGCTTTTTGGTGTTCCCAAAGTCCTGACCTCTAGCATGATGCTGCCTCTCATCTGCTGAAGGTCAGACCCCAGGGTTCACCTTCTTTTTCCAGCCCCACTGGTCTACACCAGGAGAATTGACCAGCATCAATGCAAGTGGGCTGCAAAATACTCAGGTGGGTTAACACTTAAATGCTGATTCAACAGGTTTGAAAATACAAAGATGTGAAAGAGACTTGTTGAGAGGTGTTTCACTTCCTGATTTTTTTTTTAATTCTACAAGTAATTTTTTTCAGTCTTGTCCTACAACCACAGAGGACAGGCAAATACTTCCCTAAAAATGCTGCAGAGCAACGTGGGTCAAGCAAACCCTGGATCTAGGTAAGCTGAGGCTACAAGAAAACATCAGCTCTTGCAAGCCACACAGTAAATCCTAACATGTGGCAGCACCAAAGACAGATGTGAGACCCTCATGAAGTTTGACAATGTCAAATGCAAGGTAGTCATCTGGGTCAGGGCAATTGCAAGTACAAATAGAAGCTGTGCAGAGAATGGATTGAGAGCAGCCCTGAGGAGAAGGGCTTGCTGGATGAGCAGTCCAACAGGACCCTGCCATGTGCCCTGGCAGCCCAGAAACCAGCTGTGCCTGGGCTGCATTACCTGCAGTAGGTGAGGGAGGGGATTCTCTATCTCTAATCTGCTCTTGTGAGTCACCATTTGCTACTGTATTTGCTCTGGAGCCCTCGACATCAGAAGGATGTGGAGCTGCTGGAATGAGCCCAGAGGAGGCCACAGAGATGCTCAGAGGGCTGAAGCACCCCCACTATGGAGAGAGGCTGGAAGAGCTGGAGGTATTCAGCCTGGAGAAGAGCTTAAAGCCCCCTCTTGAAAAGAGCTGGAGAGGGACTTTGGACAAGAACCTGGAGTGACAGGACGTAGGGAAATGGCTTCAAACTGACAGAAGGCAGGGTTAGGTTGGATATCGGGAAGAAATTCTTCCCTGTGAGGGTGGATCTGATGCCCTGGCTTAGGGAAGCTGTGGCTGCCCCATCCCCTGGGAGTGGTGAGATGGGGCTTAGAGCAACTTGTTCTAGTGGAAGGTGTCCCTGCTTATGACAGAGGGGGTGGAACAGGGTGGTCTTTAAGGTCGCTTCCAACCCAAACTATTCTGTGACTTTTGCTGTCTGTAACATAAAGGAGGGAGTTCTCAGGATATAGTAGCACATGCTAATGCTCAAAAACAAAAAGGCAATCCACTAAATAGACCTGTTTGACATCATAATGGTACATAAACTACATCAATGTCATCATATTTTGTGGGAGAGAAATCAGCCTAGACACAGATACCAAACTCATCTGAATTGAAATGATTAGTACATTTAGACAAGGAGTTAATTGGATCATGGTTGTATTTAGAGATGGTGTATTAGCTGAGAGTGGGAGCAACAGCAGGGGCAGAGTTTGGCCAGATTTGGGAGTGTCAATGGGAGCAGGTAAGGAGGAGCTGAGCCTCACCACTGCACTGTGTGAGAACCAGAGAGCTCAGCGGAGCTTCAGCATCCCAGGACTGACTTGGGGTTGTACAAATTAAAGGTGGGCCAAACCTGTGTGAGAAACCATCTCTAGCCCTGCTTGCACTGAGCAGAGGGCTTAGTTAATATTTGCCCAGAAAGCCCACTCTTAATACAAGGTCAAAGACTCTCAGAGCAAAAGGACAAGCCACAAGAGAACCTCCACTCTACCCCTGGGCACACACATTAGTGTGGTGTTTAATAACAAGATGGTATCTTTTTTCTTCTCCCTATATGGGGAATTTCATAATTTTGAGCAGTGAATCAGGTTTTTCCCCTGCTGTAAGTCAGAAATTTAGTCAGGCTCCTCCATAGCTTTGCTTCAATGAAATGCATTGAAACAGCAATTGCATGGACATTCCTCTTCAGGTCTCTGTAGGGCTGGAAATGTTGGAGAGAGTATTTCAGTGTTACAGAAGAATCACCAAATTATTTTGACCTCATTTTGGTTTAATCAAGTCAAATTCCTCTTCAGAAGACCTGAATGATGTAGCAGTTTGCAGTGTAAAGATGACACTTCTCCCAAACAACTTTTTCTTTTTTTTTTTTTTGGTTGCTTTGAAGGATCAGACCTTTTTAAACATGGCAGTAAATGTTAACATTTTAGTTTGCTGATTCTTCATTTCTCGAAGCTGTTAAAACATTTTTGCTTAAAATCTCTGTGCCAGCTTGGAGTTAGCCTGAGGTTGAGGAATAAAATTCCATATGTGAGTGGCAAAGGTGTTGTTATAAAGCATTGAAAAAAATATTTTCTTTTTAATAACTCTGTATAATCTTAACCATATTAGATGTCACTAAGCATCCTCCCTCTTAGCACTACTTGCTTCTGCACTATTAAACTAGAAAAGAAATTAAAAAAACAATCAACCAACCCAGTCCTCCACAGTTGCTACTGTATTCATATCCCAAGCAGCCTGAGTTAACCTAAATAGTGTATTTTAATGACCAAATATGCTTTCACAGTGAAGTTTCATGTGTTGACCAGACATGTACATGAGTTTCTACATGAGCAATTAGTTCCTTCCCCTCTGTTAAAATATCCTCCATCCCCTCCAGATTGTCAGGTTTCTGTATTTGACTGCAGGGACTGAAATTCAGAGAGGTGTGTCCTGCTTCTCCAGTATACTGGGAAGGGAGGGTACCTGATGGGTAGGAACTGGGGCTCCTGGATAGCTTTGCTGCAGGAGAAGTTGCTGACAGCCTAATTTTCGGATTTATGGAGCATTAAGAACTCCCATTGACTCTGTAACCAGCTGATGGATCTGTCTACGCTTCATTTTTCTCAGCTATAAAATGGGAGAACTGGCATTTCTGTCACTGGCTAGCTGGGAGGTTAATGCAAGGAGTATTAATAAAGTTCTCTAATGACCTCTGGAGCAGCAATTCCCAAGCCAGAGTGGCAGTTCCTAGCAGGGGTTGGCCTAACGGCCCCACTGGAAATTAGGTGGCGACAGTGGCTCAGAAACGGAAGCAGAAGTAATTTTGCTAATGAGTCATCAGCAGTCAGGAATGGAGCCTGGGAAGTGACTGTCACTTCCCCCAAACACGTGGCCCTTGAGTTGCTCTGTGTGGAAGAAGTCTCAGTCTCCCTGCATGGTGATCCATGCAGAGCATCCTTAATGATTCCTGTGGCTGTGCTACCTGTTGCACAGGTAAATGGAGTTGCAGCCAGAAATGTCATGAGCTCAGAGCTTATAATAAGTAGGATTTATGTACCCAAAAGAGCAGAATCTTACATTGATATTAAGGTTCATTCATCTATAGACGGTCCTTGTCTGCTCCTTCCTTTAATGCCACGGGTAGTGTGTCCTCCCTCTTTGCACAGGATCAGAACTGGTGCTTTGCTGGTTGGGACATGGTGAGTCAGTGACTGGCTTTAGAGGCTGGAAAATACAGAAAAATAAGAGCAGATTCCTAGTCAGTCTTACAAAATGCATGTCTGTCAGAAATACCAGTTTCTCTGTGTAAAATAATCACTAAGGAGTGTACCTGGGTGCAGCCTATCCCAGAGGAACTGGTTTGTTTGTAGCTTAAGTGTCAGGCCACTCAGGAGTGGGTGATGTTTGCTGGTTGGGCAGGAGGTGCTTTCCTTGCTGTGCTCCACACACCTTTAAAGGCAGACAGACACACCTCCTTTAAGGGGACATACAAAGATCACACCCAGGTTAAATGAGGAAACACAAGCAATCCTCTGGGAGCAGGACCCTAGGAAGGGTGTGCTAAGTGAGGGTGCAGCTGTCCCCACACCAGGACTCTCCCCTCTCTCCTGAATCCATAAAAAGCTGTGCTTCAATGCAGAATTCCAGCCTGGAGGCAGTGCAGGAGCGCACTGCTGGCTGGAGGAAACAGAGAGAAGCCTCTTACAGCTGATCTATCCTGTCACCGAGATTAATAACAGTATTGTCAATACTTGGACTACATGAAATTAATTCTTAGAGCTCATTTTGTGCTAACAAGGACTAGAAGACAACTGACACATTGCTGCTCCAGCTGCAATGAACTTTAAAGCTGGGAGACTTATGTTCTTTTTCCTGCTACGACACACAGGTATCTCCAGGAAGCAGCATCTAACCTTCCCTTGGGCTGCATGCAGTGATCATGGAACTGGGAATGCAAGGCAATCCCAGGAAAGAAACATCTCCAGGAGCCAGAGACCGCTCAGTATGTACATGGGCAGTGAAAAGGTCTTCACTTAGAGGGTCTCCAAGAGCACATAATGATATCCTGAAGATCAGGAATTAAGGAGTTGTTCCTTAGGTGCTGAAGGTGCTGGGTGACACACTCACTGCCAGGGCTGTGAGTATGGGGGATTATATGTAGGCATAAATGGGCATATATTTAATCTTTAACTACTTTTACCTGTGTCGTTTTCCCCTCCCTGGAGCACAGTCAGTAATGGCATGAGCAAGATTTTACAAAGATCAGGCAGTATTTCAGTTTGTGTGAAGCATGTAGAGCAAGTAGCTGTGCTACTGCCAATACTACTGCTTATTACTATTTTGTTCTTCCTTTGGAAACCAGAAAGTCCATTGCAGACACTCATCTATAAAGCTTTTAATTCCTCTGGAAGACAAGGAAATGAGGTTTTCCTTTCTCCTGGCAATAGGAAACACAATGCACACAGACACCAACAGTCAGGCTCAAAGAAAGGTCTAAATAACAGTAATTTTGTATTGCTCCTGCTGAAAACAGGGGGAATCACTACATTTCAATGACTTTATGGAGTTAGTCCCGAGACCTACTGCTCAGAAAGCTGTTTATAGAGAGCAAGGGAACCCAATGGATAAAATAAAAATCCAAAACCCAACCAAAACACCAAAAAGAACCCCCAAAACTAAGTAAAAAAAGGCCTTTTAATAACAGCAACAAGGAGTTAAATCATGGGAGTGGCTCTAATGGCAGATGTCAGCCTGTAAAGGTAAGACTGCTGACCTGGATCTCACAGGAAGCTGCCTCTGAATTTCCTGGCTTGAGCCGAATTCCTCAGAGACACTTTCAGGTTTGCTGACTGTCTTGGGGTTTTTCCCAACATGAGGGGTAAAAATTAAGAGGCAAATACCCCAAGGTACTTGAGCACCACTGAGAGAGGAGGTCAGAAGGAGCACTCCACACCTCTCCCTCTTCAGCAGCATCTCCAGAGTAAATCCAGAGCTGTGTTTTGCTGTGCTCCCTTTGGGACATTTGCCATCCAGCATCTCTGCCACCCTGCTGCATGCCTGGGAGCTCTCCTGACCAGCACTGCCTACCTGGAGCCACTTTTTTTTTTTCTCTCAGACCAGTTTTACCAGCTCTCATACTGGTTTTACAGCCCACTCAGGGCTCACTCTGCTGTCCCTACTGGGAGGATTGTTGCAGAGCTGATCTCTTTGGGCGTTTTCCCATACCTGGGTTTAGGATTACCCTCCTCAGGGAATGCCCTGGTGTTTCACCAGCTGCCTCTTTAACCCTAGACAGGTAAAGCTGACTGCAGACAACACAGTTACTCAATTCAAAGCAGGCAATACATTTCCATGGGTTGTGGGAAGAGAAATGAAAGGGAACGGCAGGTTATCCCCCTGCAGTACTTTAAGCCAAGTTGAGAAGTGCTTTGCTTCATGAACTTTTCGGTTTGGTTTGCAAAAGGTTTGGTCTGGGTGAAACATTTCTGTCAGTACCCAAAACATCTTTGGGTATTCATCAATATTTTATCCATTAACTCACGCAGAAAGAGGTCTGTCCTTGCTTCTGCAAAACCCTGGGCTGCTGTCAGGAAACAGGAACACCCTGTGGGCCTTGCTGTTGGGATTCCCACCTGCCCAGGCAGCAGAGAGCCGGCTCAAGCCCAGCAAAATCTGTTCACTCATTGCCAGGCAACTTTCACAGAATCATTAAGGTTGGAAAAGACCTCCAAGATCATTGAGCCCAACCTTTGACCAACCACCATGGTGTAAACTAGACCAGAGTACTGAGTGCCATGTCCAGTAGTTCCTTGAACATGTCCAGGGTCGGGGACTCCACCACCTCCCTGGGCAGTCCATTTTGATGCCTGACAACCCATTCAATGAATAAATTCCTTCTGATATCCAACCTGAACCTCCCCTGGCCAGCTTGAGGCTGTCTCTTCTTGTGCTGTCCCTGTTCCCTGAAGCAGAGCCCAACCCACCTCAGCTCCCTCCTCCTGTCAGGGAGTTGCAGAGAGCAAGAAGGTCCCCCCTGAGTCTCCTTTTCCCCAGGTTGAGCCCTCCCAGCTCCCTCAGCTGCTCCTCACCAGATTGGTGCTCCAGCCCCTTCCCCAGCTCCCTTGCCTTTCTCTGGACTCGCTCCAGCACCTCCATGTCTTCCTTACAGTGAGGGGCCCAGAACTGGACACAGAACTCAGGGTGCAGCTGCTGTTGACCAGCACCCCCAGGTTCTTTCCCACTGAGCAGCTTTCCAGCCACTCTTCTCCCATCCTGTAGTGCTGCAGGGGTGTTGTTGTGACTCAAGTGCAGGACCTGGCCTTTGGCCTTGTTGAGCCTCACACAACTGGCCTCCAGCCATGGATTCATTTTTTCTGTGGGACTGAACGATGATTGACACTCTGGGTTAAAGCTCAGCAGGAGCAGAGCTGCCTTCTGGGGTACATATCGAGGGTGTAACTGCAGGTGAAAAACCCTGTATGACACAGCTCAGCCCTGGCCCTTCAGGGAGGGTCTCTGAGGGGCCTCTGAGGGACAGCCTGGCCTGGCCACTTCCCCCTCAGCACTCTGAGGGAGATCACAGAATCCCAGGATCAGTTAAGCTGCAAAAGACCTCTGAGACCATCAAGTCCAACTTGTGACCCATCACCCTGAGATGAGCTCAGTTGTTTAAAACCTGGCTGTAATAATGCCAAGGTCATGGGTTCAATCCCCTGTGTGGGCCATTGAGTTAAAAGTAGGACTCAATGATCCTTGTGGGTCCCTTCCAACTCAGAATAGTCTGTGAGTCTGTGTTACCACCTTGTCACCAGCCCAGAGCACTGATGGCCAAGCCCAGTCTTCCCTCAAACAGCTCCAGGGATGGTGACTCCCCAACGTCCCTGGGCTGTCAATTCCAGTGTCTAATCTCCTTTTCTGTGAAAAAATTATTCCTAATGTCCAACCCAAACCTCCCCTGGTGCAAGTTAAGACCATGATGCCCTCTTGTTACTCGTTGCCTGTGAGAAGAGCCTGATCCCCGCAGGCTCCGCCCTCCTGTCAGGGAGTTGTGGAGAGGGAGAAGGTTCCCCCCTGAGCCTCCTTTTCTCCAGGATGAGCCCCCCCAGCTCCCTCAGCCGCTCCTAACAGGACTTGCGCTAGCCGAGCCGAGCCGGGTTGTGGGTACAGAGTGGCTGGAGAGCAGTCAGGCAGAAAGGGACCTGGGGAGACTGAGTGACAACATGAGCCAACAGTGTGCCCAGGTGGCCAAGAAGGCCAAGGGGATCCTGGCCTGGATCAAAACTAGCGTGGCCAGCAGGC
>JAWWEV010000004.1:26335654-26369534 GCA_035583235.1 Hafferia zeledoni | reverse complement strand
GGGACTGGAGTTGGCCCAAGGGTTGGACTTGATGATCTCGGAGGTCTTTTCCAACCCAATCCATTCTATGATTCTACCCAGATATCCCCCCACAGCCCCAGGCATCCTTTCACAGCCTTGAGCATCCCCTGTGCCCGGGGCTGCAATGCCTGGTGCGCTCCCCTGCTCAGGATGACCCTGCAGGGCTGCTCAGCCTTCCTGGGGTCTCTGCGTGGGGAAGGCAGTGCCTGCCCTTGGCTATAATTGAGATAGATGGAATCAGGGCAGATCAACGTGTAATTCCTCGCCTGGGTGAATGGAGACATGTGTTTAATTTTCTGGTGATTCAGGCTGGGAGCCCCGGCTCGTTCCGTGGCGCTCCCGCCGGGATCGGCGCTGCCGGAACAGCCGCACTCCACACGCAGCTCTGCAATGGAGCCTCTCCCCGGGGCTGCCGTCCCCAGTGTCAGGGAGGGACAGAAATAGGAGCCATTTCCCAAACTTTTCCTGCAGAATTCCCATCGCCACACACCGCCAGGGAAATAGCAAGGATGCTCAAAGCCCAGGGATGCAGGTGGGCTGTGGTTGTGTTTCCATCTGGATTTTTTGAGGGCTGTTCTGGGAGAGGAGCGGCAGGAGGGGAGGGATGGAAACAGCAGCTCATGGCTGGGCATCCCCCCAGGTGGGACTAACAGGGAAGGATCCTGGGGGTTTCAAATCAGTCCAGAAAGTCTCACTCATTGCAGAGTGCTTTTCTCTGATACTGCAGGGATGGAAACCCCTGTGGTGTCCCTGAGCCTCAGTTCCCACTGGCATCAGCCAGGCAGGCTTGGGAAGCATGAAGGTGCCTGTGCTATGTGGGTGGTTGTGGCCCAGAGCCCCAAAGAGCTGGAAACAGCACAAGCAAAACAGGGAGAAAAGGGATTTGAAATTATCTCTCCAAAGACTTTTCTAAATTAAGGTCTCCAGTTCTTCCCAGCATGGCCCGCAGGGACCTCTTCAGACCATCCATGCCTCATGGAAGCTGCATACTCTTCCCTCCAGAGGCATCCCTGGGAAAACTTCTTGTGTTGGTTACAAAACAAGCGAGTTTCCCATTTAGGGGATGTTATTTTGCACTGAAGGACATTTAAGAGGAAGGGATTTTGTGTGTCACTCCTCAGCATCGCTGTGGGTTTCGTTAAGGACTCTCTTAGGCTTTTCCCCTGCACCATCACTACATGGGAATTAAAACACACAGGTTTTACAACCAGCCACCCTGCTCCCAGAGAGACCTGGGTAAGAAACTTCTCCTTACTGCCTGGCCACAGTCAAAACACCTTGAATTTCAGGGATGTTGCCCTTGTGACTTTCAGCCTGTTGTCATGGCTGAAATATGGAGGAGGGCAGTGACCTCTTCTCCAGCTGGAGAAAGCCAGGAGGGCCTAATCAGCTGTTTCAATCTGTTACTTGCAGATGGCTTCCTGGGGTTTTACCATCAGGTCCCAGGAATGGGATTTTTGTCATGCTGGTACATCTGTAAAACCAAAGCTGAAATATTTCATTTCCAACTCAGGCTTTTGCATGATAGTCAGGAAAGTTGCCTATCACTTCACTGGTGGCACCTGTTGGGTGTAGGCCAACTGGGTTTAGTTCTCCCTGATGTCTGAAGCCATCCAAAAATCACCACCTGCTGCCTGGGAGCTGTGGGTTTCACTCCGTGGAGATGTCTGTGTGTGTAGGTGGAGGTGCAGGACTCCCTATACATCTAAGAGGGCACTTATGCAGAGCTGAACATCTCATCATTATTAATGGCCTTTACATCTCTCCAGGAGCTTCCATTTCGTGCAGGTAGGAGGTAGATTAGGCAATTTACCCAAAACGATGTGGGGAAATTGGGAAATGAAATCATATCTCCAGAGTCATGGATACAGGGCCACCTTGTTCCTGTGACTAAGGAAGGTCTGTTTTAACACACCAGGATGGGAGTCTCGCAGCTGAGGGAGCAGCTTGCCAGGAAAATGCTGGAGCCACCTGTCTGGAGCTGCTTGCAGAAATAGGCAGAATTCTCTTCTAAACTTCAGTTCACCAGCTCAGCTGGGAGAAGAATACCTTCTACTGTCAACAATGCTACTCACTGTTAAGAAAAAACCTTTTGGAGCCTCATTACTTTGAATATTCAGGTAGATTCTGATGTTAAAAGGAATTAGAGTGCTCCAAATATGCTAAAACACAACTTTACAGGCTCTCCAGCACTATTTTGGCCAAGTGATGGTAATACAGTGGATTTGTCACAAATTCAGAAATGGTTTCAATGGCTCTCAACCTGCAAGGAGAGAGTTCCATTGAAAATCCCTCCCAGCCGTGCTTTAGGCAGTGCCCCCTGGAGACAGAGGCTCATTTCACACGTCCTTGGTGAGGCTGCAGAGGAGCAGTGGGGAGTGCTCATTTTGGGTCTTTTCAACCAAATTCAGTAAGGATGGGCGTAAAAATACTTGCTGCCAGCTTGGCCATTTATCTCTCCACTTCCCCACAGTCTGGCAGCTGTTTACAGGCAACACAGAATGCCAACGTGGTTCTTCCTCCATCCTGCTTGGAGGGGGAGCTGCGTGTGCCCCTCAGCAGGAGAGTCCTCAGCCTTCCCACTGGGGCTGCAGCTGCTCTGCCCTCTCCTCCCCAGGCAGCTCCATCTCCCTGCCCACAGATTACATAGGATTGATTCCCCAACCTCCCAGCTGAGTAAGAAATCCCCCCAAACCACTGACTGCTAATTAACCTTTGCACAGGGAGTGTGGTCAGAGGCCAAACTTGTGGGTTGTGCCCATATTTCTTGTGTGGAGTTATAAAATCCAAGAATGGTTTGGGTTGGAAGGGACCTTCAAATACCACCCAATCCAACCCCCTGCCTGTGGCAGGGACACCTTCCACCATCCCAGGCTGTTCCAAGTCCCATCCAACCTGGCCTTGGAGACTTCCAGGGATGGGGCAGCCACAGCTTCTCTGGGCAACCTGTGCCAGGGCCTCACCAGTCTCACAACCAAGAATTCCTTCCCAATATCCCATCTAACCCTGCCCTCTGGCAGTGGGAAACCATTCCCCCTTGTCCCATCCCTCCGTGCCCTTGTGCAAAGTCCCTCTCCAGCTCCTCCAGCTCTCACAGCCCCTTTAGGCTCTGGAAGGTGCTCTGAACTCTCCCTGGAGCCTTCTCTTCTCCAGGCTGGCCATCCCCAGCTCTCCCACCCTTCCCTCATAGCAGAGGGATTCCATCACTCTGACCATTTCTGTGCCCACATATTTTGCATCCAGAGCCCAGGAAGGCTGAGGCCAAACTCAGCTGGCTGTCACTTTTTTGGGCATCCCATTTCCCCGTCCTTCCCCGCTCCGTTCCCTTCCCGGCCGTGCCCGGGCGGTGCGGGGGGGCCCGCGGGGCAGCCGGGGGCGGTGGGAGGCGATGCGGCGGTGCCGCCCGGGTTTGCGGGTGGGATTCTCCTCCCGCCTCTGCCCACTAGGCGGCTGCGTGCGGGAGCGCCCGGAGCGGGGCGCGGAGCACGGGGGAGACAGGGAAAAAAACAGCGAGGGAAAAAAAAAGGAAGCTGCTGAAATTTAAGGAGAGGAGGGAGCGGCAGCGAGGCAGTGCCGGGGTCGCTGCTCTCGGCCGCAGCAGCCAGCGGGGCTGCCGGCGCCAGGCAGGGGCCAGGCCGAGCCCGGGCACCCGCGCAGCGGGACCGCCCCACGCGCTTCCCGGAGGCGGCAGGAGGAGCCGGCCCGGCCCGGCCCGGCCCGGTGAGTGTCCTCAGCACCGCGGACAGCTCCGAGCTCCGCGTTCCGGCTCCGCGCTTCGGGTCTGCGCTCCGGACTCTGCGCTCTGAGCTCCGCGCTCTGTGATGCTGAGCTCCGCGCTCCGGCTCTTGAGCTCTTAGCTCTGCGATGCTGAGCTCCGCGCTCCATCTCTGAGCTCTAAGCTCTGCGATGCTGAGTTCCGCGCTCTGTGATTCTGAGCTCCGCGCTCCGTCTCTGAGCTCCGCGCTCCGTCGTTGAGCTCCGCGCCCTGTGATTCTGAGCTCCGCGCCCTGTGATTCTGAGCTCCGCGCTCCGTTTCTGAGCTCCGCGCCCCGCGCCGCTCTGCCCCGCGCTCCGCTCCCCGCACATCCCAGCCCCAGCCCCGGCCCCAGCTCCGGCCGCCTGTGCTCTTCGCTCTGCGTGTCCCCCCTCCCCAGTGCCGCGGCCGGGCAGGAGGCGCGTAGTTGGGCGCGGAGGGAAGCGGCGGTGGGAAGGGACCCGCGCATCCCCCGCCGCGGTGCGGCGTCTCCCCGGGCCGGCTGCGGGCGGCTGTGCGAGGGACGGGGGGGTGGGTTGGCTATTTTTTGGGGGGTGGTAAAGGCTGCCTGCACTTTCTGCAAGTTCCTTTTGTGGCTGGAATGAGGTTAAAGAAATTTAGCTCTTGTCACCTGCGTCACAGGGAGACAGTTCGTGGAAGGAGGGAGGGAGGAGGCTCCTTGGTGCATCCTCGCAGGCAGCGCTGGGGGGGCTCATTCACACCCTCTCCCCGTCAAACTCAGGCTCCCTCTCTCCTTCTCACCCTGCTCCCTCCCTTCTCCTGCCCACGACTCCCGCTCCCCGCAGGGAACAGCAGCATCCCCAACTCTGGGCGCGGGGAACAAGGCTGAGCAGCCTTTCCCTCCCTCCCGCACCGGCTGCCGCCTGCCCGTGGATGCTGTGACGGACGCGAAGCCCACCCAGGCTCTGCTGAGCTTTACCCCCGGCTTTCTGCTTCAATTCACCAAAGTTTGAACGCGGTTTTTGCCTCTTTTCGAGCAGCGATGGTGCCTTTCTATAGGAGAGCTGACCCCTGGAAGGGGCCATCGGAGAGCTTTGGGCTGAAAGATGCTCCCTGAGCCTGCGCTGAGCTGCGACTTTTCAAGCCGGGGAGCCGAGCGCTCGCTTGGCGAGGTCACCGCTGACGGAGGGGTGGCCGAGCATCTGGAGGAAGGGACAGCGAGGGTGTGTCTGACGAACACATTAATTTAATTAGGCGTGCTTCATTAGCAGTTACCTGTTACGGCTTCTGGCAGAATCCATGTATCCGGAGATGAGGAGGAGGCTGAGCCCGACGCGGGGGAGAGGCAAGGGGCTCGCCGAGGGGCTGCGGAGCCCGGGGAAGAGAAGCATCCCTGTACCCTGCACTCCCGGCTGGAAGTGGGGAGCGCCTCGCCGCTGTGAGCTCCTGGGCCACGGAGACCAGCCATCCCCTCCCGCGGTGGCACGGGGGGCTCAAGGAAGGGGCAGATTTGGGGATTACTTTCTGCTGGCGGCACCCCTGTGGCTACCCCGCTCAGCTCACGCCCGTGGGACGCGTCTGCCGGCAGGGAAACTGCGGCGCGGGGAACGGCAGGAGGAGGAGGAGGCTGGGCAGGCAGGCAGAGGGCAGAGTTCTTCCCGCACCTCTGGTGGAGCGTGAGCCCGGCTGGTTATTTGACTCGCAGGTCTGTGCTCACAGTGACAGGGTACCAACCCCCGGACGGGATGCTGGGCAGGCAGGCTCGGTGGGAGAGAGGGGCACAGAGCACCCCCAGCTCACCCTGCCAGGAGGAGCAGGTCCTCCCCCGGGTACCTGAGCAGCAAGAGGTGGTGACTCCTCGCAAGCTGGGGCGTTTAGTGAGGCCCCAGGCTGGAGCTGAGCCGAGCCCCGGAGCGATATGGATCCATAGGTAGATCCATACTGCCAGGACTGGAAAAAACAGGTTGCTGGGGCTCATCATGCTGGTGCTGGGAAGGGATTTGACTGTAAATCCTGGTGAACCAAGGATGTTTCTGGGCTGAGGTTGGGGCTTCATCTGGGCTCAACTCCCGGCGAGTGAGGTGGCTTTGCTGGCAGGGAAAGACTGGGCTCCCCATGTTCATGAGGCTGCTTGTGGGATACAGAGATCTCAAGCCAGTCCCCTGTCCTGCCCTGCCCCCCAAACCTGCTCAGAGGGACTCATCAGGTGGCTCTGAGCATCAGCAAGGTGGGGCTGCAGGGATGGTTCATCCCCGTGGGGCAGCCCCTATGGGGTGATACCTGGATCTCTTACTGTTCCCCAGGTCGTGATGCTCCAGGCTCCCTATTCTCACTAAAACAGCTCAAGAACTGTGTTCAGAAGCAGAAACAAATCCTGGGGGATCCCTTCCCTGACACAGCTGCAGCTCTGACTGCCAACAGCTTCATCCGTGGCTCCTGGAGGGTAACAGGCACCCAAACCTGCTGGGCTGGGGTGGTGCAGGGTGTCTGTGGGGCTCCCAGCCCCCTCCCTGCTCCCATTCATCTTGTCAGAGCCCGTAGCAAATGCAATAAATGCTGAGAAAAATGCTAATTAGCAAGTACAAGCATGCAGGGTGTAAAGTAGATGTTTAACCATATTATATAAACAAACATAAAGGAGCTATAAATTAGGCGGGGGAAGAAGTCGATTCATCGATGGAACTGCCCAGGCAGAAGAGATAAAGGCAGCGTGAGGCAGCTGAGAGACGGGGACACGATGTGGCTGGCGCCTGTAATCCTCTCTCCTTTTAATTGTGCCTGTAATGAGAAACAAAATGTCAATGTCGTTAGATGCTTCTGCCGGCCATAAGGTGGTCCCAGGCAGGGGAGCAGCATCCCACAGTCTGGGATAAAATCCCGGTGTGAGGAGTCTGGGAGTGCTTGGATCCTCTCAGCGCTTGGGTACTGACCTATAAGCCCAGTTTGCTGGCTGGAGTTACTGGGAGGTGGCAGCAAAATCTAATGATGGCATTAAATGCTTTAAGCTCGAGGTCTCCACGGGACCTGTTCGACAGCATGATTAGTTCCTGATCTTCCACAACCCATCCTGGCTGTGTGAGAAGGAAAGAAATCAGAAAGGATGGGGTAGGAAATTATAAAATGAAATAGAAAATATGGGGCAGGTTTGGCAGGTGCCATTTGTCTGTCCCTCGGTCTGGAAGGGATTTTTCCCTCGGCACACTCTCATATCTCACAAGGCAGGTCCAGCCTCCCTTACTGATGTGCCTGACATTAATCCTGGGATGCCCAGCACCATTTCAGCCGAGCTTTAGTTAAAGATTGTGCCCATGGGCTGCCCCTGCTGCAACTGGTTCCATGGGGATTGAAAGGCCCTCTCCATCTCTCCCCACCATCTCCCGGCCAAGGGAGGGGCTCAGAGTGTGGGTGAGTGAGGCACTTCCTTCCCACTGGGGGAGCAGCACCCCTGTGCTGATTGACTGATGATGGTATTCCCTGCAATAGCCCCAAAGTTTGCAGTAGATGGACAGACCCAGCCCAGGCATGGGCAGCTGGAGCTGGCAGCTGGCTCGGCACTGCCTGTCGAGACATCTCATTCCCACTCGCCACTCAGCCTCCAGATCTGCTTGTGGAGTTTTCCAACTGAATTAACGTCCAAAGGAACATCCTTCCTTGCCAAAATCCCAGCACCAAACCTCCCATCCACAGGCTGCTGCGGGGTGCTTGGAGGCCCTCCATCCTGCACCTTCCCATTTCCCCCAGCTTGTCCTCTTCATCTCAGAGCTTGATTTGATTTTCCCATTATAATTACCCATCACAATTTCTCCCTGCAGCTCCTTGATGAGCTCGAGGTAATTGTTTGTTTTGCTTTGGTTTTCTTTTCGCCTCTATTTTCCTTGATGCTTTGCAATGTCAAAGCCTGGTATTTCCATCATTTCCTCCAGTAAAGCAGGAGCCCTGGCAAGGAGCAGGCAGCACACTCAGCAGCTGCCTTGCCTGTTGTCTCTGGGCTTCCACCAGCTGCCTTCAGCTTTCAATGGGACAGCATGGCTTCTTGCACCCTGCTGGCATGTAAGCATCCCATTTGGCAGTTTTAGAAAAGGTGGGGCAGGTGGAGGTGTCATGGCTGTGGGATGTCACATGTCCCCTCTCCTCCTCCCCATGGGTGTGGGGTTTGGTACCCATGGCTGGTTGCTGCCAGATTTGCTGGTGGGGTGGAAATCCCAGGGACACAAAATTCTCTCCCCACGCTCCCTGGGGTGTCAGAACATAGAAAGAGGTCTGGGTCCCCCCAGGACCCCCAGCAGAAGGACAGCAGAGGTGGCACGGGCTTGCTGAGGTCTGGTGAGCAGAGGTTTTCAACATTTTTCTTAGGAGCTGTTTTTGGGGGCAACTTGATCCAGGGCATTCTAGAACTCACCCCAGCTACCACCTCCCACCCCTCCCTGCTTCTTTCTAGGATCTTTTTCCTAAATAAAGGCATTCTGGGGAGGCATTTCTGCTCCCCATCTCTTTCCCCAGTGTGGGCACAGCCCCAACACTTGTCCTCCCCAGGAAGTCATCATGGGAGGATGAGGGTTTGAGCCTCTTGCTTGCATGTGGTGGAAATGAAGTGCTTGCAGCTACTACAAGTGTAGGAATGTCCTTTGGGAATGGCTCTTCTCCAGGAAAGAGATTTGGTGAAGGTGAGGGGTTATCTCTCTCCTTTCCCTCCGCTCATGAGAGGCATCACAGGAAGGAGAAATTATTTCATCTCTCTGCCTTTCATCCCCAGGGCAGCTCCCTCCTCTTCCTCTGCCTCATTTGGGAAGAAGATCCCACTGGAGATCATGCAGGGCTGGGGATGGAGCTGGAGAGGTGCCTGGGGAGCAGAGATGCTCCAGTTGGTGCTATCCCTCCCTCTAAAGTCCAAATATCCTTCCCAGAGGAAGGGAAAGAGCCTCGCCCTGCCTGCCCAGCACCATGGGCCGTGTGGCACTGTCCCAGGGGAGCTGCTGTGTGGCTTAGCAGGAGCACATGGCCGGCTGCTGTAATGACTCCTGCTGGCCCGGCTGCCTGGGATGTGCACATTGATTGCCCAGTCAATACCGATGTGTTTGGGCTGCCGGCGGCGGGAGGCTGGCACTGGGGCACGCTGCCCCCACCAACAGCCACCACCAGAAAGGCTGGGCTTTGGCTCCCCCAGCTCATGGCAACCAGGGAAAGTGACCCCTGAGCTCTGCCCACACCAAGCCCTGCCCACACTGCGCTGGAGCCGGGCGGGGGGTGCAGGATGGATGGGGTGCAGGAGGGGCAAAGCCCCTCGTGGTCCCCACCCTTGGAGCTCAACACCCACCATTGTATTCCTAGAGCATAATCTCCAACAGGGAAATGTTTCCTGCTGACGTTCTTGAGCTATTTCTCTGATGGCTTCTTTCATTTTGGCTGAAATCATGTTAGTCAGCAGAAATCACTGAAAACGTGGATTCCTAAAGTGCATTGTTTGTTTTTCCTTATTTTTTGGGTGGATGAGTCCTCTAATCCCCGCGGGGTTTTGCAGCCTTGCCTGGCTGAGCACTAGAGATGGGAACAGGTCCTGTTGATGGAGCACATCCATGTCCCTGCTGAGGGACATGGGCACAAGCAGGAGCTGCACCCGAGGCGATTTCAGCTGCTCCCACTGCAGGCAGCTCAGCCTCCCCATGGAGAGAGTGCAGCTGGTAATTAAAACGCAGATTGATTTGCTTCGATCTGGTCGTTATCCCTTGGGGAAGTGAGTGGGACACTGGCACGATGGGGACACGATGTTTGTTGTGGGGGATCAGCGCCCTGCCTGGCTCTGCCTGTCCCTGCCCATGGCCATGGCCCCTCATGTCATGCGTGTGTTGCTTCTACTTGCTCAGAGACTTAAAAGAAAATCCTTGTGCAAAGCATCAGCACTAAAGTTGTCTTTAATTACACAGTTAATTTATTATGTAGCACTAGTAACAATGTAAACCAGCAAACGGCAGTGAGATAGCACACCGAGAATTGCCTCATTTGGTAAATTATTTCAACTTAAGTAATTATTTCCTGCAAGGAGGATGATGCGGGAACACCCTGGGGACTCTTCTGGCCGCGGGAGGGATGAACCGGTCGTGGAATTCGTCATAAATTACTCTGTGCTGTCGTTACCGTTCCCCACATCTGCCTGACGTTTGCCCCGGGATGAGCGATGGGGTCCCGGTGGGTGCTGTTTGGGGCTGCCCATGGGTGCCACTGGCTCCAGCCTGGCACCACTCCTGGGCAGAGATTGGTTGGTTTTCCTTCGGGCTGGTTTTTTTTTTTTTTATTTCCCCGATTTTAACCCATCTGCTTGTCATGTTACTAAGGCAGCTGCCCAGTTTTCAGTAGGAAACATGGTTTAGATGGAGCTGCTTCATTTCTGTTTCCCCTGCTTGTCCTCCTCTCCAGCTCATCCTGCTTCCCCTCCTCCCCTGGCTCCGTCCCCGTCTCCCCCATCCCTCTCCGGCTTCTCCCACTCGCTCTTCCCCACTCCGACCTTTTGTTTCCCCCCGGGGCTTCATTTAAAGGCGCTATTGATGCCCTGAGGCGCTCATATGAAGAGAGTCTCTCTCCGGCTGCCCGCCGCAGATGGGCACCCCGGCTCAATCCACGTCCTGTTCTCCGCCGGGGAATAACAATGAACTCGGGCGCCACGGAGAGACGGAGAAAGAGCCGCTCTGTGCTCTGGGAGACAGCTCTGTCCCCAGGGCCAAAATAACTCCACTTGTTTTATTTATCAACTCCGGGGGGACGGGGAGTGAGTGGCATACAGATGTTGCCACAGCTGGCTCTGCCAGCCCGACGTGCCTGGGACCGGTCCCGCAGCGGGCTCTGTGTGCAGTGGGGGATGCTCTGCAGTGTCAGGGGCTCAGTAGCCCACACAGAGCTGGAAGAACCCCTGGGGGTGTTTGTAACAAACACAAGCTTTGGGCTATGGGCATCCCTTCAGCCCAGCCCCAGAGAGCCTCCACTGCCACCATCCCACCTGCCAGGAATTTCAGCGCTCACCTGGGCTGGTACCCCCAAAGCTCACACAGAGCCCGGGAGAGCTCAGCATTTACCCAGCAGCTCCAGAGCTTACAACAGGGAAGGACAGTCCTTCTTCATCGTTTGAGCACACACACAAAACGAAATGAAGGGTGGTATCAGCCGAGCCGAGCTGATTTTTCCCCATCCCCTGCTCCCTCCCCGGCTTCCTCCTGCATGCACTCCAGCTCCCTCCCTCCTGCTCCTCACTCCCTGCGTTCCCACCAGTGAATTGGATTAGTCACCTTCTTAATTAACTGTGCCGGTGTGAGCTCTATTAGGTATTAAATGTTTGTCACAATCCAATTTAAAAAATCCATCCCAGCAGGGCAGGGTTCGGGAGGCACTGGGGGTGTTGCAGCTCTCGCAGGGAGGGCTTGGAGGTGCCAAACCAAGCGGGACTGAGGGGGTTAGTGGGGTGTAACACCACCACACCACCATCCCCCCAGTTCCTGGATACTCCAGAGGCTTGTTTTGCCTTTGGGAAAGGTCATCCTTGCTCTTTCAGCAAGGAAGGGGTAAGCACAAAGCTGACACCCCAAGGAGAGGCAAGGTTGTCCCCCACGTCAGCCCCAAGCACTCCCTGAGCCAGTGTGGGTTGAAAATCGGGATGGAGCTGGGTGAAACCCCAGGACTGAGGTGTGGTGTGAGGGCTCTGCCCACAGCAGAGTGCCTGGAAGCATCAGGAAGGCTGGACTGGGCACACCCAGCCTTTGGGGGGTGAAGGGCTGTGCTGTGGGTGTGCAGGCTGGATGCTGTCGGGAGGGAGGTGCCATCAGCATCCACAGCAGCGAAGGCAGCGTTCGTTCTGAATGAATGCCCTCACTGGGAATGAATGAAGTTCAGCTTCTGCTTTAACACCAGCCCAGCTGCTGAGGATGGGCTCAGAGCATCCTGCTGCAGCCCTGCCGTGGGCCAGCCCCCTCTCTGGGCCACGTGCCCCACGGGAGATGTCCCAGGCTCCCCACCCCATCGGGTGCCTTCACCACCCCTCGGCTCTTTTATCTTTTCCTCTGTCTTCCAGACCATTTCTGATTCATAACAAACTTTCACCTCTCATCTTATTTCCCTTAATAGCCTCTGCAGAAGGAGTTTATTAAAGCCTGGTGGAAACTCTGAATTCATTACGACTCCTTATGCTTGGTCACACAGTGCTTTGCTGGCTCCCTCGGGTCAGGGCTCTGGTAGTTTATAAGGGCCCTATGGAGCACTTGGGATTGTTTCTTCCTAGCCTAGATTATTATTTATCATTTCTATGTCTTCGTTAATTATGTATCATTAATTATTTATTACTATAATTGAATTTGTTTTCTCCCCACACCACATGGCGAGGCTCACTGGGCTCCCATCGCCCTGTGTGTGTTTTTCTCTAAAGGAGGTGAACCACTCACTGGACAGGTGGGCAGAGCATCACTTTGCACAGTAAATTCTATGTCATTCAGCAGTTTTAGTCTAAAAAAAGGCTCTTGAGTGAACCCTGCAGGTACCCAAGAGGTCTTGGTGTGTATCCCTGGCCACACACCTCACCCACCCTGATGCACTGCAGGAGGGAGACACAGTGGGGAGTGTCACATTGTGGCAGTGGCAAAAAGCTTAATCCCTTTAAATTTCTCCGTATCGACTGTGGCTCTACAGCTGAATCACTGACTGCAGCAGCACAGGAGCTTCCCCCCCATGGCTGCACCAGTGGCCTGTGGCCCTCCAGCTGTCACACAGCAGCACCTCACCTGCTGTCCCACCCAAGCAGCCTGAATTTCCAGCCTGGAATGGGAATTCTTGGGCAGGCCCAGGGCAGAGAAGTGGGATGCAGTGGATCCCAACTGCAGGTGCCAATGCACTGGGGCACTCGCCTGGGGAAGCAGCTGGAGGGGGTTTGTCACCCGTGGGTGCAGGTGGATTTACAGGCGCCTTGTATCATGTATCTGCTGTCACATCTCACATCCAGTCCTGAGAGTGTCCCCAAAACATATCCTGCTCACCAGGATAGAAGGCTTTGGTAGGGGTTAAGAGAGATTTTAGAGGTGCTATTGATTCCCAGAGCAAAGAATCCACTGCTCTGGAGAATATTTTCTTTCCAGCAATCAATGGAAATGTGTTTATTGGGAAACCGTGTTTGACCTGGACAACTGTTGTACTGATGTAAACAAAGCTGGGCAGAGGGACAGGGGTGGGGGGAGGAGATAAGGAGGGCTGGGAGAGAAGAGACAGACATGGAAACAACCAGGAGCAGATGAGAGGGGTTTAAGATAAGGAGGGATCCTGCCCTTCCCTGTTGAAGAAAGCAGCAATAAGGTACACCCACCCACCCTGAGCTTTGCACAGCCCCCTGTCAGTGGTGCACAGGGTCTGCCAGGCACTGGTGGGCAGGGGAACAGCACTGTCTGTGCTGCTGGGATAGCTCCAGATGGACAGGGGGGACATCACTGCCTGCCCCAGGGATGTGTCTCCAGCCCACCCAGGGAACTCCTCAGGGAGCAGAAAGTTGGTTTTCTTAAATTAGCAGGAGTGCAGGCAGGGGAAGGAGCGAGGAGGGCAGGTTTCCATGGAAATGGGAGCTGGCAGGAGAGGTGGCGAAGGCAGAACAGGCAGCGTGAGCCCTGGCAGGGGTGATGCTCGACCCTGCCCCTCATTCCCAAGGGAGGGCTGCTCCCTGCAGTTTTAGTGGATTAATTGGAGCAGAAATTAATCTCTTCGTGATGGAGATGTGCTTATCCCTGATGCTTTGATAACAGATCTTTTCTTCTTCCTCGGTAGCATCGTTTATGCTATAAGATCCTCAGGAATGACAAGAAGCAAATGCCCAGCCTCGAAATGTTGGGTTGGGAATGAGAGTAGGCAGCAGGTTTGGAAAAAAAGAGCAGCTTCAAATGTCAGAGGAATTCGTGTGATGAGGATGTGGTTAGCAGAGGGCGGCCAGGCCAGCAGGTTAATGTGCCTACCCTTTGCAGAATGAACTGGGGGACATTTAATGACTCTAAATAGCGAGGGCTTGGGTTTTACATCTGGTCTTAAAAATGCCTGTTAATTCCCAGGCAATCTCTCACTCATCTGTATCTCAGCCTCGGTCCGTGGTTCAGCTCCCAGGTAGAGGTAGTGCTGTCTTTTCAGTCCTGCCCTTGCACATGCCCTTTGTATCCCATTGTATCCAGAGGAGAAATCCTCATATGGGATCCCACAAGGGCAGAGCAAGATCCATGGGATCTATGGGAAAAAGAGATTTCTGACATCACCCAGGTGTTGTGCAAGCAGCAGGATGAGCATACTGAGAAGCATCACTTGGGAGCTGGGAGAAAACCTCCTCTCCCCTGCCCCAGGCTGGGTAAAGCAGAGATAGATGAAGCTGGTTGTGCCACAGAGAAGAATGAGGCCTTGTGCTGGGGTTCCCTACAGCTGGAGGAGGGGACGTGTGTGCCAGCGCTGCATCCTGCACGTCTGCTGGTGCCCAGGGCACTGCCACCCAGGGCTGTGCTGCCTGCCTGGGTGCAGGGCGGGCTCGGGAGCCCCTTTGGCAGCCCATGGAGGAGGATCCTTGCACTTGCAGACCCTGGCCCAGCACCACTGCCATGCTCCTCTCCCAGACTCAGTGGGGTGAGGCAGGGTGGTGATGCCACCCCCATGGGCAGTCAGGGACCACGCTGCACATCAGAGGAGGACCTGCCCTCCTCCCCAGAGCTGATCCTCACCCCACAGTGCTCATCCAGCCCTGTGTGAACATCCAAGTGCCACCATCCCGGGGAAGGATCCCACCCACACCAAACCATGTGCAGATGGTGCTGGCACACACCTCTCTCCTGTGCTGTGGCAAACAGCCCATGTCAGCCTGGCCCTGATGGCTTTTTAATAAGCCACTGCCTGACATGAGGACACCAAGCACAGTGGGTTGGCACCAGTGGCTTTTATTTCCAGGCCTCCAGGAGCTTGGATTCCACTGCACCCAGTGCAGACAGACCTCCCATTGAATTGGGCACATGGTCTGCCCCAGCCAGCCAGTGGGTCAGACCTCTGTTGGCTGGGACAAGCAGGGAGGGACCCCAGATTGGCTCCTGGAGGCAGAGGGAGCTCAGGCAAGCAGCACATCACTCTGCTCCTGTCTGGGCTGCTGCTGCTCCTGCCCCTGCTCCTGCCAGGGGAGATGTGTGCGTGGAACCTTCAGAGCTGGCACAGAGTTGCTGCTGGGAGTCAGTCCAGTGTGAGATCCCTTCCTCCTAAAATAGGTGTATTTGGGGAATGCCCTGCTGTGGAAACCAACGGGATTCATCATAACCTGCTCAGTACCAGTGCTGAGATCATGTTAAACAGGACACGGAGGGAATTAGGACAGATTTAAATCTCCAGGGTACAAATGGACCCATTAGCTGATGCCAAGCTGGGTATGCTTTCTTCAAACTTATTTTGGCTTTCAAGTATTTTTTGCACATGAGGCTCCACACCTCTCTACTCAGACTGGGGGGAAATCTCAGTTTTGTTTCTGGGGAAAGGCGCTGGCTGTGCCCACCCCAGTCTGTCTGGGCCGGGCTCCCGCAGCATCCCGCCCACAGCCATCACCCACCTTCCCGCAGGGAATCTGTCTTCCTGACCCCAGGCAATTAGTATTTGCCTCTCACCCCGATGCGCTGCGGTCTTTTATCCCCTCTAAGCTTTTATCCTCTCTTGTTATCCCCTTTGGTGTCTAATCCTCCCTCAAATCCCACTAAGCCGCTGACGTGGCCGTGCCCAGCCTCTGTCAGCCATCCAGGGATAAGTCCTGCATCCGAGGGTGGCAGGTTTGGGATGCCATGGACCACAACCAGAGCAGGCTCAGGAGGGAGCACCAGCCATCCTTAGTGAGCTAAAAATTAAACTGGGGTGAAAAATCAGCTTTTGGGGGTATTTCCTCCCAAGCCCTGCAGACACCCACAGCAACACATTCCCCATCGCCTGACCTTGACAAAAGCACTCACTCCAATGAGATCAGAGGGGCCAGGGCAGCTCATTGCTGGCTTGGGCTCCATGCCCAGTTAGGGTGCTCCCTGGGACGAGGCACATCCCAAGGGATCTTCTGGCCGTGCTGCATCTCCTCCAGGGCTTTGCAGAGGGCAAAGCTCTCGGCTCTTTTCTCTCCCCGGGAGCTGTGGCTGCCCCAGCCCTGGGCTCAGCCTGGCACTCGTGACACATGTGAGTACCACCAGCTCCCTCCTCCTTTCCTTTCTTCCTCCTGGTCACTTGGAAAGAAATGTTTTAATGCAAAGAAGTAGGAAAACAACCCCAGATCTTCCGTTTATGATGTATTGATGGTGTACTTGATACTAAAAATGCCCCATGGTGTCCCACACCCACGGCTGCAAGTGCCACCCCGCTGCACCACGGGCCAGCAGCGCTCATCATCCCTCGTTACTCGGCAATTACCCACTAATTACTGTATTCTCATTCCCAGCCTTCCTCCCTGCATCCCGCAGCCTCAGCCCTGTTAGGGGCAACTCGAGAGTATCCCTAATGACGGTGATGCAGCTGAATGCCAAAATCCCCATTTCCCTGTAATTTGCACGGCGGCAGAGCAGCCGGAGCCAAAGCCTCCCTGTCTTGGTGACTGTGGGGCTCGTTACTCGCTAATTACCCTCTGGACTCACGGGATGACAGGAGAGAGGGGAGATGTCCTCCGGGTGGCCACGGGACACACACAGCTGTGCTGGCCCCAGGCGGCTCCGTGGGGTTTCCCATCCGGGCTGGAGTGTGCAGGCAGGGGACAGGCAGGGGACAGGCAGGGGACAGGCAGCGAGTGCAGGCAGGGGACAGGCAGGGGACAGGCAGGGGACAGGCAGCGAGTGCAGGCAGGGGACAGGCAGAGTGTGCAGGCAGGGGACAGGCAGCGAGTGCAGGTAGGGGACAGGCAGTGTGTGCAGGCAGGGGACAGGCAGTGTGTGCAGGCAGGGGACAGGCAGCGTGTGCAGGCAGGGGACAGGCAGAGTATGCAGGCAGGGGACAGGCAGGGGACAGGCAGTGTGTGCAGGCAGGGGACAGGCAGAGTGTGCAGGCAGGGGACAGGCAGCGAGTGCAGGCAGGGGACAGGCGGTGTGTGCAGGCAGGGGACAGGCAGCGTGTGCAGGCAGGGGACAGGCAGTGTGTGCAGGCAGGGGACAGGCAGGGGACAGGCAGAGTATGCAGGCAGGGGACAGGCAGTGTGTGCAGGCAGGGGACAGGCAGGGGACAGGCAGTGTGTGCAGGCAGGGGACAGGCAGCGTGTGCAGGCAGGGGACAGGCAGGGGACAGGCAGTGTGTGCAGGAGCAGCCCGGTGTGGCTGAGACCTCCCGAACTCGTTCCACCTCCTGGGGGCGCCCTGACTGTGTGGGTGCACCCCGGAGCACCCCCAGCCGGGAGGGTGAAATCCCTAAGTGAAGATTTAATGTAAAGTTCATTTAGGGATTCCTCACTCAGTTTATTCCTCATGCTGCTCAGGGAAACAAGCCCAGGCACCAAGCCGTGGGCTCTGACTGCAGGGATGTGCCCCCATCGCAGGGCTAAGCAGGAAGGGGACTCACCCTGCTTCCCCTGCCCACAGGCTGATCCCTTGTGCCCATCCTCTGAGCAAACAGGTGCCCAGCAGTCATTCCTCCATGATACAGGATTTGGAGAAACATCCCTCAGGGACCTTGCCTGAGCTGAGCCAGGGTGTGACTCCTGAGCTGTTCACAAGGGCATCTCCTTGCCAAGTGGGTATTTCTTGGCATTGCTTGGATTGCTTGGAATTCCCAGGCACTGGATGGTCCTGCTATGCCCTGCTGGTGAGAAGCAGGATTGCTGCTAGGCAAGGGGTTGGCAGGGATGCTGAAATTCGTGGGGCATGGGAGAGAGGTGGCTTGTGTGGGAGGATGCTTCCTGAGCCTTTGCAGGAGAAAAAAAATAAAAGACAGCTCCCAAAATAGAAAATAAATGGAAAAGCCCATTGCAAGTGCCTGTCATGGCATGAGATGCTGGTCCTGCTGGGCAAGAGACCCTCCATAGGAGATGGGTCTATCTGGGGGATGGATGGATGGATGGATGGATGGATGGATGGATGGATGGATGGATGGATGGAGGTGGGAACAAACAGAGGGAAGAGGTAAATCCCCAGAAATCAGCAGAGGTGCACACCCAATCCAGCTGTTGAACACCCTAAAAAGATGCCTGTGGGGGAATCTGGGTGCTCTCCTTTCTCAAAATCTTTCCAGGGCTGCCAACAGCTCCAGCCCACCAGGGAGGCAGGTGATGCCCATGAGCCCTCCATGTTTTCCTGCCACTTTAATGGCTCAGATGGAAGAGCCAGAGGATTTTTATACTAAGAAAAGCTTTCTTTGGAGCTGAAGATGTGCCATTCCCAGCATGGGAACTCAGCTGGGAGCACAAGGTTGGATTAGGGCAGCAGGGAGAAAATGACCCCCTGAAATTTCCCTTGCTTGACCCCAGCAGTGGGAGAGGTTTGGGTTTGCTCAGCACAGGTGCAGGATGTTGGCTGAGTTGGCAGCACGTGGCTGGCACAGGGCCAGTCCCCGAGGCAGCAGCTTGGGGTTTGAGCCTTTCCCTGGGGCGAGAGCAGCAGCGTCAGCGCTAAAAAAAACCGTGACGCGACGGAGAGGTGTGAATCAGCAAGAGGAAAATTCCCACCATTTGGGGAGGGAGAGGAGGCGGAAAAACTACAGGCTGGACTCTGTGAGGCAACTTCATGGGATGCAGTGATGGGGTGGGACGAGGGAGGGCAAGGAAAGGCACAGAGCTGTGGTGCTGGAGCAGCCAGCAGGGCGGGGCAATGGGGTGATGCTTTGAGGATGGGCAGCTGATGATCCTCCAGGCTTGAATTTGACATGCCAGGAACTTTGGGAAAGCAGCCCTGGGTACCAACCTCAGATCATCACTGAAATGGGAGCTTTGTCCCCAGACCCACTGTTCTTTTGCAGGGTGCTCAGCTCTTGAGCATCCCCAGGTGAAAGGATGCAGGAGGTTGGGTACCCAACGTGTGTTCTCCCTGCAGGTTTCTTGGTAGTCATTTACAGGGCAAAGCCTAACCCAAAAAATGGGGCAAAAAATGTGTCAGGGAGGGGCTGCATCCTCGGGGTGGGATGCTAAGCTCCTGCACCTCATGGTCCCCTGCCAAAAGGTCTCATCCACCACGCCTTGGGGTGTGGAGGAGCCAGAGCTGAGGATGCCTTAGGAGAGAGGGCACAGAGGTGGGGACGCGTGAGCTCACAGGTAATGCATGATGGGGACCATAAACGAGATTGATGTGTACATTAAACAGACAGAGGAAAGAGAGGCAAAGGTTAAGCATATAAATAGGTAAGGCTCTAACCAGGAGCAAAAGGCAGAGGCTGGGCAGGGGAGACAGTGAATAAAGCAAGGACTGAGTGGCCAGAGGGATGAATCGATGTGCAGGGGATGGGGGAATCAAAAGGCAGGTGGATAAATAAGCAGCAGCATGAGAGCAGTCGCAGGGAACTGAGGGTCAGGGAGAGCTGGGGGTGTGGGGTGGAGGGATGGCAATGTGGTACCTGCTGTGCCAGGGCACTCAGTGTCTCCGGAGGGGAAAGAAATACAATCAAACCCCCGCATCTCCCAAATGCAACTCATCTCAATTCCCCTGCCAAGCACCAAGTTGCTTTATATGGCTTCCTATTTTCCCAGCTATCTGCTCAGACATTAATTTTATGGCCCGAGTCGAAAGAGCTGTTTGAAACAAAGCGAGTGTCACCTCGGTGCTAATTCCTGGCTCAGCCAGGCACCAGCCCAGCCCCACCTGCCTTCCCTGCCCCTTAATGAGCCCCTGGCAGGGCTGCGCTGCTAATTGCACGGCCCTGCACCCCAAAAAGGTGCTCCAGAATACATATGCACCCATGCACAGCATGCACACTGCCCTGTTAACACTGACAGGGGGGGATTCTGCTGGTTTGAGAGTGCCAGCACTGGGGGGGAGATGCAGGGATGTCCTGGCACTGGAAAGCTGGAGAGGGGAGAGCAAAAAGCAGAAAATCTCCCTTATCCATAGAAGCATTTTTGACATCTCATGGAGGAGCAAGCCCTCACCATGCCCAGATTTGCTCTTGGCTCACTCCCCTCTGTGTCACTGGCAAGGGGATTAAATGCTCTCTTTACGGCATGGCTGGGGTGGAGAAAAAGCCCATCCTGGTCATGCTTTGCTCTCCCACTGGGTTCCCACACATCCCATGGGGTCAGATGCTGATGGGGCACAATCACCTCGTCCCAGGGAGGGGACCCTGCAGGGACACTCATGTCCCAGGCCCCCTGGCAGCAGTTGTGCTCTCCTCATTGCTGGAGACAAGTTTTATGACTGCTTGGACAGAGAGTAGTTTTTACAGCAGTTTTTACAACTTCTAGAACCACTGAGTTGCAGTTCTGATGTCTCAAAATAGGCTGTCATTAAAGTGTCAGGATGGCAGGTCCCTTTGGTTATCAATTATTCTTCTTTACTATATCAAAGATGCTCAGTGAAGGCCAAAAATAATGTGGATGATATATTCCTCTTAGGAATTAAGAGTTAGTAATTAGCCTGTCCTTTGTAAGGTGGTGGGTTTGTGTCCAACTGCTGGCAATGTGGATGTTGCCAGCAGCCCTGTCCCCAGCCATGGCACTCTCTGGCTCTTTGGGGGGACCGTGGGGACATTCCAGCAGTGTCACCTGCACTATGTCAGCAGAGGATGCACCCCCTCCCTCCCAAAATTTGGGATCTTTCTCCTTCATTGCTCCATCTTAGGATGACTCTTGTTCAACCCCAAGACAGGGATGACCTTGGAGCACCTGCTGGGTGCTGATGGAACCCAACAATTGCTACACAGTTTTTGAGAAAATTATTGAGAAAATGGGAACGACTGAAAAATAAGTAAAAGAAGGACTATTTGAGGTCTCTGTTACTTGGAGGCTTTCCCTGGGAGCTTGTTGTGGCTTTCCCTAAGAGTGCTGTGACAGGGTTTGCCCACTGGATCCCTGTCCCCGGTGCTCACCAGTGATGCTGCTGGGAATGTTTTCTCTGGAGACACACTGGGATGGGATTTTGCTCCTCCAAAGAGCATCTTCTGTTGGCTTTCAGTGCTGGAGCATCTTCCTGTTGGGATGGATTTATGTGGCTGACACTTAAGATTTGTGACTTTGCACTTTCCTTTGGATATATTGACCCCAAGAGTCTGCTGGGACATCTAAAAATAAAACAAAAATAAGAGAGATGTTAAAAAGTCACTTTAGTTGAGTCCAATCCTCTTTAAAAAAAAGGGATCTGTTCAAGAGGCAAAGGACTGGGTGGCTCATCAGGGTTATTTTAATTAATAGTTATCAGCATCCCCTTTATCCCTCATGTCCCTTACACCTGGTCCTGCCACCTCTCCATGGAGTGACCATGGCCAGGCACCCTGTTCCTCCCCACCCCATCCAGTTCCATCCCAGGTCCCATCACCTGCTCCATCCTCAGGCTGTGTGGAGTGTTTAGGGTTTACTGCTATTTTTATTTTGCCCCTGAATTGGAAAGGAGAAGGGATGTTTTGGGAATTGTTTTCCGTTCGGTTTAATTCATTTTTAATCGGCTGATGGTAATGATTTGATACAGACAATCCTCCCCAGCTGAGGTTAATCAGGACAGAGTGAGCCTCTCACTCGGCGTTATTTAGAGAGGCATTTTATAGAAATACTGTTAGAGAGGTTATTTAACCATATATTTGTTTTCATTGTGTACACAGCTTTTTCATGGCCTTCCCAGCATTTAATGCTGAGAGATTTTATTTATTTTTGTCATTTGGAGGAAATTCAGGCCTGCCAAAGTGCCCGGGATGGATGGCCCAGGAGGCTGCAGTAATCTGTTCAGACCATCTGGGCTCCAGCTCCCAGAGCAGCCCTGGCGGGGATGGAAAGCTTTAAGAAGCCCCAGCCACATGAGCCTGGAAAGCTGGGATTTTTTGGAGGTGTGGTGGTGGAGAGAGACCCTGATGGGGATGTGCTGACTCCTGTTTGTCCTTGCAGTGCAAGGCTGCTCCCAGTTCATTGTCTTCCAGAGGTGAGCGAGGTTTAGTCCCTGGGGTAGGTGCTGAGGTTTGCTCTGGTAGTTTACGGGCAAAATCAGTCCAGGAGGTGGTGCCAGCCCCACAAAACTTGAAATTTAAACCATAAACCAACGGAATGGTCCAGCAGCCAAGCTGCAGAGCAAAGCTTTCCAGCTGGTGAGGACCAGCGAGCATCCAGCCCACCTCAATAAACATCCTCCCCGGGGCAGCGGGGAGCAAACCCAGCCCCCACAGAGCAGCTGAGCAAATATTAATTTACTCCTCGAGGTAGGGCTTTACATGGGTAATCCCAGGCCAGGCACACGTGGAAAACCACTTGTCAGCAAAGCCCCTGGGGCCGATGCTTTGCAAGGAAAGAGCAGCAGCTCTTGACCCTTCAGAGATGCTTGGGGACCGCAGAGTCCCCGGAGCTGCGGCGCCTGCGTGGGGCTGTGCTGGCGTTTGGGTTTGTCTCGTTGCAAAGCATCTGTCTGGAGACGGTAAATTATCCCCTCGGCTGGTGTATCACTAATGTAATTGATCTGCAGTTAAAGACTCCCCAAGGCACTCCCTTCTCAGCCCGGCAGTTCGCAGCGTGCTCGCTCCGAACGCCCCTCCGGCACAGTCCTCTCAGAGAACCAGCACCTCCAGCTCCTCTTTGCAACTGGTTTGCAATGAGGGGGTGATAAAAGCCGTTCTGCCTGGTCCAGGTACCCGCCAGGATTATTTGCAGGGTAGAAACCACCCTCTGTTTGGGGGTGGGCTGCCAAGCATCAGCCCCTCACAAGCGACTCTGGAAAACAGAACTACCCAACTTCAACCCTAGAGTTATTTACTGGCCTCGCCAAAAATTTCCATCTCCTTGAAGCTTGTAAGAACCTCCGTGCTCCACTGCCCCTCGTAACTGTGTTTTACAGCGAGGAAACCTGTGTTTTAATTTATTAAACCTCCCAGATGTGCAGTGAGCAGCCCCAACACACCAGCCAGGGCTTACTGAGAGGGTTATTGCAATCCCAAAGGTGTTTTCCACCACGGTACCTGCTTCCTGCCAGCTCCTTGATTTTAGTTACTGTAAAACCCATAGTACAGGTGGCAGGTCAGTGCAGAGGAGCAACTCTCTGTCTGCTCTCAGGCTGTCCGAGGTTTTTTCTTTTTAAGAGGCAACTTGCAGCTACAGATTAAACCCAAAAGGCAGGAGAACCAGTCTCTATCCTGGTGCTGCTTCTTAATTCTTCAGTCAAATCCATCCCCTTGACCCCAAAAGAGCTTAAAGTTCTGCCACCTTGTGTTATCTTCAGCCTTCCCCAGGCCCTCTGGGAGGTGGGGAGAGGCATCAGTGAGTGTTTAATGTTCTCCCCAACCCCCTGTGGGAGTGGCAGAGCAACAGTGCCAGGTACCCCTGTGCCCCTCGGGGAGGGCACTGCCCTGCGGTTTGCAGCAGCCCCAGCTCCCTCGGCTGCCCTTGGCAAGCAGCAAAGCAAAGAAACCATAGGAGAGAGAGATGTTAAGTGCTTCATCTCCCTTTCTTTGGTTGCGTTTAACCAAGCCAGAATTAGGAAAAACTCCCCCGGATTCTGCAGGGGGGGTCGCGGTGTGGTGCTGGGAGCTGTTTTCTGCCCCTGCATGGCAGCTCACCCCCCTTCATTAGCTTTTAACCAGCTCTCCCCTCCCGCTGCTCCCCACTGGCATCTGTGGGGGGCTGTGCCAGGGCCACCCCACACACCCCCGCGCTCATTTAGACCTTCTGTTTTTCCCTCTGAGCCGTATTCGCTCCCAGCGTTGCTAAGCCAAACGAGTACAAAATCTGATAAGCACAAGGTAGCGGGTTTTCCCCTGAGGGATGCATTATTTACGAAGCTTATCGATTGTGGGAAATAACCCAGGGGCGTTCCAACATGAGCTACATCCCCTCTTACACCAGAGCTGTTAATTACCTGCAAGCTGCCACCAGCTCCTCTGCCCACAGACCGATAAGGTTTAGAGATGTGAGGAATATCACACCCCCTCGCAGTCTCCTGGAGATGGGCATCGCTCTCACTTAAACCCCACATGCTGCATCAGTCATCCCAACGTGCCTGCCTGAGCCCGCGGCCATCGCTCCCGCGCTGCCTTCCCAGGCTCTTTAGTGCCTGCTCTAGTATTTCCCTGCCTTGACAGTTCTTATAGGAACCCATGAAGTCACCTCTCAATCTTTGTGATAAACTAAGCAGACCGAGCTCTCCAGAGCTGCCAGTTCTCTGCCAGTTCCCCCATCCTTGGGGAGTTCTGTGGCTCTCTCTGTAACCACTCCGATCTCTCACTGTGCTCTCGGGGACCGTGGGCACCGGACCCGCTGGCAGGGCACCTGTCCCCGGCTGTGGCAGCGCCATACAGGGGATGGCACAGTACCCTGCTCCTCCGTGGCACCCTAAGGGTCCAACCCACCCTCTGCCAGCCAAAATAGCCTTTTCCCTCCTCTTACTTCCAAGGGCTGCTCCCGAGTTCCCAGGGTGGCTTCTGGAAGATGGTGGTGGAGGCAGCACAGGCAGGTCTGGCAGAGCCCGGGATGGGCAACCCCAGCGGGATCACAGAGTGGTTCGGGCTAGAAGGGAGTACTGGGGGTCAGCTCGTCCAACATCACTCAGAATGTGTCCAGATGCCTTTTGAGTATCTCCAGGGACGGAGACTCCACAACCTCTTGAGGATGCAGCGCTTGGGGCTGTGCCGTGAATCTTTGCAACAAAAGCACTTCTACTAATACCACACAGATACTCTTTTCATTTAAAATAATAAAAGGTCCCCAGAGTCGTTGCTCAGCTCTAGGTATGGAAAATCAAAGGCTCAGGGATGCTGCTCTGCCCAGCGAGGGGGAGGAGGTGATCATGTCCATCAGGGAAGCTGCAACAGAGATGAGCTGAAGGATAACGGAAAGATAACATCAGTAATTAGGGCTGCAGTGAAGATTGAGTGCTGGAATTGCAAAGGAGGACAGGGATGGTGTGTAAGTACCTGCTCAGGGCTGGTGCAAATCAGTATAACATCACTGACCCGAGACTCAGCTCCCACCCCTGTACCCGTTCCAACCGTGATACTTCAGGGAGAGGAGAATGGCTGATAAAGGAAGCAATAACAGCAAAAGACTATAAAACCATAATGAAAAATAATTAGAATGGAACCATTGGTATGGGGATAGTTACGAATAGAGGGAAGGTGGATGAAGGCAATGAGGAACACTGAGAAACAGAGGCTGTGATGGGGCTGATGGAGACACCGACTTGTCTGGATGGAGATGCAGATCTCAAAATTGTAATGGGAATCATTATGACTGTAATGGGGTGGTAATAAAGATAATGGAATCGTAATTGAGGAGGGGATGGCTGTAAAGGAGGAGGTGCAAATAACAGCCTTGTAAGGAAGATGATAAGAAAGATAATGGATAGTAATGGGGTTGTTGCTAAAGGTAATGGAGTTATAATGAGGCGACGACTGCAGCAGGTAGAAGGGGATGGTCGGTTTAACGAGGACTGTGATGCAGAGAGGATTCTGTTTCTGATTCATCATGACAGGCAGTGCTGGAGGTGACCATGAGGCTAATAATAACTGAAGGGTCAGTCCTTAAGACAAATGCAGCCATGCCATGAGCGCGGCAGGACCGCAGTCCCTGGAGATGGGAGGTGGAGGAGCATCCTGGGGAGGGAGGAGGTTGTGCTGCTGCAGCATGAGGTGCAAGGCAGAGGAGACAATAAGAAGAACCGTGGCAAATTACCTGGCCAGGTCCTATGAGGTGTGTTTTTTAGGGCAGGGCTGCCCTCCAGAGTCCTGAGCCCAAGAGACAGGGATGGTGTGGGGGAGAGCAGCAGCCAGTGGTGGCCACGTGCCCCCAGCGAGGGCAGCCCACCACAGGGCTGAGGCTGAGGAGCCAATGCAGCAGAGGTGGTGGTGATGAGGACAGGCTGATGACCAGAAGGAGGAACTATAAAGGGCAGAGTTGGTCCTTCCAGAACAGGGACACACACATGGGCGAGCACATCAACGTGCTGTGACATTGGCATTGCCATACGGGGGCAATTCTGAAAGCAGCTGATGGCATCATGCACTGAGGCTTTTGTTGTAACTCCTGTGTGATGCATCAGCTCCTCACCTCCCCCTGAAGCTCAGCCCAATGTCCCCAGCCCTTTCTGCAGAGCAGGTTACCCTCCCAAGCTTGCCACACTCCACCAGCCAGGCCCCCTCCCATCCACCACTGCTTCCCTATCCACACACCCAGCTATCCTGTCAGAGGAAAAAATTACACTGATTTCACTTGACAAACCCATGTCAGTTGCCACTTTCTAACCTCATTATCCTCCAGGTTCTTACAGATTGATTGCTTAATAACATCTTCTTTCATTGCTCCCTTTTACAGCCTCTACCTCTTGGGGCTGCCCTGCTGCAGATCCCAGTCTGCCCTGGGTTCCTGCAGTGTTGGAAAAACCCTGAGCACTTCCAAGGTTGAGTTAGCACTGGAAGTATGCCCAAGGGGGTTTCAGCAGGCCCTGCCAGCACTAGCACACCCAACTGCTCTAAATACCCTGGAAGGTCTTCTCTCCCCTGTCCAAGTTGAGCTCCTGCCCAGTTTAATCATTTAGTCCTAATTAGCTGAGTGCAAGGAAAGGCTGAGACAAAGTCCATGATGAATCCTTTAAATCTCCTCCTTCATTGAAGTAACATGCTGGGGCTTTCCTCAGCTCTCCTCCTTCCTTTGCATTTACAAAAGGGTTTTGCCCAGTCTTAAAGTGGTCCATGTGCTGGAGCTTGTTCCACACCTTTGCATCTCCAACTTGTAGCTGTGCAGCCACTGCTCCACTGTCCCTGTGTCCAGCCCTCTGGCATCAGGTCCCCTTTTCTGCAGCTCTTCTCTGTGTCTGACGTCCAACAGGTCTTTGTACCATCTAACTCTTTTCCCTCTGCATCTGGATGGGTTGTTGTGGTGCCCCTAATGCAGTCACTTTAAGTAATTGCCAACTTCCCTGCAATCCTTAAGCCCTGGGATTACTTTCCCTGGAGGTGCTACCTACTGATTCCCTGAGATCGTTGAAGCCCATTATCCTTACTCTGCTGTTCTCACTCCCTTTCTCATGCCATTCTGGGCTCCACTATTTCATGACTTCTTCCTGAAATTACCTTCCTCTCCTTTCAGCCAGTTCTGCTCTATTAGCCCAAATCAAGCCCAAAATAGCAGCTTTTCCAGTAGCTCTCGTCACCATCAGAAAGGAGATGTTGCACTAACACACCCGGGGACTGAACAGCTCTGTCCTGCTGTAGCACTCCATGATGGAGTTTAAGATGCCATTTACCACCAAACTGGAGGTACTCTGGGTTTTAAGAGTCACTCACCTCCTCCTCCAAACTCACGTGAGGTCTGTCCCAGCAGTTTCACCCCTCCCAGGCTGCCCACAGTGAAGTTGCCTGTGCTCAGCCCGTTGCTTACCTACAGGACAAGTGTGCCACATCCTTGATAAGCTCCTTTCCTTCATTCCTCCCTTGCTCCTCCCCAACAAGTCCTGTTCATCCCATGAAATCCCTGCAATGCTGTTTAAGCCCTGTCTGAGGATGGTACTAAGGTGTCTCCACCAGCCTTTGTATTTGCCAATGCTCATCCACGTGTTTACAGACACATCCACCCCGTTGTTCGCTTTCTCATCTCTTTTCTGACCTCACCACCTCAATTTTTCCTGCCATTTGTTGGCATTTCTTCTGTTTACCTGTGCATGTGTGGCCCCTCCTTATTTTTGGCACGACCAGGTGCCTTTCCTTATTGAAGGGATGCAAACCTGCCCCCAGTGAGGACACCCCATAAATACCAAGTGTCTCTGGTTCTGCTGGTCCCCAACCCAATCTATCTGCACCAGCTCATTTCACCCAGAGCTCCCCAAAACCTTTGGATCTGCCCCTGTTTCCAGCACACGGGGTTTATGCACATGTCCAAGCAGAAGGGGAGAAGAAATAGCCTTCAAATGCAAAGGACCTGGGAAATAAATAGAAGTAAAAAAAATATTAAAGGTGAAAAAAAAAAGGGAAAGGGAAGAATGCAGGAGATTGCACCAGCTTCAGAGATAACCCAGGGACATTTTTATCACAGAAAGTCCATTTTCAGTCACAGATGGGACTTTTTCCTCTTAATCGCTTTCCCCACAGCAAACCATGAAGTCACAATAACCCAACTCACCACAGAGCAAAGCAATTGCAAGTCCTTTCTCCTGGATAGTTGCCAAGTCAAACCTGCTAGATACAGGGGGAGTAAAAAACAAATACACTACAACAGGTCTCCCAAGGGGAAAACAGAACAAGGGTGAAGGATAGGAAGGGAAATTGGGAGGGAAGCTCTGCTCGACTTGAGGATGAACTTGTGCACAGAGCCCTTCCTGACTAACCAGCCACGGCTGTCTGGGGAGCTTTGCAGAAAAACCTCCCACCTTGGTCATCACCAGAGGCTCCAGCCCTGATAAATAACAACTTGGAAGCTTTGTGAGCACTGCCATGAGACAGAAATGAAGGCAGGCAATGGAGCCCTGAAGAGAAAGCACAATAGTCAGCTTTCACATGCTGCTTGGGAGGTTTGTACAGGGAACATGTCCCTGATCTCCAGTACAGGGAATGCCAGGGAACTCAGGAGGAGTTTTCACAAGGATTTCAAGGGATCAGGATATTTGCAGGTTATTTTGAAACAGAGCTGCTTACCCTGCCTGATATAGGAGAAAAACCTGGAAAAAGCCAGAGTAGAGGAATAAAGGATGCAAAATCTGTGGTAGTTCATGGGAAGGTACCAGGACACAGAGCTAGAAAGGATCAATGTCTTGCCCACCAGCCCTTGGATAAAGCATTTAAGCTGTTTGGAGCCTGCCTTCCCACAGAGCTCCCGAGTGCTGCAGCACAATCACCCACAGGGAGAAACGCCCAGGCCTGAGGGCTCCCCCACTCTGTGGATGAGTGGCTGTGACTGCCCTTGAGGGGTGGCAAGATAGGAAGAACAAAAGCAAAGGCTGGGGGGAAAGGATGGGGCTGGCCTGCTGCTGCTGCCAGAGGGAGACTCGGGGCAGGACTTTCCTTCCTAGCTAAGGGAAACCCCACAGAGTAAGGGCTGAACTCTCCTGGTGGTCTCTGCCACCTGCTTTTCCCTAAGCTCCCAGTCCTGTGTCTTCAGAACCTCCAGGCATCAGCCAAAGCCCCTCCATGCTCAGGGTAACCCAGAAGGGCAAGTCTGGGTGCTGGGTGCAAGGGCTGTGGGCTGAGGTGCTGTGCCAGGAGCCAGAGGCCCTGGGGTGCCTGCAGCAATGGGACAGCTCCTGCTGCCCACAGCATCATCCACATCCTCACAGCTCACCACAGGAACCCCTCCTGCTGCCAGCAAGGGATTAGACAGCCCTGAAATGTGGCAGGAGAGTAAAAAACCCAGGCATGTGAGGGCCACAACACCAGGGCATAACCTCAGGACATTTCTGCAATAGCTGGAGAGGGAAGAAAATAAAAAGGGAGATAAAATCCCCATTATGCAGAAGAAGAAATTACGTTAATTTGGATTTTGCAGATGCCTGAGTGTTGGTATGCAGAGCTCAAGCTCCCTGAGGAACTGAACCCTGTGGGAAAATCCCACAGGATGCAATAGCAATGCAGCTAATGGAGTTACCCTGAAACCTGCAGGATTTAATAGCTCAGGATGCTCTTCCTAATAGTGGTTTTGACCAGGCTTTCTTATGGCAGGGAGAATTATTCTTGCCCTTTCATGGAGTCTGATCCACAAAAACCTGCAAGAAAGCCATTTTCTATTAAGCTCTATTGCTTTCAAGGGGGAAAAAAAGGCCAGGAAACATAACTCAAGATACATTTCCCAAAGTTGTGGTTTCTTCTTAATTCTTAATTTAAAGAAGGATTTGAGAGTTGGACTCTCTCCTTTTGGCATCCATGGTTGCCTAGTTTGGAATAAAAATCAGGTGTGTCACAGCCAAGGAGCGAGAGCTCAGGTCTCACTGGGACCCAGCTTTGGGCTGAACCCAAGTGCAATTTCCAGGCCAAGGTTTGCCAGACAAACTAACAGAAAGGTTTTCATGGCCATTGCTGGGGTGTCCAAGTAGTGAGAGATATAACCAGTAAGAACTGGGCAAAAAATTACTGGTATCCATGACAGAAATGGGAGTCAAACCAGCTCCTCGGATTGAAGGCTTGGAGGAGGAAGGGCAAGAGGGTTCTCTGATCCAGAGGGGAATCCTGCAGAGAATGGGCTGCCTTGTCCAGGTCCTGCAGCATCACTGGTCCCCTCATGGGGCACAATGTGATGGCACATGTGGTGGGGGACACTTGGCTATTGGGTTTGACATCTCTAGCAGCCCCAGTCGCCCCCCAGGGGATGCTCCTTGGCAGCCTCCTCACTTAGGAACATAGAAGAGGTGCTGCAGCGAGGTCCTGACACCCTCCCACCATCACCAGGACCCCAAGCAGTGCTGCCAGGGGTGCAGGGGCTGGGTCTGAGCCAAGTGGAAACACCACAAAAGCTGCTTTTGGTGCAGTCCAGGCATCCTTTCTGCCCTTGGTCACCTCTGCCCTTTAGGGAATGCAATTCTCCCCACCTAGTGCAGAACCAGGGATACACAGGGATGCAGAGCCCCTGGCACCACCTGGATGTACCTGTGCACAGCTGGGGATGATGGTGGCCTCTCCAAACGCTGCTGCTGAGCCAGGACAGTGACCTCATCTCCCATGGCAGACAAACCCCAGGAGAGGTTTCACGAGCTGTTCCACCTGGGCATCAGCCCAGTCTGACTCAGCCTCCGGGCAAGTGGCAGCAGCTCTAACGTTGCACTCTCAGGGCTGGGTCTAAAAATAAAATTAGAAAGGAAAAAGGTATTCTTAGCCTCGCCTCTGTCCCCCAGAGAGCCCCCCAGGAGACACTGGCATTGAGGGGAGAGGAGAGGGCAAAGCCCAGGAGGTGGAAGCACAGCCCTAGACTGACCATGCTGGGCGTGCAGCAGCAGCTGCTGCCTCCCACAGCAGAGAGGAGCTCCCAGTGGTGCCATCTCCCTCCCTCCTTTGCAGGGAGGAAAAAAACTATGCACAGGAAGCATCCAAAAGGCCATGCCAAGCCCCAGGTAGCCAGTGCATCAGGCTGTGACCACCATGCTGTGAATCCTCACCCCATCCCTCAGCTTTTGTGCTGGCGCTGCCTCCTTGCAGGCTTGGTCGCACTCTCCAGAGCAGTATATTTGGTAATTTATTCTCCCCTGGCAAGCTCAGCTCACAGGCAGCATCTGGCTCTCTGCAAAGGTCACTCTGCTTTCTTAGCATCAGCCCTCCAGCCAGGTTGGGCAGCAGGGTGCCAAGACCCACTAAATTTTGGCTTTGCAGTAATTTCTCCTCCCTCCCCTTAGTGCAGACCAAGGAAACCAAGTTATACCAAAACATGGCTTGAGAGATTTCCTTTAAAATAAATATTCAGGCTTCAGGGCCATTATTCAACTAAAGCCATACAAAGTTTAAATATACACAAGTTTGTGAGCTGTTTTGCTACGCCTCAATTTGCCTTCACCAACCAACACATGACTCCAGCAGGCAGAGCTGGAGCAGCGCCAGGGGCTGGAATGGTGCCCACAGGATGCTCCACTGCACTGGCAGCACCTGGCAGGGCTCACAGACCATTGATAGGGCCACTGGCAGCACCTGGCAGGGCTCACAGACCTGCTGCTCAGAGCAGGTTTGCTCCCTCAATGCCTTGCCCTGTCGCAGGTCCCATTTTTCTGTGCATTTGGCAATGTGTGGCAGTCCCTTCCTGCAGCCATGGTACTGCCTCCCAGCCCCAGGAACAGGGACTTCCACAACTAATACACTTTCATGGCTATTTAAGATTTGATTTAAGCTCCTGCTGTCACAGCAAATGAAAAAAAAATTAACACACCAAGGGAGGCTGACAAGAAATGCAGGCAAGTTTCCATCACCTATCCCCCAAAAAAACTAACAGAGTAGGTATAAGGAAGACCATTTTTTACCATAAGGGTGGGCAGGCCCTGGCACAGGTGCCCAGAAAAGCTGTGGCTGCCCCAGCCCTGGAAACATCCAAGGCCAGGTTGGACAGGGCTTGGAGCAACCTGGGCTGGTGAGAGGTGTCCCTGCCCATGGCAGGGGATTAGAGGAGCTTTAATGTGCCCTCCAAGCCAAACCGTTCCAGGATTCTTTGCAAACCCCATGCTGACAAGAACAGAACTTACAGAGCTGAAGCAGAGAGCTGGAGCTGTGTGACCACAGCACAGCCACAAGAGCTGGATGGATGGATCTCATTGGCTTCAACAATTTTACTTCCACATTGTGGGCTCCTCAAAATACCAGAACTCCTTATTTTTAAACTTAGCTCAACATGAATTAACATCTTTCTGTGGTGGAAAGTGCCTGGTGAGACCTTGAGCACATCTGGTACGGGATGGGTGGGCCCACCATGGTCCAATGCTGAAGCCCTTCCAGATAACAAGCAACCATCTCTGCTGTGTCTCCAAAGCCTTCTTGCATCTCACACAGCCATAAATCAATTTCCAGGCTTTTTCAGCGTTGGATTCATACCCCCAAAGCCTCAGGCCACACACACTCAAGTGCTCCATGGGAATTCAAAGGTCACTGGGGCACTTTTTGAAAAATATTACTTAAGCTCCTTGGAAAGAGAGGTGCTTCAGTGGGGGCTCTGTCAGGTTTATAATCATGTACAGCAGCATTATCCTGTGGCTTAAGGATAGTGACAATGCAGAACATGATATCCAGCAAGGAAAACCAGGGTTTTGCTGAGCTACTGACTGGGTTTTAAATCAGGAAGGGAGCATGGCAGTTCAAGGGAAGCAGTTCTCTGTCTCTCCAGGAGCTTCTCCCCATCCACATGCACTGCTTCCAGCTGGAACAAGATCCCCCTTCAATCTTTAACAGCCACACTCGTCATTTCCCAGGCCATAATACCCAGAAGAAGCCCCAAGGCATGAGGACTGCGTTTGCCTCATTTGCTCAGGGCAGAAGTTTCCCCTGTCTCCAGTAACCCCAGGTGGGGACAGCCCTCTTGCCTCTTGACAGTTGTGCCTCCTGAGCCAGGCAAAGAAAAAGCATCTTACTGCACTCAGCTGTTCCTCTGTGTTTTGTTTAGGCCATGGCAAACTGTGTGCTCCAAAGCCCCCCTGTTTGGGGGGTAGGAGGGTCTCAGGTCACCCAGGAGGGGCAGAAAAACTGGTGCCAAGCACTGGCACGCTCAGAGCTGCAGGAACAGCTCAGAGGAAATACAGAGAACAGAGCACCAGCTGGGCACACCACACAGTCCTGGCATGAACAAAGCCCCCCTCAAAACCACTGAGGGGGGAACATGGAGTGGGGAGACAAATGAGGGGATGGAGACCTTCCCACCCTGCCTTCTCCCATCCATGCCTGATGGGCAGCTGTGGGGAGCTTAGGACTGGATGTTGGATTTTAAATGTCATTCTTCTCAGGGTCTGAAGATTTAAAGACAACACTTGAATCTTCTCCAAACACGTGGCTTTCCTGATGATTAATTGCTATGTCCTTCTACCGTCCCAGCTTTACACGGGCCAGGGGTCCACCACACACAAAAAATGGAACATATATATATGCTGATATTTTATATAAATGTGAGATACAGAAGAGGGCACAGGGCACAGCATGGTAGAAAATGAGACACAGCAGAAAATCAACACAAGCAGCACACCTGAACTCCAGAGCACAGGACCCAGGTCATGGAAGATTGATGCATTTCCTCCTCCAAGGCTCCCAGGAAGGCAGCAGGCCAGCAGCATGTGAATGCACACCCTGCAAAAACACAGAGCACTACTGAGCTGTGCTTCTGTTCAGTATCAAAGAAAACTTCCCATGGGCACCACTGGGGATGCTCCTCTCAAAAACACCCAGCTCCCTTTCTTCTCCTTCTTACCCACTTCTCCTGCCTGCCCAGAGCATCACACAGGGATCAGTGTTGGGCCCAGCTTTGTTTAACATCTTTATTGATGATTTAGATGAGGGGATTTAGTCCATCATCAGCAAATTTGCTGATGACACAAAGTTGGGAGGGAGTGTCGACCTGCTGGAAGGCAGGAGGGCTCTGCAGAGGGATCTGGATAGACTGGAGAGATGGGC
>JAWWEV010000004.1:26316940-26332706 GCA_035583235.1 Hafferia zeledoni | reverse complement strand
AGCAATCAAAGTGGGGTTGGATTAAGGGTTGGACTTGATGATCTCGGAGGTCTCTTCCAACCCAACTGATTCTATGAAAACCCCCAGCCCCTGCCTTTACCACAGATTCTCTGTTCCTGCCCTGCTCTCAGCTGACACAAAGGATCACAGAAATCAGCAGAGCCACATGGGCCTAAAGGAGTTGATCCACCAGCCTCATTAGTTGTGGCTGGTGCCACCCCCCCCAATCACCCATCTCACCTGCACAGCTGCAGCAGCTTCAGCAAGGAGGAGCACAGGGTGGAGAAGGTGCAATTTCAAAGTAACTGTTAGCAATTCTTGGTGGTTTTTGGGTTTCTCCAGAGCAGCCAAGGCAGGTGTGTGCGTGTCAGACACACTCCCCTGCCAGGAAACATGATGGTGTATTTTATAATGATTATAATGACTTGCAATCAGAAAATCTGTTGGAGCATCTTGCAGCACTGTACGAGCAGTAATGAGTGAAAGCCGCTCTGAGGCACACCAGGACACCCAGGCTGAACACCAACTGGCTTTAGGATGTCACCTATTTGGGCAGGAGAAGACCAGAGAGGAGTACAGACAGTCCTGGCTCACTGCCTGCCCCTGGCCATGTGGTTTCAGCCCCAGTGGCTGAGGCTGGGGCAGTAATTTGTGATAAAAGCCCATAATGTGGCAGCAGAGCTCATCATGTCCATGTGCTGCACCAAAAGCAAGAGTTCCACACCCCTCCCTACATCCTACAAAACTGAATACTGGACAAAAATACATGTGAAGCTGCTATTGATCTTCCAGCCAAGGCTTGTATTGAAAGAACATTTTTCCCCACTTACTGCACTTATAAAAGAAGACGAGATACCAGAGACATCACAGCTCAGTTGTATCGCCTAGGACCAGCCTAACACCACGTTAGGCATGGGCAAGACCAGCCAAGATAGGAAGAGAACTCACCCAATTTTCAGACCAGACTGTAAAATTCATTTCTTTCCACAGTCAGGGCAGTGGAGTTGTCTCTGTCTCCACCCCCCCCGCCCCCGCCAAGGAGTCTCTTACTGGGCCTCTGTTTTCCTTTCTCATGAGCATTTTAGTGGAGTATTTTGGACTTTAGGGTAGAAAAGTGCTACACAAACACACAGATACAGTACCACACTGAACTAAGAGGACTTTGGATTCTTAAATACCTGTCTAGAGTGGAAAACTAAACTGGCACAACAGCAAAAAGTGAACTTCCACCAGCTCGTGGTACTATTCCATAATTTCAGCATTTCATAGGAAACTGTTCTTGCAGTTTGAAGCCATTCCCCCTTGTCCTGTCACTCTGTCACTTGTCCAAAGCCCCTCTCCAGCTCTCTTGAGCCCCTTGAGGCACTGAGAGGGGCTCCAAGGTCTCCCCAGAGCCTTCTCTTCTCCAGGCTGAGCAGCCCCATCTCTCTCAGCCTGTCTCCACAGCAGAGGTGCTCCAGCCCCTTGGGGCTCCTTCAAGGCCTCCTCTGGACCTGCTCCAACAGGGTCACATCTGTCTTGTGCTGAGGCCCCCAGGGCAGGACACAGCCCTCCAGAGGTGGGGTCTCATGGGAGCAGAGGTGGGCATTGCCTCCCTGAGCTGCTCTCCACGCTGCTGGTGATGCACCCACGGCAGGAGTGGCTTTCTGGGCTATGAACACACATTGCCAGCTCCTGTCCAGCCTGTCATCCACCAGCACCTCCAAGAACTTCTTCTCAGGGTTGCTCTCTATCCCTTCTTCCTCCAGCTTGTGTTGATACCAGGGGTTGCCTGTGCAGGACCTTCCTCCTGACCTTGTTGAACCTCATGAGGTTCCCAAGAGGCCACTCCTTGAGCTTGTCCAGGTCTGGATGAAAACACTCTGAACGCTCTCTTGTTTGTTCTGTTTCAGCTGTGTGAGAAAGAGTCCAATCCACCTCAATTAGCAGGTTGAATTTGTCTAATTTGACAGGGCTGTCCTGCTCCCAGGATGCATCAAGGGACACTTGCTCCTCACTTTCAGTAGGAATAAGATGCAGCCAGTGATTCCTCAATTTCAAAACTCTGCCAATATTTTTGGCTGTTTCCTCTCTTCCCTCAGGGTGCAACTGGTGCCCAGGTGATCGTGTTTCTCAGTTCAGTGAGCCCTGCTCAGGTGGCCACAGCATATTATTTATCATTATTTATCTATCACTTTGATCAGGAGGGCAGCAAAGGCAGGCAAGGAAGTGTGTTTTAAGTGAGTCTGGTTAAGTCTGGCTTAGGAATTATGTCACTCAGAAATACAAGGTGCTGAGCCAGCCTTCTGGGACACTGGGGACCTCAGGAGTCAATCCAGAGTCAATTCAAAGTCAGACCAAAGAGTCAATTCAAAGATGAATTTTGATCCGTTCATTAAAGGGATCACTGTCTGTCAAAGGACTGAAGGGGTCTCCTCCATCCTGAGCCTCACATCTCCATGCAGTTCTTCAGCATGAAAACAGCATTAAAATTGATTTTAAGTGCTCACTTGTGAACTAACCCCAACACTTACAATACTAGTGGGAGAACTAAAGTGAGCCAAACAGAGCTCTCAGTTAAGAAACATGGCAAAGCAGCAGGCTGGCTGCCAAGCTCCTGTGCCCCACACGGGCTCCAGGCTCAATGAAATTATGTTACATGTTTATATCCACTCCTTAATGAGGTACTTGCCCATTATAGGGCAATAAAACCCCAACCTGACTCAGGTCCTCAGCTGGTGCAAGCCCACGTTGACTAGAGCTATTTCCCTTCTTGTTTATCTCTGCAGTAAAAGCACTGAGGCTATTTCCAGTTCTGGATGTAAAATGGGGAGAGAGATGGGCTTTCCCACTCACCTTCATTAACATGGCAGCCCAGGTTTCCCCGCAAAGTCCAACAGAAGCAAATCTATTTCAACCAGATCGCTCCAGTTGAAGCCTTCAAGGCCAGCTATAGAAATGACTAAGGAGTGTTATCTCTGGCATGCCTTGATTAAAGGCATTTCCTATTCCCCCAGTGGCACTGGCGGGTCCGTGTGGGTGCCCAGGCAGCTCCTCAGCCCCAGCCATGCCCATGGAGGCTATCCCAGAGGGCAGGAAAGCATCACCTGAGGAAATCTGGCATTTGGACTGCACACCCCCAGCATGGCTCACTGAACAGGACCCTCACCATAAAAGCACAGACCAGCTCTGTCCTACAGCTCTGAGCCCCCCTCACTACCTGGGCTCTTGCAGGTTAGGAGGTCCCTGAGTCACCAGGGTCTCCAAGGTTCAGGGGTGGTCAGTCCTGCTCTCTCCTCCCCTATCCCCCCCTTGCCCTTCTTCAAGAGCCCAAAAATGAGGGAGGGAGGATACTTCTCCCTCATTTTTTTACTTCCTAAAGAGGCTCACTTTCAGCCCACATTTTCCCATCTCTGTGTCTTGAGAGGTCAGAAGGGGTTGGGTTGCCCCATGGTGATGGCTGTGTGGGTCAAAGGGATGGGAAACCGGGGATGGAAAGCCATGTGAACTCTTCAGGCTGTTGTAACAGCAGCATGGGATTGCAAAGGGTAATCCTTGCTCCAGCACCTGCAGGGATAACAAGGGGTGATTCAGATGGGCCCCTCCAAGGTCCCATCTTTCCCGTGGGAGCCCAGCTGTGGGCAATGCCATGTGCTCTTTGGGAAGCAAGCTTGAAGCCAAAAAAACCCAGATTTTAGGGGAGGGATAAGGGACTTGGTGCCGGGATGGGGAAGGCACATCTTCATTGGGCTGGTCCGGGTGTGGTGGGCAGGTCAGGGAGCGGCATCCTGGTGTGAGGAATGGTGGTACCCATGTGCAGACCCAGGGCTATGTGTCTCATCCATGTCCATGGCATGTGTTTACCCCAGGAGATTCCCTAATAACCCTGCACTCCCAGCACACGTCTCTCCTGCTGTCGTGCCTGGGAGCGCCGCCTCCTCTCCACACACACATGGGTGGCTCAGCAGCAGTGAAAGGAGCCCCAGATTAACCTCTCTGACACAACAGAGCTTGTCTCACTGCCTGGGAGGAGGAACACACCCAGGATGTGTCAAACCCAGCCCGGCTGCCTGGGTTGGGAAAAAGTGGTTATTACTGCAAACTCTAAATACATTATTTATCAAATGAAGTCTCTGCAGCAGGACTACGATTCATTTCTCTGTTCTAGCTTGCTCATGCTCTCTTTGGCTGTCTTTCCAATGGGAGATGGTAGAAAATCTTTGCAGGCTCCTTGTGGTCACTGGCCAAGGTTGTTCCCCTCTTAAGGAGCTCCAGCAGGTCCTCGAAAGCGACCCAGGACAAGCTTTGCCGAAGGAAAATCACCCTCCAGCAAAAGCCAGCTTTGCTCCAGCCTCAAATCTGTTCCACAAGTATCTGCTGCTGCTCTGAATATTCCAGGGAAATTACAATGGGAAGGCAAGCAGAAAATATCAATTATTGGAGGGTTCAAACAGCGCAAACATTGCCACTACCTGCCAGGTTGCATATGCCTGTAAATCAGCCATAACGTGCTGTTCACTTTGAGCAATATATTAAAAAGGAAGGCAAATCCGCATTCTTTTCAGTTTGAGGGGTTATAAAGCAGGTGGGGGAAAGTCACAGCATGCACAACCCTGATGACATCAGCTCTGCTTCATCTCTGTGGTGTAAAATTGCACATCTGGGGGAAAAATTAATAAGAAAACTCACCAGATGAGCGTTTCTTTTCCATCCCCTTTACTTTGTGTCAGGGTATAAATGACTCGGCAAACCAAAAAGCAAGTTAAAAAAGCTGTGCTCATCTGGCTTCAGCAGGTGGGTTTGCTTTTACAGAAAGCAAACTGAGTTCCTGTATGCTTCTGCTCAGGGTTCCCAGGGAAAAATGCTGCAATATATTAATTATGGTTGAAAAAAGCCAGGATAACAGGAGGGATTTTCCTCTGCTGGTCTGCAGCACTGTTATCCATTTAAACATGGTCAGGGGGATTACAGGGGGTGGCAGAGGTTAAGGTACATCCAATTTCTTCCAGGTGACTTTGCACTGTGTCACACACTCCCTCATCTTCACCAGGCCATACCTGGGGGTGTGCTGGGGGTGGTGGGGGCAGCGATCCCACGATGGAACATCCCAAACTGGGGTTTCTGCATCCTCTTGGGTGAAGCCCCGGGGAGGTCTGGGTTGACTCATAGACTGTAATGCAACATGACAGCCAAGCAGCAGCCAGACGAGCACGAGGACTTGCTGTCGGCACCCGGGCTGAGTGCTGGGAGCAAACAGGGAAAGAGCCTCGTGCCCACGGCTGAGAGTGATCCCAATCCCGATCCTGCTGGCTGGTTATGGGCTCTGGGTTCACAGCACAACTGAAGGGGGGGAATGAACCATGGAGGCTCTTACGCCTGGTTTTCTCCATGCAGGAGGATGAGTGGGTATGACCCCTGAGATGAGCTCAGTTGGTTAAAGCTTGGCTGTAATAATGCCAAGGTCATGGGTTCAATCCCCTGTGTGGGCCATTGACTAAAGAGTTGGACTCGATGATCCTTGTGGGTCCCTTCCAACTCAGAATAGTCTGTGAAAACAGAAGTCTGTGAAAACAGAACCATGGAGGCTCTCATGCCTGGTTTTCCCCATGCAGGAGGATGGGTGGGTACAACACTGACTGGTCCTGTCTTATTCTGACATCCACAAGTGTCTGCAATTGGACAGACCGACAGACAGGCAGAGGGATGGCACTGAGTGGGGAATGGGAAAGGGTGACAAAGTCATGGTTGTTGGAGAGGGAGAAGAAGGGAGGTCTGTCTGTCCTGGGCAGCAGCACTGCTGCAATCCTGTGTTAGCAGAGTCCATGCAGGTCTTACATTACCCTCCAAAATTAATTACCAGTGCCCCTGCTGAAGATAAAACTGAAATCGTATTTGTTTTTGTGCTTACATTCTAGTTGCCATGTAATTAAGTGCTACCACGTAATTAAAGAGGATTTAGAGGGTATTCATGCCCTGCAATGCTCTGTAATTACAGTTAATTTCTCCTTTACAGCTCCTCAGCATCTCAGGTGGAGCTCCGGGAGCCACCGGGGCAGGGAGAGTGGCCATCACAGGGCTTGGAAACACAGGGCAGAGCTTTAGCACTGAAGGGCAGCACCTTGGGAAGGCCTGGCCCCACCCAAAAATCCTTCCTTAGCAATCTAATCCCTCCCCAGGCACAGGGGAGGAGCGATGCCCCCAGAGCACAGCTGAGGGCAAACAGGGTTGCCGTGAGTGTAGCAGTGGGAACTATCCCAGCCCCTGCCCCCAGCTCTGCCTGGAAAACTGCTCTAACTCCCAGACACACCATGTAAGGATGAAATAAACCCCTCTGCAACATATAAGCCTGCTGAGGGGGGATTTGTTTCATAGCTGGGTGTGAATAACTATATGGTGTGAAGTGCAGGACGTGATGACTTGTCACAGGCAGGGAGACCCGAAGGATGGGGCTGTCCAAGGCCATCTCCAACAGACATCAAATCTCAGAGCTCAAGGGGCCAGGCTACCAAATAGTCAACTTCCACAACTCAAATAATGCAAGGTAGTACAGAAGAGCTGGGGTTTAGCAGCCAGCAAGTCCCATTAGGAGCTGGGAGTTCAGGCACTGCCGGACCAGGGTGTCACATGTGGACCCAGAAGGGAGTGGGCCACCCTCCTCCAGGACACTGGACTCTGTGGGCCTTTACACTGGCATTAGAGGATGAAGGAAAGTGTCTGCACACGAGCTGTGATGTGCTGCACCATGGGCTGGCAGCCTGTGCTGTACCCCAGCACTGCCCACGGAGCACTGGGGCAGGTCACAGCAAAGAGGGACAGGCAGCACTGCCCAAGCTCACTGCTCATGGCCTTCATTATGAAATCAGGTATCCACCTTGGCTTTGAGTGCAAAATTAGGTGCCCACCTCTGAAAGCCAATCATATGAGTGGATTTTGCACTAAAAAAGTGTTTTTTTGTGACGTGTGGTTGAGTGCAGTTGCTTTGAGGGGGAGCTGGTAACGTACCTGTAAATATATATATAAATGCAGACAGTCAGCACCACAGTTTGCTCAGTAAAATGCTGGGATGGGCTCAGATTAGAGGTGGCACCCTTGCTAATATGAGACTTAACCCAGTGATTCCCAGACTTTGCAGGGGAGCAGGTGGGAGGCAGCAGCTGAATGAGGTGACATGAGCCAGACACACCAGATCCAGGCTTTACCTTTTAATGGGAAAATTGAAGGAGATTCCTCAAAACTTTGGTGCTAAGCTACTGCCTACTTTCCTGTGGGAGTTTATAGAGGCTATTGATATATTCTGTGGCAATGCAATAAAAGAATATGTAATGAAAGCAAGACAGAACGTAGGCTGCAATGACAGAGGCAGCTCTCACAGTCAGCTGGGGGAACTAGAGATTTCTCCCTCCACATATAGTGAGGGAACACTGGTGAAAGCATCAGAGTATTTCATCCTTAAACACGTAATTAGTCAGCAGGCTGAAAATCATTCCCCCTCTGAGGGCTGCCTGGTGACAGCATGGAATGACTCAGTTGTGTTTCTCCAGCTTGGTGCAGATATCCCTGTTGGTCAGCTCTGCCCCATGAGGCCACAGGGTCTGGCCTTCAAATAACCAGAGTTATCTGGGATGCTTTGCTCCTTTAACCCCCCAAAATCCTGCAAAAGGCTGTGTTTAAAGCATTGACAAGAACTGCAATTAAGCATGGCCTTGCAGAAGGAGTTGGTCAGGGAGAGGGCTCCATTTGCTTGCACACAGCAAGGACATTCACTCTGCCATGAAGCCCAGGGAACTAATGCAATGACAACCTTTTTAAACAGACAAATTACACACCAGTAGATTAGCAATAACTGGCAGCCAGGGCTGTTTCCCCTCAGAAAGATGCAGAAGGGTCTGCAGGACACGCTGCATCTGCTGAGGAGGGTCCTCCTGGAGCAGACCAGTCTCGTGACACCCAATTTGCAGCAGTTTCAAGCTGCTGAGGAGCTGACCCAATTATTTCTGCTATTTCTCCGTTAGCAGCTGATGCAACGCAAATTCTTTCCAGTGAGACAGGAAAAGCACGAGAGTTCCTGACTGAATCACAAAGCAAAGCAAAAGCAAGGAATGCACCATAGAATCCTAGAAGCATTCAGGTTGGAAAGCACCTCTAAGATCGAGGTCTAACCATTAAGCTCACCCTAAACCATGTCCCCAGGTACCACATGTGTTTGGAAATCCTGCCAGTGCTTGACAACATGTGCTTCCCCACGGCCTCATCCTCACCTGCCGTGGCTGGAGGACTGTGGCACCCAGGAGCCATTTCAGCATGGATCCAATAAGGATCAGGGACAGGAGCCAGGAGTTGCCCTAAACCAGCGAGGACTGCAGATCCTAAAATACTCCAAAGTTGGGCTTCAGAGCTTGCAATGCAACCCACTTCAGCTTCCCAGCTGTGTGATCACTTTGGAACGGCAACAGTATGTCTGGGAAGCCATCCAGGGACACCATGGAGCTGAATTTCCTTCCCTGTGAGCCCAGGAGGAAATGGGCTGCACCTCGCTGTAACATGGAGCAGACTCCATCTGCACTGAGCACTTGGTGTCTCCAGGGTGGGTTTGGAAGCTGTGAAAACCACCATCAGGGTTTTCTTTTTGTGGGGTTTTTTGGCTTATGGGAAAACTCCAACACACTTTTCGACACAGAAGTCCAAATGATACACTCAGAGGGTTCCCACACCACCATCCCTTGGGCTCACTCCCACCAGGAGCAGCAGTGGGAGCAAATCCACCACAGAGGTCTGGCTCTGCCAGCTGAGCTGCAGCAGGGAACACATCCCAGCTCCAACCAACCAGCCCAGGCATGGCTCAGGGACTGCAGGGTTGGCACATACCTGCCTGCTCCTGCCAGGCTGAGGAATCAGGCAGCAGCCTCCATCTCCTGAGGGTTTGTTGGTCAGCATCAAGGAGGAGAGCCAGGCTGAACTCCAAAGAGTTGTCCAGTTTGTCATCTGCACCAAAAAGCAGGGCTTGGGGTTAATCTGGTGTTCAGGAAAAGGAAATGCAATAAAGGCATATAAATAGGTACATATATACATACATCTCTAGGTGCTCTGGGCAGATTAAAAGGTTCTCACACAAAACAAAATGTTCACTTCATTTCCACATCTTTAGTGACTTAAAAAAGATTTTAATACACAATATCTGGCTGAAGAAATAAATGGTTTTGGGTTTTTTTTTTCATTTTCCAAGCACCTTCCCAGGCAGAAGTGGGCTTTTTTCTTTTTTTTTTAACCAAAGCAATTGACCAAAACTGCCATAAAAATAGAAATATTGTCGGACCACACAAACATTAAATTATCCCCACAAAACACCAGAGATAACACCACTGGCAACATCTGATGTCTCTGCACCCATCTCACAGCAGCCCCTGGGGCACAGTTTGTATTTGATATGTTCATATTGCTTGGGGATAAAAAAGGGGCTGCAGATGCTGCTGGGGACACAGAGCTGCATTTTGGGGGGGTTCTGCCCCTCCAAGCACTGCCACACCATTAATGCCTTTCCCAGCACAGCTGCTCCAAGCACCACCACACACAGGTTCCCTTTTGCATTCCCAGCACTGAGCTGCTCACATGAATACAACCCATCAGCAGAATGTAAAAATAGCTGAAAATATATAATTAGGGTGGATGCACTGTGGACATAATAGGGTTTTTCTATTTCTTCCCTTGCTGGCCCATTAGACACAAATCCTGGATGGAGAGAGGCCACTGGGGAGGGAAAGGGAGCGCTCTGCTGTGGTGTGTGTTTGGCAAAACCCTCAAATATTTTCCTCAGTTTCATATTGTCTGTATTTTTTATTGAGCACCACACAGAAATCGCAGCAGATTGATTCTTTCACAGCTCCCTAAAGTTGAAATGCTTTGGAGCCGAGAGCTCAATGCCTGCCAAACTTCATAATTAACTGTAATAACTCTTTAATTTGAACTTTAATTCAAACACTCATGTTTCTGGAGACTGCCGGGAAAAAAAAGAAAGATAAAGCAAAGCAAACCAAGGGTAACCAGTTCTGGTAAAACAAAGAAGCAACCAGAAGTTTCTGCTGTGCCAGAGGCAACTGGAGGTCAACCATCCTATCCTGGGTATGGAGAGGCCATCCTGGGATGGGGTCATTGCCCCAGCCTGGTGGAAGGTGAAGGAGAAGGACATTGACATGGGACACCAGGAAAGCAAAGGCTCAAAGCTGCCTTTGGTGCCCTGGATGGGAGGTTTTCCAAAGCTGCCTCCAGGGATGGAGGGACCAAAGCCACCAAGAACAGCACCAGCTTGGAGTTTTATCAGAATTTAAGGATAATGAAGCTGTAATTAAAAAAAAAAAAAAAAAAAAAAAAGAATTAAGGCATCCCCGATAAATTGGTCCTAAGGCAACTAATTTTACACATGAAATGACCACAGAAATTGGGTTCTTTTCCTTGTACAAGGAGGGAGAATAAGTATATAGTCCTGGATCTATTCACTCAGTCAAGGGTTTCTAATAGTTCTGTCAGTGCAGTGTGAGCTGGGCTGGGAAGCACCAGGAGCACATGAAAATGGGGAACCCAGAAGAGGACTGTTCATGCAACTTCTCCTCCCAGGTAGACAAGCCTCAAGCTGCCAGCCCGTGTACACAGTTCTGGAGCTCTGCCAGCCAAATCCCTGCAAGAACCCACCTTGGCTGAGCTCTCAGCATGATGGTCCTTTAGGGAAAAGCAATCATTGACAGGAGGAGCAGGAGACAGAGCAGGACCAGATAGGGAATGGAGATGGCAGACCCTGGGAATGCATCCACAGGTTTGGCAGAGCTTCAGAGCTGTCAGCCCGAGTGTCCAGGAAGAAGTTGAGGATTAATAGGGATATATGGCTCCAAAGCTTTGCTCTGGGTTGGAGGACACCAAGGAGCATCCACTTGCCCTGCAGGACCTGTGGGTTCAGCCTGGTTTGAGCCGGGGTCAGCCTGAACAGTGGTGACTTCTCATCATTTCACAACAAAGAGCCTGACCAGTGGCACCAAGCCTGATCCAGCACCTAATCAATGCGGGATTACTTTTTCATCCTTTTTCTCTTAACTCCCCTGATCCTGCTTCCAATAGCAATAAAAAAGAGTGGCTCCCTCGCCCCGTGCCACCTTTCCCACAGAGGCTGGAGGGATTGGCGGGACTTGCCTCTCAGAGGTGCGAGCTGGGCAGCTGTGATGGATGTACCGATAAGGAGATTCAGATCAATGAGCCTGGCAGTTCCTACCAGCAAATGAATGGCTTTCGGTCCGTGGGTTCCAGCGCCGTTAACTACCCAACCCGCTCGCTGTCATTAACGAGCAATCTCCGCCGTGTATCTGCTCGCTCTGCTCTATTTACCGACCCAGCTCCCACTGCCTCGCTCCCGCATCCACAGACCCCTTCTCCCTCCGTTCCAGCTGTGCTCACAAACAGGCTCTGGCGTCTCTGCTGAGCCAAGCTGGATCCGAAGAGCGGGAAGAGGCAGGATTTCATTTCCCCGTGCCCAAGCTGTGCCTGTAATCCCGCAAGGAGGGAGGTGTGCTTTGAAGCTCCGGCCGGCTGGGCGCAGCTGGCTCATGGCCACAATTACTGCCACCTCGAGCACGCACAAAAGCCGAGTGAGAGGCCAAGGCGTGGGTAGTCAGCTTCGAACGCCAACCAGTCAATCAAAGGCAGCCGGTGCTAATTAGTTCCTGTGCAGTTCCCTGTCACAGCCGCCCCATTACGCAGGGACAAGAAGTCTCTCTGTGGGTCACCAGGGCCACCCAGGAGCCAGCAGAGAGCCCAGAAGGCAGAGGAGGATTTGTGGGAGTCAGAGTCTACCAGTGCAGCCCCAAATTGCCACAGAGCATTGATCCCACCCCTCTCACTCCTTCCCATTGTCATCTCCTCCTTGCTGTCCTCTACCAAAGCCACTCTGCTGCAGAGTTATTTCCATTTTCCTTGCTCTTCCTAAAACTAGGGAAAACTCCTACCAAAGGAGTCCCAAGTGCCTGATCACAAGAAGCAAGTATTAAGCAGGAGCCAAGAAGAAAAGTGCAGCAGAAACATTGCAGTAATATGGGATGATAACCCTGCAAATGCTGAGAGGTGGCTGAACAGTGATATTTTCTGGCGTAGAAGGTATTGTAGGAGAGAAACCAGCAAACAAATATTTTCATTCAGCAGCAGGGGAAGGGAGAAGGCAGGGCTGTTCCCTAGGGAGCCAGAGAGGAACTACAGAGCAGGAGAACCATTAGAACTAAGGGATGGCAATTGCTCAGGATCACGGCACTGGAAGATACTGGCACAGTCAGACATGGTGAGCAGCCCCAAGCTGAGTATTTGATGCTTTGTTAGCACCAGATTAACTCTTTCCTAAATAAAAAATAATAGCAACAAGGATCTGTCTTTGTCACTGATCAAGGGCTATGACAGGGTTTCCCCACCAGCCATGGGTTCCACTCAGGGTTGCTTTAGGCTCCAGCAAAGCTATCAGGACTGCACTGGGGGTCAAGTCAGCCCCACATCCGTCTGGATGACTGCCCAGAAAGACTGGCCACTCTGTGCTCAGCACAGTTTCATGGCTAACACCAATCATGCTCTTTTTCTTCTGTGTCCCCAGGTCCTCCCCAATCTTGGCTGACACAGGCTGGCTTAGAAGGCTCTTCCCTCTCCCAGGAGAATGGGGACTGACAGTGAAAACCCAGTCCTGAGGAATGTACTCATCAGCTTCAATTTGCTTCTGCTGGGCACTGTCCTCAAACCTTTTGAGTGCCGGCTGGAGGCAACAACAGAGAGGACAGCGGTGGATGAGGTGGGAGGCCTTGCCAACTGCAGCCCCCCCATCAAAGAGCAGCCCATGGTCTTCCACCACATCTACAACATCAACATCCCACTGGACAGCTGCTGCTCATCCATGTTCAAGTCTTCGGCCGAGGAGGCGAGTTCGGAAGACGAGCGGCTGGCGGAGTACACGGAGCAGACCTCGGACAGCGAGAGCCAGGTCACCTTCACCCACAGGATAAACATGCCCAAGCAGGCCTGCAAGTGCTCCACCTCCCTCCCGTCCCTGCAGGAGCTGCTGAGCAGGATTGAGATGCTGGAGAGGGAGGTCTCCATCCTCCGGGACCAATGCACCTCCAGTTGCTGCCAAGACAATGCAGCCACAGGTAGTAATGCCATCCTGTTTGCTCTTGCTGGGGACTGAGGGCTCGAGCAAAAGGCAGGAGAGATAAATACCAACCTTGGTGATGCCAGTCAGAGTGGTGATAGAGGAAAACCTGTGTTCACCCTGTGATGGGCCTCTGCTTTAGTGGAAAAGCTTGGCTTAGCAACACCAGGGCAGGAAAACCCCTGGGAGGGATTTGGTCACTTGAGTTTGGGTGCCCTGCTCGCTGCCATAATAGCCAAAGCTAAAGTCCCATGATGGATAAAACTGCAGCTGGTGAGGAGAGAGCAGGAGGATTTCCCAACCCTGCAGTCCTTCCAACACTGTTAGACATCAGTTGCTGCTCGTGGGATAGGGAGCGCAGAGACACAGCTGCTGCTCTCCCAAGTGGTCCCTGGGCTGAAGGCAGCACCATGGGAGCTGGCAATAAACCCCTTCATCTTCTCTGTAGGAGGAGTGATTGCATCTGAAAAGCTCAGTTTAAAAAAAAAAAGGGAATAAGAAACACAGGGAATAGCTTCCGTTGCCATGAAAGATGCAAACAAAACCTATAAAAAAGGCACAAAACCATCAACAGGATATTTCATCTGAACAAAAATATGTGCCTTGTAAAGCTCTCCAAGAGCCCCGTAAGGGCCAAAGACAGCCCCCTGTTTCACCTAAGGTGTCCCTCAGAGCCAGGGAAGCAGCATGCAGCTGCAATGAGATGGGTGGGGAAAGGTTTGGGCTAGAAGCTGCATTTCCATGGCACAGAAACCAGCATCCTGATAGTTTCCCTTATGTCTTGAGCAAGAGGGGCTTTCCCCAAGGGCCTCCATCCCAAAAGCAGCACAGCCCTGCTCATGGCTCTGACACACCAGGGCTCCTTGCAGGGGAGAAAACACCAAACAAGGAGAACCACATGGAGGAAAACTGCTTTTCCCACCAAGAACAACAGGGAGGAAGAGAAATTTAAAGTAACCCTTTCGCCCCTCAATGCCCAGTCCTTTTTTTTAAAGTTTTTAAGCTATTAGTGTGACTTTTGTGGTGGTACCCCAATTCCTGTACGTGTAGAACACATTAAGATGAAATGGGTGCAACCCATGCTCAGGTTAACAGAGCTGGACCAAGGGGGTGTGGGTGAGGGAGGGAAAAACCAGGATGGGCACACAGCAGGGTGGCTGGGGCTGGAATCTCCAGTGCAGCCAGTGGAAGTCAATGCATTCCCAGCTGTGGGGTCAGCCCACATCCCCCCTCAATGTGAAAGTCATCAGCTGCGTTAACAATTAAGACAAAACAGAAAACACTGGTGTGTGCAAAGCAAGGGTTAAAGTCACGTAGGAAATGCTATGGGAAAAACCTGTTTTAAAGGAATTCATTTGAAACTCTGATGGGCCTATTTGGGTTACTTGCAACACACGCAGACAGTGCCATTAAACATTCATGGCTTGGTGGAGTCTCCACTCCCACCGCAGATGTGCCAAGCTAAAACTGGAGTAATTTCATTTATTTTTACCGGAGCTGCTTTCAATTCACTGCACTGCAAAGGAGATCAGGATCCCTACCCCACTGCCTGAGGCATTTCCCTGAGGAAAGCCTCTTTCCTCCAGCACACTTACTTACAAGCATCCTCTCTCCTCTTTTGATAACTTAACTAGAGGCTGAAATCTGAACAGATCCTGATTGGCATTCCCAGTATTTGCACTACGGATGGGAATTGTCCAGCAAAGTAACACAAAGGGGTCTGCCTGGCACAACATGTAACTGAGCCCCTTATAAATGTGTATCTGCTCACCCCCTCTATGAAGAGCTGCTCAGATAGGTCAGCTGGGATGGAAAATTTACCTGGGGGACGAAGAGTCCTGGGGCTTGGGGGTCTTCATGGTGCAGAGGTTTCTCAAGGTTGGAGGAAGCACAGAAGGGTTTCTGTTCTCCCTCAGTTCATATGAGGAAGAAAAGCAGTAAAAATCAACAGGATAAAATTAGCCTGCCTGGGATAAACCCTAAGCTGGAGCAATGAGTCCATGTTTCAAGGCAAAACAGGGGAGCATTGTCAGTGCCTGGTGCCTTTGTCCCCATAAGCATCCTGTACAAGGCTGCCAGGCAAAGGGGGAGCATTAAAGGTGGTGGCCACGGTGTCCATGTGCTTTCCCACAACCTCAGCATGCCCAAACCCCTGAGACTTTGTGCCAAGCCAACAGCTCTGTCTTAACCATGCTCACCAAGATAGGGATGATGTCTCTGGGTACATACCTGCTTCTCGTAGGAGAGGGAGTGAGGAAACCAGGATCTCTCACCTGTAAAAAGGTGAAGATGAGACCAGAGGAGCCACAGCTGGTGCAGAGAGTTTGGCCAGGGGAGGCTTTTTTCCAGTAAGAGGTCTAGAGTTGTTCCTATCAACTGAGTGCTGAGTTCAAGAGAAACCAAGGGGAGCATTTGCACCCCAACAACTCCCAGGCACTCAGCAATAGGACAAGGGGGCACAGGCTGAAGCTCTGCCAGGGGAAATTGAAGTTGGAGATCAGAAAAAACTTCTTTGCAGAGCGAGTAATCAGGTATTGGAATGGGCTGCCCAGAGAGGGGGTGGATTCCCCATCCCTGGAGGTTTTCAAACTGAGCTTGGCCGTGGCACTGAGTGCCATGATCTGG
>JAWWEV010000004.1:26306839-26316840 GCA_035583235.1 Hafferia zeledoni | reverse complement strand
AGTTGGACCAAGGGTTGGACTTGATGATCTCAGAGGTCTTTTCCAACCCAATCCATTCTATGATTCTGTGATTCTAAGGCTGATGGCACCCATAGTTATGGAAGCCACAGCTCCCTAGGAAAAGATGAAGTCCTGGAGATCCACCCAAACCCCACCATGCACCAATTCTTCCCCTTTCAGCCCTACAGCCACCAGCTCCCAGTTGGCCCTTCTCAGACAGCGGGAGGTCTTGCTTTTCCTGCTTGTCCCACACCTCCTCTCCCTTCCCCAGCCCATCAGAGGGCTGACCTGGGACCGACACTGACCGTTTTGTACCTCCCCCTCGGTGGGCTCTGACCCTCGGTCCTGCATCCTTGCAGGGCAGCTGGATTACATCCCGCAGTGCAGCGGCCACGGGAACTTCAGCCTGGAGTCGTGCAGCTGCGTGTGCATGGAGGGCTGGGCGGGCAGCAACTGCTCGGAGCCGCTCTGCCCGCGGGGCTGCTCCAGCCGCGGCGTGTGCCTAGAGGGCCAGTGCATCTGCGACAACGACTACGGCGGCGAGGACTGCTCGCAGCTCCGCTGCCCCGCCGGCTGCGGCTCCCGCGGGCTCTGCGTGGACGGAGAGTGTGTCTGCGAGGAGGGTTTCACCGGCGAGGACTGCTCGCAGCTGCGGTGCCCCCGCGACTGCTCGGGGAGGGGCTACTGCGTGAACGGCACGTGTGTGTGCCAGCAGGGCTTCGCCGGCGAGGACTGCGGGTGGCTGCACTGCCCCAGCGCCTGCAGCGGCCGCGGGCTCTGCAGGGACGGGCTCTGCGTCTGCGAGGAAGGCTTCGAGGGGCAGGACTGCTCAGCAGGTAGCGGGGGCATGCGTGGGCAGAGCGCATAAGCAAGGGTTTGGAGGTGCCCAGAGTCCCATAGGAGCACCACGAAGCCTGGGAGAAAGCCACAGCCAGCAGAGCACATCACTTAGGACACCCTCGGCCCCGCAGTTTGCTGCCTCCCTGCTGTCCCTGACCCCAGAGACACCACGGGCAAAAGTTTGGGAGGCGAGCAAAAAGCCAGTGAGGTTCATCCCGACAAGGGGGCTAAACCCCTGGTGCAAGAGGAGCTGCAGTCAGGTTCCTCCGAGCCTTTACCTTGCTGTAGCTGCTAATACACCCTCAGACAGCGCGTAACCCTCAGCCCAACACCCGTGTCCCTCCTGCAGACCCACACACCCTCCCACACAGCCACGTGGAAGGATAAGCCACACACCCCCTGACGCTTTCCTTACCTCTGCCCTTCCCACCAGTGGCTCCTCCTGAAAACCTGCGAGTGACAGGCATCAGTGACAGCTCCATCGAACTGGCGTGGGACAGCCCCGGCGCAGCCACCGAGTACGTGGTGTCGTACCAGCCGGCGGTGCCAGGGGGCACACAGCTCCAGCAGCGGGTGCCCGGGGACTGGAGCAGCATCACCATCGCAGATCTGGAGCCAGGGGTTGCCTACAACGTCAGCATCTACGCAGTCATCAGCGATGTCTTCAGCATCCCTGTTACCTCCAAGGTGATGACCAGTAAGTATCCTCCTGCACTTGTCGGTTGGTACTTGTGAATCCAGAGGGGATGCTCAGGCTGGCTCACATTTTCCATAGAAGCTTTCAAGCAGCAGAAACTTGAGTCTTTAAAAAAAGAAAGAAAGAAAAAAAAATGTGCCAAAAAGCCTCCCAAAACTGGGGATAATTTTATCCCCTTTTATAGCTGTCTGGGGTTACAGGAAAGGGGAAAATGTGCCCACCCTCTTCAGAAAGAGTCTGGATGAAAACATGAATATCTAAAGAGAAAAAAAATTTCAGTGCTTGATTGAAGCCCCCACAATATGGCCCAAAACATTACAGTTTTTTCCTCATAGAAAATACTGCGATATAACACAGAAGTCACAGGTTCTCCTCCTGCTCTGGGATGGGTTCCCCATGATGAATTCCCATGCCATGGGTAATAGTGCAGCTAGAGGAGGTGCTGCTGTGCCCTGGGAGATACACGGTCCTGACCAGGACCACAAGGCACAGAGGAAACCAGGAGTATCAAGCTGTAATGGCAACCTCCAGAAGGGATCCTTGGAAACTAAGGATACAGAGGGCAGGGGGAAAACAGAAACTGTCCAGGCTGCCCTTTGCAACCCCATCACCCACTCTGCTCACACAACAGTGCAATGGGATGCTTCCATGGTCAGCAGCCCAGGCATTTCCCTCTTCTCCCTCCAACCCACCTGAAGGTGGGACAAAGGAACTTTGCTGACAGCTACCAAAAGGTTCCCCATTTTCATTTCCCTTATAACAAAATAGCCACAGGGAGCAGGGTGGGGACGGGCAGCACCCCCATACCCATCCCCCTGTGCTCACCACCCCTACCCCCCTCCCTTCCAGACCTCGCCACACCACAGGGGCTGAAGTTCAAGACCATCACAGAGACCACAGCGGAGGTGCAGTGGGAGCCTTTCTCCTTCCCCTTTGATGGCTGGGAGATCAGCTTCATTCCCAAGGTACTGCTGCCACACTCAGCATCACGGGGTACACCCAGTCGCCCACCCTAAAAGCACCAAGCGAGCAGATCCTAAATGCCAACTCCCAGAATACCCAGCCTGTGTTTGCCATCTGTGTGCTGCACAGCACACACCCCAAACGCTGCCACCTGCGTTCCCCTGGTAGTTTTGACACACATACCCTCAAAGAAATTTCCCCCCCCGAAAATCCAGAGACAAGCTTTAAAGAAATAAACCTTCCAGCCTTGCTGCCTCTTGCTGTCACCCTCTCTTTTTCCCTTCTACCTCCTTTGCCATGACCCTTCCTCCTCCTCCTCTTTCTCTCCACTGGATCAAACTGAGCAGCTCTCACACAACAACCTTCAACATCCCCGAGTCACATGCACAGCTAATTCCTGCCATGGAATTTTAATTGCAGTGATGAACAGGTAGAAATGGTGCCAGAAAAGATGAGAGGATGAAAACGTTGCCCTAAATATCACATATTTTCTGTGCGCGGCAACAAAAATTGTACATCAAGTATTTCATCTATATTCATAATTTCTACACCATTTAGCCATAAGTATAGCTTCAATTGTATGTGGAGCCTCTTTTCAAGAGCATTCAAGCCCCAGCAGTAGAAGAAATGCTGATTAAGGGCTCAATTATGACGTTTTCACTTGTACAAAACCCTCGCTGGAATCACAGGCAGCTCTGGGCAGTGGAGAACTGCAGAACTTGGCCCCAAAGTTTTAAATGCTCTTAACTATCAAGTATGATTACACAGCACAAAGCAAGGGCCCAATTGCTTTAAATAACTCCATTCCCTCATTTCCAGGGAGGCTGGAAGGTTCTTGGTGCAGCGTTGGCTACATCCACATGCAAATTGTGTTGGAAGTTGAAGTTCAGGTAGTGCAGGTATAAACTCCAGAATAATTTTCATTCACCATCAGGACAAAAGCTGAAAAATACAGCAACATCAGGGAAGAGCTTTTGGTGGGGAAAAAACAGCTCTCTTTCAAACATCTCACTGATAGTCAGGAATTAGGCTCAACAGCATCCCCCTGAAGCAGATAAATGAGGGTGAGGAATCACCAGGCATAGAATCAAACCTCTCTCCAGTTACCAACAATAGATTTTTCCTCAAGCTCACCCCAAAATGCAAATCATTGGTCCTCCTTTCCGTTTATAAGTTTAAAACTTAAAAACACATGGAAGCCTTTTGGGATTTAAAGGCAGATTAGGTGCAAAGGTCTGGCTGTTGCCAGATGCAGGGATTTAGGTAGGGAAGGGACGTGGCTTACTGGGTTTTGAAGTTCTGACATCCACAAGCCAAGCTCAAGGTCCTGCACCATGAAGTCACAGTCATGCTCTTGCCCATGGGCTGCCAAGACTGGACTCTCCATCACCAGCTTTTCCCCTAAAAATAAGGCAGAGGGTGCTGTGTCCTTCAGTGCCTGCAGGCAGCGCTTGCTTGGGCACATGATGAACCATTGCCACACCCAAAATAAACCCAAAACCCAGTCCTATAGGCTAAAAACAATGGAGTTATAACAGCAGTGTCACAAATAGCCTCTGGGAGAAAAACTGAGCTGTGTCTTCCCAAAGACTGGGTAAGAGGATGCTAATCTGGTCCTCAGCATCCCCACAAGGATGCAACTTGCACTATCCTGCAGAGCAGTTCTCCTTCTGTGGTGTCCACAGTGCTCTCACCCCCTCAAAATCCGGGTCAGGGGGGGTTGCACATCTGCTGCCTGCACTGGAGATGGGGTGGGGAAAAAAAGAAGTGAAGACAGATTTAACAAAGAAAATTAGGAAAGATGGCAATTGATGGCTGAAATGGAAGATTTCCTGTTTAATGAGAAATGAGATGAATATGAATGGAGAGCTATGTGCAAAGATTTGTTTAGTGTGTTATTAGTGAAGACAGCAGTAAGAAAAGATCCTTTGTCCAAACACTGGCAGGAAAGGTGACATTTGCAGTTGTTTAAAGCCTTACAGTTTTTCAGGGCAAAACTGCAAAGTATAATGAGTGTAATAAAGATTGTTTAAAAGCAGGGGATGGCAAAATAAAGACCTCACAGTTTCATACCTCTACATCAACTACAGAAGGCTCCTGGCACCCAAAGAGCAGGGAAAAGAAGTCTAGCCAAGGCTTTGTTTTATCATCTTTCCTCTTCAGGACAATAGCAGAGACCCAAATGGCAAATGCAGAAGCTGGGGGGGAACAAGGGATGGGGAAGGATTGTGCAGCCCAACAACATGGGTGCTCCACACTTGGTGGGTGACTTCCCCGTGGGTTTCTGCACCTCCATGGTGGGATGTGCCAGGGTGAGGATGTGACATGGGGGGGCTCCTCCTCTCCATGCATTGGTCTCTTCAGAACACCATTTTTTGGGGTTTTTTAATGCTTCTTTCCACTCTGTGGCAGAATAACGAGGGTGGTGTGATCGCTCAGCTCCCCAGCACTGTCACCACCTTCAACCAGACGGGGCTGAAGCCGGGGGAAGAGTACACTGTCACCGTGGTGGCCCTGAAGGAACAAGCCAGGAGCCCTCCCACCTCCGACAGCGTCTCAACCCGTGAGTGAGCCTGACCTCAGCACGACAGTGCCCAGGGCTTGGTCCCAAAAATAAGATCCTATCAGCACGAGCAGCCTGGCACCACATGAGCAGGGATAAAAGCAGCAGCACCCAGGTGCCCAAGCATTGCAGCAACAGCTTCCTCCTGCAGCATTTTGTCTCTCCCCCTCCCAAATTGCCACGAGCACAGAAACTGTGGTGAGGTTAATGGGGTTGGGAGTGAAGACTCAGGTCTGCTTTTATTATATAGCTGGATAAATTCTTCTCTGCTAATCTCACATTTCACAGGCTGCAAGCCCTCAAGAAATATCTCTATAAATGTATTAGTTACTCATATATAACAGATTAAAACTCCCACCTGTTTTTGTTCCACTAAATGCCCTCTACTCCTACTTATTCAGACAAATCAGGCAGCAGGGCAGGGAGCCAGGAGCAACAGCATGTCCCTTCCTAACCAATTTATTTGCCCAGTCACTGGTCCATCCTGTAGCCCAGAGAAAATTCAACTGTGTCTCCTCCTCACCGAAGGAGACGCAGCAATGGGCAGAGCTCACGGGGGAGAAGAGGCAGTCCCTGCCAGACCTGCTGCAGTCTGCCTTGGCAGCCAGGCAGAAGTCTGCTTCCCCCATCCAAGCTGTTCCAAACGGAAACAGCACTTAAAGAGCTGCCGGAGAGTTGTAACAAGGTGATGCTCTTCAGGCTGCTAATTTGAGGCAATGGTGAGAGCGAAGGGAGGGTCCCTCCACCAGCAGCAGTTTGCTGCAGGTCTGAGCTTCCTCGGCTCAGTCCTCTCCTCCCGCTTTGCTTCCGCTCTCAGCTCGACATGGCTTAACAGAGACATCTCCTGGTCAAGCCCAAATCTTCCTTTCCCTGGGAAGTCAGCAAAAAATAAAGAGGCTGGTACTGCAGACTCCGGTGCTGACCTTTGCAGGGAGGGCAGTGGAGTGGTGACTCCCAGCTCTCTGCTCCCTGAAGGCATCCCTGTGCTGGCATGTCTGCCTTCCTCTGCAGCACCCTCACAGCTTTATCCCCATCAGCCTTGGCCTGCCTCAACACCTTGTGCTGGGATCAAGCAGCAGAGATGGCTTCATGCCACACAGCTAAGTACATGTGGATCACCTGGGTGACTGGACAACATGAAGTAGTTGGACATTCAGGGTTTGGATAAGCATGACCTGGTCCTGGCCAAGCTGCACACCCAGCTCCTACCTCAACACTGTGCTTCCCAGCTGGCCTCCCTCCTCAGTTTTGCCTCCAGACCTCACCCCACTGCTCCAAATTCCCCCACGTCTTTTTCTAGCCCTCCCTGGTCCTGCCCACACAGTTCTCACCCAGAAGTTCTGACCCTGCCATGCAGCATTCAGCACACCCTTACTGTACACTGTCATTTTTTATACATACCCTATATTAGATACATGTACCTGCAGAATTACTGAACCAGAGTGGGCTTTTTCACCCACCTTGTGATCATGTAAGTGATAAAACAAGCTGCCCAGCAGGCTCTGAGCATTCAGCACTGCCATGGCACAGGAGCAATGGCCAGGCTTGGCCCCATCTGTCCGTCCGTCCGTCCGTCCATCCATCCCTCCATCCATCCCTCCATCCATGTAGCATTTAAGTCCTCCAAGCACCCATCAGTCAGGCTTGTGACCACGGTGTCCAAAGGTGGAGTGTTGGGGAACACGGGGGAGGGAATTCTCTGCAAAAGAAAGCAGAAATATCCAAAAGGGTCTCCCAGTAGATCCCTGGTTGAATTTAGCTAAAAACCTTTCATTTGAGAGGCTTTTTTTGGACACCCATCATAGCCCACACCCAGCTAGTTATGAATTTTCCAGAGCAGTTGCATTTTCTCCTCTCTCCCCACTGCCAAGACATCAACAGCTTCACAAGCTGATCCCTCAGCTTAAGGACAAACCAGGAGCTGGCACCGAAGCAGGAACATTTCTAGAGATGTTCCTGAGTTCTGAACGCTTGGATCTGTCCTTGGCCCCATGTTATTTAACACATTGTCAACACCTTTCAAAAGACATAATATCATTGCTGATGAATTTTACCAATGATGGAAAGGCCCAGAAAAGAGTAAATTGAGTGGAAGATCCTCAATAAAAGTAGTTTGGATGCTTTGAAGAGCTGTGCACAAAGGAAAGTTACATGTTTTTCAATGCAAAAGTACAAGCAGTTACCTAGGAGCAAAAAACAGTGAACCACAGTTAGATAGAGGAGGTTTTTTTCCTGGGATATATCACCTGGAAAAGACAGAGAGGGATTGTTGCCAATAACCAGCTTGAGAGAAGGGCATGAGTTGCATTATAGATACAGTGGTATCAACGAGAGTGTTGCTGGGTCCTGCTCTGGTGTCCACAGAGACTGGAGCAGGCTCAGGAAAGAGCCAAGAGACTGGAACAAGGGAAACCCACGAGGACCAAACCCTCTACCTTGGGGCTGGGATCTTGCTCATGTCACCTCTCTCCCTCTCCCCAAATGCTAATTCCAGCTGCTCTGGAGGCCAGGCTGAAGCACCCGTGAGGCTCAGTGTCCCCAGACCTTCCACCTTTCCCCATCCAACTCTCCCAAAATAACAGGTGCCCGTTCCCCCCCTCCTCCGCAGTCATTGACGGCCCGACGCAGATCCTGGTGCGGGACGTCTCAGACACGGTGGCCTTCGTGGAGTGGACGCCGCCGCGCGCCAAGGTGGACGCCATCCTGCTGAAGTACGGGCTGGCGGATGGGGAGGGCGGGAGGACCACGTTCCGCCTGCAGCCCCCGCTCAGCCAGTACTCCCTGCAGGCCCTGCGCCCCGGCGCCCGCTACCACCTCTCCGTCAGCGCCCTCCGGGGTGCCAACGAGAGCCGGCCTGCCCTCGCCCAGTTCACCACAGGTAGCTAGCTGGCTTTGCTGGGAGAACTGGTGTGAGTTCTTAGGCCTGCAGCAGGCGTGGGCAGATGGCTGGCTGCAATCTGCAGGTGGGCTGTCCTGCAACAAGGACGTATCTGGAGATGAATTGAGGGGGTTTTGCCTCTGGGATTTGGTGGTACCTGGTTTTCCTCTGGCACAAGCGAGCTGGGCTTTAATGTGGTGTGCTAGGAGGAAGAAGTGGAATGAAAGCACAATGGTTAAGATGCAGGTGTGAATGGAGAAGCCTGAATGCAGGTGCCTTGCATCCCTCATAGAGCAAGGCAGGGCAAATGATTCAGCTCACCCTAAAATACTCAACTTCAAACCACCCTCTGATTCCCTTACTAGTGCCTCTACCTTTCTCTTTAGTCCCTAAACCTCCACTGCAACAGGTCTTTGTGCCCTGTGCCCCACAGGGATGCACACATGGTCCCCAGGGCAGTCCAAGTGATCCCAGATGCCAATGACCAGGCATGGATGACTCAAACCCCCACATTTAGATGATAAACCCTGAGCCAACCCCACACTGGCCAAGTCCTGCTGCAACATCAAGCCTGAACCTGCCTGGGACTCTCATGCCCACTAGTTTCAGTGCCTGTTTAGACACACAGCTTAGCTAAAACTCTAAACCCAGCATCATTAAGAGCACCCAGAGCTCAATGCCCAGTTCTCAAAACAACCCAAACACTCAGCACAGGTCTCAATTCAAGGTGATACTCACTCCCATTCAGCATTGAGACCAAGGCACGTGCCTTGCCTGAGAAATCAGCTGAAAGCAGCCCAGCCAGGAACATGGTTATCTCATTTTATATCTTCTCTAAACACCCTAACTGGTCAGTAAAACTTTAATTAATGTTAAGCCTGCAGATAGCTAACGGGTTTAATTTACCATGCCATAAAGGAGGAGGCAGAGTATCTATTTCTGTGCTGGTTTATGGTATATAAATGACTTGTCATGTACATTACTGGTGGTTACAAGGCTCCTTCTGTAATAACTGTGGTGTGTGAATTGTGTGTGTATATATCTCTATAGATAAATATTTCGGAAGAGATGTTTGCCCGGACTGATTTGCTGCGTTGGCCTTCCTCACTTTATTTCTAAAATGCAACATAACCACCCTCCAGACTCAGATCCATCACCATTACCCACTGTCTGCTGGTGCCCAACCCCAGCTTGGTGCTCACCAGAGGGTTTATTGTGCAGTCCAGAGCAGATTTGGTGCACAGCCTCAGCAGCACTAATAAACACTTTGGGCAACGTCTGAGTGTGAATGACCCTGTAAAGGTGCTTAAGGTTCTTCTAAGAGCAGGTCAGGCCAATGCACAGCTGCTACAGAGCTCTTTCTCTCTTATGCTGCCTCAGTTTCCATTCCTCTGCTACGGGAGGAAACAGTTTTCCAAATAACATGGAATTAGTTCCCAAAGCAACTTCCTAAGGATGCTGTGAGTGCCCCAGCACTCGCACCGCTCTCCTGGGCAGCATCTCCCGCTCTGTGCTGAGCAGCAGGTGGGGACAGACATCGCAGCCCTGCCCTTCCCGTAGGGACACACCCTGGGGAGGAGGGGCCGCCTTTGGGAGCTCCCGAGCATCGCAGCCGGTCCGCCTGCCCGCTCCGGCCGTGCCGAGGCGCCGGGTGCGTTCCAGGTGGTGAGACGGTGCCTCTCTCCCTTGTGTCGCGCAGAGATCGATGCCCCCAAGAACCTGCGGGTGGGCTCGCGGACGCCCGCCAGCCTCGAGCTCGCCTGGGACAACAGCGAGGCCGAGGCCAACAGCTACAGGGTGGTCTACAGCACCCTGGCCGGGGAGCACTACCACGAGGTCCTGGTGCCGCGCGACACCGGCCCCACCACGCGGGCCACGCTCGCAGGTATGTGTGCACCACGTGCCCTTCCTCCCCCTCCTCCTCCTCTCAGTGGAGAGCCCAAATCAGCACTGATACTCGGTTGCCCGTATAGAATCATAGAACATAGACTCGATTGGGTTGGAAAAGACCTCCGAGATCATCAAGTCCAACCCTTGGTCCAACTCCAGTCCCTTTACCA
>JAWWEV010000004.1:26272315-26298563 GCA_035583235.1 Hafferia zeledoni | reverse complement strand
TCAGGTAGTTCTAGACAGTGCTGAGGTCACCTCTGAGCCTCCTCTTGTCCAGGCTAAACACCCCCAGCTCCCTCAGCTTCTCCCCACAGCACTTGTGCTCCAATGCCATGATTCACAGTGCTGCTTTGCTACACAAAGTTAGTGACTGAAGGATCTGTAATACCAACACAAGACCGAACTCAGGGTCTTGAGCTTCAAGGAACCATTTACCAGGCTCTTTGCCTTGTCCTTGCCCCTCCTCAAATGCCTAGTCACCATCACGGATCCACAGGTATGCTCTTGGAGTGAATAGACCAGCTGGGTCTCTCCACACTGTAAACATGATCCAATCACTCACAAATATCAAAGAATCATAGAATAGTCTGGGTTGGAAGGGATCTTTAGAGGTCACCTTGTCCAACCCCCCTGCAATAAGCAGGAGCATATTCAACTTGATCAGGTGCTCAGAGCCCTGTCCAGCCTGACCTTGAAGGTTTCCTGGGATGGGGCATCCCTGAAAATACCAAGTAGATACATCTCCATCACCACCAGTGGGGTTACAGACCACAAAGCCAGCACTTTATCTAATCCACTGACTTTATCTAATTGCCTTATTCCTTCCCACTCTAATTCTAGAGCATTCACAATCCACTAAGGCAATGGGAATGGTTTCCTTTCCAAATCAAAGGCATCCACAGTCACCCCAACCCTCACACACAGAATACTCGGGCTGGCAAGAATGAAGCTTACACAAGAACGTCACCGTTGCTCCCACCCTCTGCAACTGTTCGCTTTAGGAACAGTGCAAAGCAAGTCATCCCTCACCCTCTTTGAAAAGCCTGGCTGGGCCAAGGCACTTACAGACAAAGTGCATCTTGTTCAGGGCCGAATCCAGTCTGGTTTCTCCTGGGCTCAAAGGCAGGAATATGATGTCCACCAAAATTCCTCTGATCTGTGCTGCCCGTTCAGTAAGGAGAGTTTTCTTTGAATCTGCTGTGGATACACATCCTCATCTCAGTTATGTGCAAAGGTGCCCTTCACCTTCTTTTAGGAGATAATAGAAACTATTTACATCAATAAAAGAAGAAAAGATTCTTCTCTACTGCACCTATGGAACAGGCTTTCCTGTTATTCTCACCTCTTACAAGGCCAGTGCAATTCAGGCAGGTGATGGTCAAATGCATGTAATCTTTGAGGCTGTTTAGGAGCCAGGGATGAAGCTGCACAGGGGTGACTTCTCATCTGGGATACAGAAGCAGAAACCCACTCAGAGCAGGCAAGGAGAGCATCTTTTCCATCAAACACAAATGCCAGACCTCAGCAGTGTTAGAGTCTCCATTGCAAGCTGATGCAGCATCTAGTGCAGGTTTAATTTGCTTTTAGGATGAAGATAAGCATTAGGAAGAAACCAATTTCTCCCCACTTACCCCAGTATCGATGAGACAGAAGCACCCAGGAACTATCACCAAGGCAGTGCATTCCATGGACACATCGCTGAGTGAACCATCAGGATCTGGGATTCAGTTTACTCTGGCAACACACCAGGGCACTTTGCAGAGAACAAGGACTTGACTTCTAGAAGACACCAAAAATGAAAAAAAAAAAAAAAAGAAAAACACCCAGGCTTAATTTACATTGTTGTGCTTCCTTCTGCTTACAGTACACATCCTGGGGTTCTTCTATTCCCTCTGACATATTAATAACTCAGTCTCTTTTGTTTCATGTTTGCATAAGGTTCTTGGGGAATTGTATACAGATGAGACAAAAGGAAGAAACACATACAGTATTTATAATTTAGAGTGGTTTGAAATATCTTCCAAGGTCTCCTTGGCTCTTAAAGATATGAATATAAATTAAGAAACAAGCAATCTCCACAGAGCTCAGGGGAGCCCAAACTCGTTGTCTTTGAAGAAGTTTTCATTGTTGGATACTATGAAATGTAAACAATGTCTCACCAGACATTGCACTGCAGACCATGGAGACAGGAAAAAAAAATAGGAGATCTTCAACATTTGGACAAAGCAATGACCTCTAAGTCTACAGGTCACAAGGTGGGGGGAATCCACCCAGTAGGCAGAACAGACAAGGGTTGTACCTTGGTCCTTTGGGGCACCACACAATTGTGAGAAACATACACACATTATAGAAGATTTGGAGATCCTTCACACGTTACTGTGTGACTGAGAAATCCTTGAAAGCCACATCCACACTGCCAGCTCTGCACTCATTCCATCATCCATATGCAACAAGAGGAAAGCAAAACATGTTCCCTCTTTTGCATTAAATAAGAAAATATTGTTTCCAGAGTTGATATTCCAATATTGCTGGGGTCTCATAATTAAGACTACTCTAAACTCTGGCCCCCAGATGAGATGATTCCTCACTAAAGGGCACCTGTAGCACAGTCACACTGCCCAGGCTGCCTGTCTCTAGCATCTCACACAGCCCAATTCCTGCTCAGCTTGCAACTGACAGTTGGCTCAGTGTTAAGTCCCCCCACCATTTCCAAGGGCAGGGAGAATCAGGAGAATAGCCCTGGAATGAGTGAAGTCATAAAACCTGATTGGAGCTGGCAATCCTGAGAGGAGAACAGGTTTTGGTATTTTCACAGCTGTCTAAATATGCTGGTGACAGCTTAAACCCCAGGGTTTCAGACATGGTGCAGAAAGATGGTCCAAGAAGTGACATCTCTCATCATTCATAGTAATGTTACCATCCACCTTTCCAATAGAGGGCATATGGGAGATAATTAATTTATGCACATATTTTTTTCCAATAACTCCTCTGATGTTGATGGCAGATGTAAAGACTCACTGCCTCACTGAATTACTTGGGACACAGAAGCCAAGTTAGACTTTACTTGGATCTTAACCAGTGGGACCTGAGGCATGGGGGAAAGGCTGTCTCTTTGCTTTGATTTTGCCTTCCTTTCTCCAATTTTGCAGGAGGACGTGTGTTTGCCAACCCCCAGGACTGTGCCCAGCACCTGATGAACGGAGACACGCTGAGTGGTGTGTACACCATCTCCATCAACGGGGACCTCAGCCAGAGGGTGCCGGTGTTCTGCGACATGACCACGGACGGTGGCGGCTGGATCGTGAGTACCTGGGGGGCTGTCCCTCGTGTTGTCCCCGGCACAAAGGGGCCAGGCCCCATCCCAAGCAGCAGAGCCAAGCACCACGCTGCGCAGCAGGCTTAATATTGCACGCTTCATTTCCCACGCCACAGGGAATGGCCCACGCTCCGGTAATAATAGTTACACTTGGAGAAATGCCCTTTGATTTATTTGACGTGTTTGCAGTGCTTCTGGAGAGCCGAATCTGTGAGTGAAGCTGATTTATTGTTCTAGAAATGAAATTAATGGCCGGTAGCTTTCACGGGGAATGATTCACGCTGCCTGCAGTAGGAGGGTGTCAGGCATCACCCCGACTGAGCCTGCACAGGAGCACTTTAGAAACAAATGCCTGTTTGGCTTTTGAATTGCACAAACACTGCTTGTCTTGACGTAGATGGACTGACAGCATAAGTAAATAATGCCATGGTGCTTTGATCTTATTCATGTCAAACACTTACTTACACACATTACACAAAACCCTGCTAGGTGTATAGTCAAAACCAAACAAAAAAAAATGCTCTAATGCTGATTTCTAGCCAGTACATTTCCCTCCATCTCACTCCACTTCAGAGCATCCCCTTGGCTATCACAGAAATAGCCAGCTGAAAGCAGAATCATGTGCTAGAAAACCAGAGGCACCATGTGTTGGGTTGAGCAGAATGCTCAAAGGCCAGTTCCTTCCTATTCAAACATTGATTTGCCTTGGACATTATCTCACACCTCTTTTGTTCCTCCATCTGCACATGAATTAATTGCATGGCTGCAATTAACACTAACTGGATGGGCATTGCAATTTTCTCCCCTGAAAGGCACAATGGAAAGACAAAGTATTATCTTAATTTTGTGTGTTCAAAGCCCAACAAAGACATTCCTCATCTCCATCACACTGATTTTCCCCTTGGTCTTCCTCCCCCTCAGGTCTTCCAGCGGCGGCAGAACGGGCTGACTGATTTCTTCCGGAAATGGGCAGATTACCGGGTTGGCTTTGGAAACTTGGAGGACGAGTTTTGGCTGGGTATGACCTTCACGGGTTGTCTTTCATTGGTGTGTCCAACCCAAGCTCCCTGTGCACTGTGCTGCTCACCCATGCCAGCTGTTGGCTCCTTGCCTTTCACCACATTCCTCTGCACTATCCCTCAGGCACTTCTCCTTCTGTTCATTCCCTGCCCTTCACATTAGAAGACACCCATGGACACACCACATAAAAGCACATTGTGAAGGTCAGCAGCTCCCTAATTTGCTCCTCCTACAAGAGAAGAGGGGTATATTGGGATTTTTCATGGACCAAACCCCATCATCATCCTCCTTTGGATGATGGCAGGTTGCATTGGTGACATCTACAGCTCATGGACCTCACCTGGCCTTGGCCAGCAAGCCAGTTGTCCAAGGAAAGTAGGAAAGGGGTGAGTGGGAGACTGAGTGCAGTTCTGAGCAGGAGCCAAGGCCAGTCCTGCAGTGCAAACACACTCTGGCTTGTACAGGAGTTTAACAGCAACATGGGAAGCACCAGGGCTCTGTAGCTGGACATCCCCAGTCTCAGCACCATGGAGAAAGCTGAACTTGGGCCTTGAACTCACATCTTACAGGCACAGAGAGGTGAAACTTCAGTGAGGACAGGGAACTCAGGCCCCAGCAGTGCCAGGAGAGACACAGACTCACCAGAAGTGCTGCTGCTCTTTGGTTCCTCTCCTTGCTCTCATTTCCCACAGCTGTTCTATTTGCCCAGAGCTTTCCTTGTTTGCTCATGGAGCGGATCCAGGCACAGGGTCTCACGAGGTGTTTGACTGTTTGTCTCAACAGGCTTGGACAACATCCACAAGATCACGTCCCAGGGGCGCTATGAGCTGCGGATAGACATGAGGGATGGTCAGGAAGCGGCCTACGCCTACTACGACAAGTTCTCCATCGGCGACTCCCGCAGCCTGTACAAGCTGCGAATTGGGGACTACAATGGCACTTCAGGTACAGCCTCACTGCCAGCAGGGATCTTGGGAAATCCTGGCACTGGTGGGTCTCAGACTGTAAAGGCAATCCCAACAGCAAAGCTGACTTGTCTAGGGCAGCAAGGCACAAACTCATAGTCCTTTCTGCCTTACTGCAGTCCATCATGTAAACCAGGCTGATAATTCCCACTTAGGACACAGGGAATTTTCCATTGGGGTTAGATATTTAATATCAGAGACATTGCTGTTCAGACAACCAGGTCAATCATCAGAGGTGTCATCTCACTTGGCAATAATGGCAGCTGGCTATTGAAGCAATGCTGGAGGGTGTATTTATCGCCTTTCCATAGCTATGGAAAAATCTGAAACCCTCTGCGTCATTTCCTCATGTAGGTGCCAAACACTGGCCAGCTCTGCAAGGACATGGGCACACCTGCTTGCCTCGATGATGCAGGAGAGATGCTTTGCCCATCAGAAAACTGGGGGTGATAGAGGAAGGACATTGGGGGTCTCTTTCCCAAGAAGCCCCTTTAGCTGGGATAGAAATGCCCAGTGCAAGCCTCCGTGACAAAACTTCACCACCACGTACTTAGCAAAGAACCCCACACCATGTGCAAGATGCAGGAATTTTCCTATTCAGTACCTGGCAGTAGCCACAGGAAGAGAAGCAACAGGAATCTTGGTTGTGTGCAGCACAGCACTTGCTCTGACTTTAAGCCCCAGGGCACAGGGCACTCAACCTATTGCCAAAAATGCCAGTAACAGTGCCATGCAGACGTGATTCCCTCCCCTTTGCCATGCAAGCTCTTCTTCTAACCATCCAACCAAGGAGCTTCTGCTCCACCTTCAGCAAAGGGAGCCAGGACTCAAAAAATGGTTCATTGACAAGAGGTTTTCTAGCAAGTCTCTCCATGGATGGACTGCACACAACCAGCATGGGTCCACCTTGCATTTCCTTAGGGACCACCAAGGAGTGTATTAACAATGTCACCCAATTGTAATAATGACCATATTTTACTCTGGCTTCTCTTTCTAGTTCCTTAGCAAGGAGGTGGGATGAGGGTTGGTGGAATAAGACATCACACACCATCCAAAAACTTCTTCCACTTACCCAAAGGGAGGAAAGGTGGCCAAGTATTTTGGTTCAAGAGATGAATGCTGGCTGTCCTTTGGGAGGAACAGCTCCCTTTGGCTAACAGAAGGGAAGGAGGCTGAAAGCCTATAGCAGAGCCAAGCCTCAGGAAATCAGGGATGCCAAAATCTGGGATTGAATTGATTTCTGAAACACTGAAATTCAGATCCAAACCCATATAGCACTTTATCTGACAAAGTCAAGCAGCCTCTAAGATTTGCTATGGTCTGCACTGGTCCTAAACAGACAGCAGAGGACCTCAGATGAACCAAGTGCGAGCGATTCCAGTTAATGTTATTCCCAGACTGTCAGCTGCTGGAGCTGTTGATTGGCAGGCTACCACATAACCAAACCACCCTAATTTCCTTGTGAAAAGACCAGATAACTCAGAATCCATCCCCTCTTTCCACAGGGGACTCCCTCACCTATCACCAGGGCCGCCCCTTCTCCACCAAGGACAGGGACAACGACGTTGCTGTGACCAACTGTGCCATGTCCTACAAAGGAGCCTGGTGGTACAAGAACTGCCACCGCACCAACCTCAACGGCAAGTACGGAGAGTCCCGGCACAGTCAGGTAAGGGCAGGGCTGGTGTGAAACCCTTGGCATTTCTAGGGGTGCATGACAGTAATCCCAGGCCAGGGCTGGGGCCACATGGTCACTGCAGCAGGGTCAGGAGCACTGATGGGCTGATCCTACACCAGCTGGAGCAAAGGGAACTGCCTTCAAGCCATCTAGGCTGATGCTTTCAGAGTGGCTGCCGTGGTCATTTGCTGTGGCACCTTGTTGTGTTACCTTAAAAAAATATGACTACATGAAATTTGATCAGGACCCTTGAGCAGTGGGAAAAAAAACAATCAAGCCATAGCAGCAGGAGATTTTCTTGCTCCTGCTGTAGCAAGTTCTTCCTTCTGTCTTCTCTACAGAAGACAACCTTATTTCCTTCCTTTCCCACTCTAATTCCTTCTTAGGGTTTTTCTTCACCCTCTGCCTTTCTCTTCCTCCTGCCAGGGGATTAACTGGTACCATTGGAAAGGCCACGAGTTCTCCATTCCCTTTGTGGAAATGAAGATGAGACCTTACAACCACCGTAACATCTCTGGGAGGAAGCGACGGTCCCTACAGCTCTGAGCCAGCTGAGCCCCCTCCTGCCTCCCACCACCTGACCTTTTCTGTCATTTGTTTGTATTTTATAATATGAAAAGGGAAACAATTACTACTCGTCTGAGATAGCAACCTGCCCCTCTCGAATGCTGGAGGGAACCATGGCACAAGGAAAGGCCGTGGGAAAGGAAAGACCTCACTGCTTTGCATCTGTCCCAGAGAAATACCAAATTTCCAGTCTCCCTTACCCAATACTCTGACCCTTAACATGAGAAGAAAGAGAAAGAGACAGATTTTTTGATATTTTTTTAACAGACGTAGAAATCCCCAGCAAACCCTGTTAGAATGTTTGTCACGGGGCTTGTGGCAGAAACCTTCCCCACAGGGACCTTGGTGCGGCCACTTCCACCCCAGTCATGGCCAGGAATGCCTGTCCTCTCTCTGCCTCGTGTCTCCTCCTGGCAGGGAGGTCCCAGGCTTCATGCCATCCTGTAGACACAACTCTTCAGCAGGCAGAGGCCCATCTCTCCACTATGGGCAGTCTCTGGGCACATGGAGATAAAGCGACGATGAGCAAACACCAGGCTCATCCCATCCCCAGTTTTCACAGATCCCACCTGGAGGGCTGGTGAGTATCTGCAAACCCCAGAGAGTCCACAGCTCACGTGTTGGTCCCACCACAGCCAAAGTCATCCTCGTGGGCAGCGGGTGTAGGGGAACAAGAGCAGCTCCCAACATGCATTATCCACTCCTCTGAGCTGAGCTCATCCCACTCACAGTGCACAACATCTGCCTGGGTTATGCTGAGCTTGATGGAGAAGAAAGGACTTAAATTAGAAGACTTGGGAGAAAAATCATTACTTATGGCCTTGAAGTCTAGGGGCCATTCCCTCTATTTCTACCTTTCCACCATGCTCTCTCACCGAGGCCATTGGTCCCCAGCCAAAGAGTCTCAGAGAAGGAGCAGCAACCAAGAAATATCACACAACCACAGCCCAGCCTGATGCCAACAGGTGATACAGCCCAGGTGCTCCTGTTCATGGACCTCCACGCACACAGGGAATGATGACAACACAGCCAAGGGAAGACAAGTGCAAGCTGAGGAATTCCCATTCCCTTCCTTCTCCTACACCTTCCCTCTTCAATGCCATCAGAAGAGGGACACAAATCTCAGTGCCTTGGTATCACCACCTCTGTAACAGGAAATCAGCTGTTTCACCTCCTGGAAGAAAGGCTTAGTCCAGTCAGATTTTGGAGCACTTCAAGGCCTTTAAAAGAATTACTGAGTTCACTTTTCCCATCCTTAACTTCTCTGATCCCAAGGAAGATGGACCCTTTGGGTAGCTGTGGGTGCACTCTGTTGTCATCAACAGCACCTCCACATAGCCCAAATGACCATCATGCCTGAGTGACTCCTCTGCCAAGGGCTCTGATCAATGCTGGGCATTGTCACTGGCCTGGTCTTGGAGAAGGGACTTGTCCCCACATCCAAGGACAATGCAGCTCATCCCTGGGTTGGCAGCCAAGGGAGCATTACAAATGCTGAACACTGCATTTTGATTTTATCACACTGAAGCTGCTTTGTCTCAAAAACATCTTCCAGATGGCAACATAAAGGCATCTTTGCAGCAGCTTATAATTCAGGGCAGTGTCTCTTTCATGGCCACACTCCTGAATGTTCTGACGTTACTCAGCACGGCTGCAGAGCTGAAGAGGAGCACTAAGTGGGGATTGCAGGCTCCTTGTCCGTGCCACTCACTGGCACTTGAAAGCACGGCTAACCCCAAGGTCAAGACTAGATACAGGGCCCAGCCCTTCCCATCGCCAGCTTACAGGCTGCAGTCTGACCTGGAGAAGGGATGCTGTAGCTCAGCAACATCTCATATGTAAATGAGGCATCTCTTCTGACTTCCCATCTGCATCAAATCAGGGAACAACTCAACCAGTTGATGAACAGGTCAGTCAGGTTGCAGATGATGGGATCTCCTGCAGGACATGGCCAGTGGCACAGATGGCAGCATGTCACACATGCTGAGCACCCAGCCCTGTTTTAAGTCCCAAATGCCAACAAAAAGCAGCATATGGAACTGATTAAAACCTAAGAAGGCTCTTAGTAGACCAGCAAAGTAAATTTTTCCCAACCCCACAAAGAATTCATAGGCAAGAAGTGTCGTAACAAAAGCTGTACAGTGCAGTGGTTGTAACTAGGAGCAGAGATTGGCAGTGGATGGCACTCATCACCTGTTTTGGATGGTGCTGTTTGCTTACCTACCCAGGTGAAAGGAAGAGACATCAGTGGAAACACGGGAGCTCAGCATTCACAATCAAGCAGAAGGAAAAAACCCTCTCTTCTCAAAGGTACGACTCAAACAGAGAATCAAAGCAAGACAAGCTTTTCCAGGAGGTTCAAAAGGAGAGCCTCAAAAAGGCTGATTATTCTCTAAACAGGTTTACTGACATATATCTCTCCACCCTTCCTGGGGTCTGTTATCCCTTCTATAAGTCCTGAAAGTAGGATGAAGGACACTCTTGGAGACAATATAGACCTTCCTATGTCATTATATACCAGTGCTGGTCCCTGAGCTCACACGTGATTCCAGGGTGTTGTCTTTCCATTACCTTGGTGAAACACAGTTGCTAAAATCTGTTAAAGGAAAGACTTCTACACCTCATGGTTTTCTCCTGGTGATAACCCCACCCAAACCCAGGCACACAATCAGGAAGGACAACCAGGTCATTTGGGCCATTTTTCCTTGTTCTCATTGCCCATAAGCAAGATAGTTTTCCAGAAATTTATTTTCCTTCACTGCCTGATTAATTTTTTTTTTTTTGACAAAGCTTCTGACAACAGTGTTAAGCAAAGTTTTACTTAATATTGATGCTACAGAACGGCCAGGTGATTACGTGCAGTTTCTCCTCACCCTCCATCACTGGTTGGGCAAGTTCTTTCTCTGAATTCATCCTCCACGCAGACTAAGTTTGGCCCTGAAATCCCCATAAAGCCAGCCTGGATCCTGCACAGTGCTCATCTTGAGACACCTTGGGTCCAGCATGTGAGCTCTGCTGCCCCCCTGGGCTTGGGTGGCCCAGGCTTGTCCCAGAGCCCAAAGGGAACCTGAGGCTGTCAGCCAAACCACTCTGTCCACTGCAAGATGCCATCTCATAACAGAATACAGGAAGAAGCACATCAGGTCCTTCACACAGAAGAACACCACATGTACCCAGCACCCTCTCAGCTCTTATTTCTACCCTTAAAATCCTGGAAGGAAGCACCAAGGGACTTTTCCATCTCTTGCCCAATATTCATTTCCCTCTCTTTCCCTTCTCCAAGCCCAATTTCCCTTCGCACACTGCACTAAAACATAACCAAAGAAAAAAAAATCCTGAAAAGAAAAGCTGCTTTTAGAAAAGTGATCCTTAAGACAGCAATTTATAAATTAATAATTTTGAGGAGAGGGCAGGCTTTCCCCAAGGGTAGCTGGGTTTTGGCAGGAGGACACTGGAAGAATATCCACACAAAGGTTGAGGAAAAGCCTTTGCTTCTACTCCTTATCTTTGCATTCCTTTGCCACAGGCATCTCAAAGCATAGTACCAGCCTCAATGCACCCTTGCTCCAAGCTCCTCCCTCCTTCCCAAAGTGATGCTTACCCAGGTGAAGTGCCAGGGTGTGGAAAGCACAGCTCATGCCATCTTCATTTCCAGAGGTGTGCCAGGTGAGGGCTCAGCCAGTGGTGTCCCTGTGCCCACAATAGCCTCAAAGTGACCTGCCAAAATACAACAGGAGCCAAAATAGCTGCCTGGTGCATCACCTCCACACCAGCACATGCCCCTCCTCCCAACCCAGAGCTGCCCTCATGGTGTGTCCCCACCATCACACCTTGGGGTGACCACACAGCCCTGCCCTGTGCCCCCCAGAAACACCCACAGGTTTTGACTTTACCAGACACTGCCAGCAAAGAGCTCTTACCCCAGAAAAAACCCTTTAACTCAAGCTTACACCCAGTAACAAAGGGCTCTGTCCCAGGGCCAAGCAAAAAGCCCATCCCTGTTTCTGCACACCAAACACTGCAGGATGGCCATAAAATGCAACAGACCCCCCTGGGGACCACCAGCACCCTCCAGGGTCACCTTCCCCCTTCCTTAAGCCCTGATGGTGGTGGCAGCTCCTTGCCCCTTCCACAGGGGAGGATTGGGGTGAGGGGAAGGGAAAGGCCCTTCCCTGGGGAGATCCTGATGCCCAGACCCACCTCAATACCCAGCCTGCAGCTCTCCAGGTGTCAGTGGTTTCTCAGAAGGAGGATGACACAAAGACCTAAACAAACAAACAAGCAGCCTCCTCTGTTACTCTGGAAATGTGTTTAACATGTTAAAAAAAAAAACTTAAAACCATAAATAAGGAGGAAGAACAGAGGCAACAAAATGCCTTGGACAGGTTCTGATGAACTCAAACACAAACCAATGCAACCAAATGAGGGGGAAGAGGAAAGCAAATAAATGCATAAACAAATAAATAATATAAATAAATAATATATTAAACAACCCTCCCCACCCTGTAATGAAAACGTAGCTCGGAGAATGGGATCGACGCTTGTTAACCATTGTTAACTAGTATTTTTAGTCCTGACTGCTCTTAGGCTATGTATAGTTCCTTTTTTTAATGCATTTTCTATACATTAATAAAAGATACTGAAGGAGTGAGCTGTGTGCCTGTCTGGGATTGGGGTGGGACTGGGCTCCTGGGGCATCCAAGCCCAGCAGTATCACAGCCCCGACCTCATGCCAAGAGAGGACCTGCATCTCCTGTCCCTAAGCCTTGGTTATCCCATGGTAGAAGGAGCGTGGGGGGCTTGTTAGCACAGATTCACCTTCAAATCTGGAGGAACAGAGCAGATGAGAGACCAAGCACATGCAGTGGGATTGACCAAACAAAGGAGGTTTTGGGGCAGCCCAGCTTTGGCTGGTGGTGCCAACTCCATCCTTAGAGGTGCTCAGGACCATGCTGGAGAAAGCCCTGAGCAGCCTCACCCAAGCCCAGAAGGCAAGACCAGAGGCCCCCAGGTCCCCCAGCCCCAGCTATGCTGCTAAAATAAATAGCAATAGTGACCACAAAGTCAGGTCAGTGTGGCCATCTGTTAACCCCAAGAAGGAAGGCAGGAGCTGCACTTTGGCCTCAGCCCAGCACGAGATGTTTTGTTAATAATTTTAGCTGCTCCCATGAGCTAGAGAGGCTCTTGGCTCTGCAGTTTGCAGCCAGAGGAAGCAAAGCCATGGTATATGAATGCTTGGGAGCAGAGTGAAACAACCTTGAAATCTTCACTCAAAGCCATTCTCCCAGTTTAAACAGCAATCTGTTCCCAACACGACAGGAACTCCACCAAAAAACCAGATTGGAAGGCTAGTTCCAGAAGAACATGATCCCAGTGGAAAACAAAAAAAGGAAAAGCAAACAAAACCCCAAAGTTGATTAGCAAAACTTGCTGGAACAAGGTTGAATTTCAGAAGATTTTGAAACTCTCCTCTCGTTTCACACACAGACTTTAAACCTCCTCATCTTATGTTTTCTTGTTTGACACGTAGCCAGACAGGATGAGAAAGCCTGAAAGAAGCTCTTCCGCCAGACCACTTCAATATTTTCTAAATTTAATTTCAGAGAGACAAAACAGGGGACTTTTCTTTGCAGCAGCTTCTCAACTTCTCTTTCTTGGTCCAATTTGTGAGACAAAAAAAAAGGGAAGTCGTGAGCATGGGGATCCCCCACCTCGGTCACGACCCTCAGTACACCAAAAGCCAAGCTGAAGCCTGAAGGACTCAAATGTCTGGATTAAATGAAGTTTTCTTGTGTCTGAAGGGAGTCAATGACACTGAAGACCCTTCAGATAAGTCCAGGGACTCTCCCCTGTGGGTGGAGGAGCTGAGGGATGGGGATGGGTTTGGGATGGGGAGGAAGTACCAGTACCAGTATTTGGCATCCCAGTCTCACTGAGCTTGGCCAAGCAGTTGACCTAACTCAGTGGGTTTCATTTATGGTCCTTCAGAGAAGGGCAGTACCCTCCACTATATCCTCCCCATTCAGCACATCTGGGGCCAAGTGAGGCCCCCAGGACCTCCATGTCCTGCAGAGCACCCCAAAAAAAGCTCATCTGGAGGGCACACAGTCTTCCTAGTGCAAGAACCAGTCCAAAGAGATGGGCACATATCACTCAGAGGTTGGTACCCAGAGAAGGCAGGTGGATGGGGAGCCACAGCATCCCTCTGGACCATAACCCACCTCCCAAAATCAGTCACAGCCCAACTCCACGTTTCAGATGGGATGAGAAGGGGCTGAGGGCTGGCACAAGCCCTTTCCTAAGTGGTCCAAGTTTTACTTAAGCCAGGGAGGTGTTTTGCCCCACCACGCAGACCCCTGGGGAGCTCCTGCCCCACCACAGGTGCCCTCATTGCTCTGGCCCGCTCTGCCCTTGCACAGCTCAAAGCCATTGCTATAATCCAGACAGTCCTGCAGCACCACACGTGTTGGCACCTCACATTCCCAGCCTCTCCAAGGAGCATGCCTTGCCAGGCACACCACGCTCCCCTCGGGCACTTCCAGCCCCACAGAGCGTCGCAGCCCCCCCAGCTGCACTTTATACAGAGAGATTTCATCACAGCCCTCTGACAAAGTCCCCTTCTTGCATGAGCGATGCTTGGAAACTTTGTTCCACCAGCAAACATCAGGAGGGTGTACAAAGGTCTTCAGCAAGGACCTTGGGCATCCATCCCAAGCCCAGAGCTCGAGCAACACATTCCCAACAACACCCCCTGCAACCTCAGCCCGAGGGAGGAGGGGCAGTGCCTGCAGGAGCACGGCTGGAGCAGGTCGGTGAAGGGGCACCCTTGTGCCACGAATTCACAGTTGCTTTGTGCCTTGTGGGATGTGATTTTTATAGCAGCAGCCTTAACATTCTCAGATTTTAATTCCCCCTCGTAAGACTGGATATGTTTATCATCCCCTTAAAATCGTCATTCTGATTTTTATATTTTTAACTCCTGGGGCTACAAGCTCTAAAGCTTAGTTATGTAGAGTGTAAAAAAATTATAAATTATCTTTTTTAATCAAATCTAAATGTGAGCCTTATAAGTTTCATTGATTTGTCCCCTCACCCTGGGATGATGAGTGCTGTGAGTAGCAGCCCACAGGCTTATCCCCCTTCCCTGCAATTTTTCTGCTTCCAATTTGTTCCAACAAGCATAGAATCAATCCTAGAATAGGCTGGATTGGGAAGAACCTTCAAAGACCACCTAGTTCCAGTCTCCTGACAGTGGCAGGGACAACTTCCACTAGATCAGGCTGCTCAGAGCTCCATCCAGCCTGGCCTTGGACACCTCCAGGGATGGGGCAGCCACAGCTTCTCTGCCCAACCTGTGCCAGGGCCTGCCCACCCTCACAGGGGAGGATTTCTTCCCAATATCCCATCTAACCCTGCCCTCTGTCAGTGTGAAGCCATTCCCCCTTGTCCTGTCATTCCAGGCCCTTAACCAAAGTCCCTCTCCAGCTCTCTTAAGAGCCCCTTTAAGCACTGGAAGGCTGCTAAAAAATCCTTATCATATACATGAGACAAGACCCTGGCTGTGATTGGGGACATCCTTGTAGCAGCACTTCTCTCCCTCCTAGTATTTTGGATTGCTTTCTGCTGTCAGGAGGGATGTCAAGGTGCAGGCTTATTCCCAGCAGCATGGCTAGTCCTCCTGCTGCCAGCCAGGTTATCCTCCTGGAACTGCTCCTGAGCAGGGCCCATGGCCCAGCAGGGCTGCTGGCCAGCAGGGCAGAGCACACCAGGATGTGCTGGGAACACACAGGCTGCCTCTGTTCATCACAACATGCCCTTATCCTCACACTGTCCCCTCCATTTGGTGACATCACAACAAAAGCAGGGGCTGAAGGGAGTAACTCTCTGCAAATGGTTATGAGAAAAATCCTCCCTACAACTGAGAAGGAGGGGGATGAAGTGGGAAATCCTCCCTCTAAGAACTTCAGGAGAAGGCATTGGAAGCAGGCAGCTGGGAGAGGAGCAGCAGAGGGGGCAGGGCTGGAGGAGCACCACTGGCAGCACTGCCCCCTTGCTCCTGGGGACAGGCTCTGTTCGTCCTCCTGGTCCCACAGCCCCTTACTGCACTTGAGTCATGCCAAAAACAACTGGCATCTGCCTGTTCCCCCCTTGTATCAGTTCCTCAGCCTCACCCCAAGGCTGCCTCTCCCTGCTTCCTCAGGGGGACTAGGCCCCTCCAAATACAGGAACCTGCTCTCCCTCACAGAGGGGCAGAAAGAGGCAAAACACCCCCAGGAGAAAGGTCTTGAGTGTTTTTTCCCCTCTTTCACCCACCACAATTTGCATTTTGCTCTCGGTTCCCTCCCGGGGGCTGGGAGAGTGCCCACCAAGCCCTGACACCCAGCTGCATCCTCCCCACAGAGCCCCTGGTAGCAAACAAGATGAGGAGCAGGAAGACTTTGAACTGTGAAGAGCAAAGGTCAAACAGTCCCATTCCCAGGCAAGAGCTAAGCCCCAAGGGTAGCACAGAACATCCCAGCTGGTCCAGTGCCAACAACCAAAATCCTCATGTGGTCCTGAGCCAAGGGACATCAGCTCACCAAACATCTCTGGGAACAGCTTCCTCCATGGAAGCAGCTTATGGAAGGGAATAGATAATAAAAATAATCAAAATGCTAATAATAATTTGGCAGCTGCTTATCATGTAAGAGCATGATTGACACTCCCTGCCCAGCTCAGCAGGGCTCTGTGGGAAGCCAGCACCATGGGATGGCCACTGATTGCTCCTCAGCATTGTGGGGCTGAGCCTGAGAAAGGACTGTGCCAGAAGGGACAGCTGGCAGAACTGGTCTGTCACCTAAAAATCAACCTTGGCAGATCAGATGTGACACCCATCTGGCATGGGACACCCCTGGCAGCAGCTGCTCCAGGAGGAGGCCTGAGCCACTGCTTCCCATGACTGGGTGCACATCCTGGTCCCTGGGGGCACTGGGTTGTGCCTGAGCATCTCTCACTCCTCTGCCTTTGGTTCACACCTGCCACAAATCCAGCCCTTGGATGCTGCTGGTGACCCCATCCCATGCTGGGGGAGGGAGCACCCCCTTCACCAATGGGATTTTCCTCCTCTGGCCTTCACAGAACTGATCCTTGAGCAGTTCCTAAACGGGAAGGCACCACGTCACACTGCCGGGACTCACCCAGCCCTTTCCCCACCTCCCGGTGTGTCTCCTCTCCCCCTCCCCTGCCACCACTGCTGCCCGTAGGATTTCCTCAGGAAGGAGTTCCTGAAGGCTCACACACACAAAACAATCAGCTCTAAACCAACACAAAGCCCCACCGCTCTCCTCACAAACACTAAAACATGCCCTGAGCAGACACTTACCCTCCTCCTCCTCACCCACACGCAGCTCTCTGTATCCCAAGTTTCTCAGCACAAGCACCAAGCAGGATTTGAGGAGGCACCTGAGGACCCCACCTTAGCATTCCTCTCCCCTAAGGGGAGGGATGATTCCACAGATCCGAACCCACCTCAGCAAGCCCAGCTGAAAAGCCTCCCAGGTGATGGGTGGGGAAGAGGCACCGCCAAAACTCACCAGCTTTGGGGCATTTCCCCTAAGAGCAGCATTTCTCCACATCATTGCCCACACAGGACTAAGCCCCACTTAAGGGCAGCCCCAAACCAGCCCAAGATGGGACCCAGGTGGGACTGGGACACCTGAGCCCAACCCACTCCCGGAGCTCCCCCTTCTCAGAGGGCACAGAGCCCAGCAGGCTCCAGCTGAGGGAGAGGAGGGGATGAAGCAGCTGTCCTCAAAACACCAGCTTTGTGTTTGTCCTCCACCCCTCTCCAAATGTCTCCATCCCATCCCATCCCTATTCCCCATTCTCCTTCAAAGCCAGAAAACTCATTGCTGCTGCTAAAGTAAATACCAAGAGCTGCTATTTTTATCCAGCCCACGACCAGGGGCGTGTTATTTTTGGTGTTTAAACTGCAGGCTTTTTTCGTGGGAGGGGGAGAGGGAGGGAAAAAGGCAGAAGCATAGGGGAAAAATGAGAGGAATGTTTCTCTGGGAGCAGAGTTTTCCATTGCTTACTTTAAGCCAGACTAGTGTCTGCAAACAGAAATCACGAGCAGAGGAAGCAGCTGGGAAGAAAGGTGCGATCACGTCTGCAGTCACTTTGCTTCTCCTCCCATCCCACCATGCTGAGAAAACCCCAAATAAACTGGCCCTGGGTACCAGCTGGGTGTTGTCAAGGCAGGAGTAAAACTCCCAGCTGTGTAATGGGGCAAACTAGTGAATACACCAGCTGAATCCAATGAAACAAGCGGGAAGCAAGAGAGTGTTTCTATTTTCAGTGCAAAATGAGTAGTGTTTTCCGAATCAAATTAGGGGTTGAGGGAACTTGGGAGGAAATGGAAATTATCAGGGGGGCTTTTCAGCATGGAAAAGGCTTTGATCTCTCATGGAAATAAGGAACTGGAGAAGGATGGATGGAAAACAGGCTGGAGGTGGATTTGGTTTTCAGTTGGTCCGAGGCCTGGGATCAGACCAACATCCTGTGATGTGACAGGAGCTTGCCTGGCATGGGCTCACTGAGTTCCTGTGCTTGAGGGGCACCAGCGAGCAGGGAGACGCATAATCAGGAGCTGCAGTGATTCATCAGCAGCTGAGTCACAGCTTCCTCCCGCCCAGTGAAGTTTCTGAGAAACACAGCACTATTCCTTGGAGCCCAGATATGCTGTATGCCAAACAAAACCAGAGGTGGCAGGTTCAAAAATCCCCACAAAAATGTACCTTTTATCAGCTCTGCATGTGAAGGTGCCGTGGAACTCCTCACTGCAGGAGACACCCACAGGGTGAAGCATCGAATTCATGCAAAGCATCTCCTATGGAATCATAGTGGGTTGGAAGGCACTTTTAAAGGTCAGCTATGGACAAAAAGATGCAGGTTAGACAATGCTGTGGCTGATTGTGTATTCTTGCATTAATTCTAAGTTTCTTAAAGTCTTCCCAACTCAGTTTAATGGTATCACTACCCTCGATGGCATCAAGACTCTCCTTTGCTGGCAGAAGCATCCCAAGACATCAGCATTGTCAGTGCCCACCACCTCTGCCAGGTCATCTCAGTGCTCCTGCCTGAAGCCAAGAGGTTGCTGAAGCACTGTGCTCAGAGGGGCCCCCAAAAATCCGGGGAGGGTGCCCAGACCAGCAGCTCCTCCCTTGTGAGGCCCCTGCCAAATTCAATTAGTGACCAAAAAGCCAGAACTCCAGCAGGGCTGTTTGTCCAGGGAACAAAGGAAACCTGGGGCTGCAGAGGGGCCAGGTGCCCCTTAGGTGACTGTCAGCACCCTGGTGGCTTCTGTGTGCCCTGGGAAGGGGGTTTTCAGAGGGGGATTTGGTACCTGCAACTGAGAGCATGGCTGCAGTTCAGTGAGGGGAGAGTGGGGTGACATGAGGCAAGGAGAGAGAGGATGGGCTAAACTGGGAAGGGGTGAGCCAGGATAGGGTGAGGGGACAGGGAGGGACAGGATGGGGTGAGCTGAGACATGGGGATATGGGAAGGGGTGAGCCAGGATAGGGTGAGCCAGGATGCAGTCAGCTGGGATGCAGTGAGCCACAAACAAGATGCAAAGCCCAGGGATCTTCATTCTGCAACACAAAACCAAGGGAAAAGTTCACAGTGTTAACAAGTAGCAAATCTCTTGGGAAAAAGGGTTTGGTGCTTCCCACGGGACATAAACATCTCCCCAAAGGCTACAAGGAGGCGCTTAGCACAAACTGTAGCCTACAATGAGTGTTTCTGAGGGTCTCTCACCCCTCCAGCCTGAGCACCAGAGCAAAGGCAGCAGGAGGAAGGGCAGTGGAGGCTGGCAGGCAACTTGCCTCCATCCCTCCACCCTCCTCTCTGTCCCTCTTCCCTCCTATTCCCACCACAGCATTGGCCCTGGTGCTGCCAAGGCACAGCACTGGGAACATGGGTCTGTTTTCCAGCAGCCTCGAAGGGTCAGGCAGCCCTGCCTACCCCAGCCTGGCCAGCACCAGGGCTGAAGTGGAAAAGCAAAGCTGCTGGCTCTGGAGCATGAAGGAGGGCAAGGAGGGCAAGGGTGGGGGTTTTGCAATCCACAAGGATTCGAGCCAACCAGAAAAATTCCAGTAGAACATTTTTCTAGTCACAGCTTGCCCAGCTGTCAGCATCACAACGCTGCATGGAGGCTGCTCAGCCCCCGACTGGAAAGCAGATGGGATCCCATGATTCCTGGATATTCCCGATGTGGAGATAAAGAAGTCAGATGGGGAGAAAGCAGTAAGTGAAGGGTGGGGGTGGCAATCCAAATGGAACCAGAATTACAGTTTAAAAATATTGAATCATAGGATCATTTAGGTTGGAAAAGCCTTCTGAAATCATTGAGTCCAGCCCTTAACCCAGCACTACCAAGTCCACCCACTAAACCCTGCACAGCTGGGAGTGCTTTCCCAGGCTGAAACATCCTTCATTCTCCATGGGTGTATAGCACCCACAGTGCTGCTGGGTGCAGGGGCAGTCCCTGGGGCGTCCCCTCCTGGGGGGATGCTCCATCACCTCCTCCTTGCCTGCAGTGTCCCCTTTCCAGGGGCAGAGGGTGGATATCAGGGCAGTGTGTGTGGGACAACATGGGGTGGTGGTGACCAGGAAGCGGGTGGTTACATGGTATAAGGCAGCAGTGATGAGGTACAGGGTGGCAGTGGTGATGGGATGCAGGGTGGCAGTGATGGGTGGCAGTGATGGGTGGCAGGGTGCAGGGTGGCAGTGGTGATGGGATGCAGGGTGGCAGTGATGGGTGGCAGGGTGCAGGGTGGCAGTGATGGGTGGCAGGATGCAGGGTGGCAGTGATGGGTGGCAGTGATGGGGTGCAGGGTGGCAGTGGTAACAGGGTGCAGAGTGGCACTTCTGTCACTGCTCTTGAGGAGATGTAGCTCTACGCTGTCCTCCCCACTACAGAAGCAGCATCACCACCCTGCAAACTCTTCCTGCTCCCCTGCAAAAAGCGTTTTTGGGGAAACCTGCGCTGCACCGAAGTCCCGAGAGGGGAACACTCGGTTCCCTCCACCTCCCCAGCAGTTTCGGGGCCGGTTTATGCCCCTGCCCGGCTCTCTGCCAGCCTGGCGGTGCCCGGTGTGTGCCCCCGGCGCAGCGCTGGGGTTCGGCGCTGGGAGGGAGCCCCAGGCGGGGCCGGGCCGGGGGCGGGCGCGGGCGGGACACGCGGGACGGGCCGGCCCATTTCCTCGGAGCGGAGCAGTGCCGGGACGGGGCCGCGGCAAGGAGGTAGGTCTGGGGGTACCTGGGAGGGGGTCCTGGCGCTGCGCTTCCCTGGGCGTTATCCTCGGCTTCGTGTTGCCCAAATCCTGGACTTTTCTCTCTCTCTCTGTCTCTCTCTGTCTCTTTTTCTTTATAATTTTTTGCGGACAAATCAGCTGCTTCCCGGGCTGAAGCGGGGTGGGAGCGGGGCCGCGGCGGTGGGGCCAGTGGCACTGGGGCCAGTGGCACTGGGGCAATGCGATGAGGAGTGACCAGTTCTCAGGGAACCTGTGTCAGGGGCGGCCTGCCCATCACTTGGGGTTCAGGGCACCGGCGCTACAGGTGAAGCTGCACCCACACATTTTGAACATCATGGAATCCTAGACCGGTTTGGGTTGGAAGAGACCTTAAGATCACCCAGTTCCAACCCCCCTGCCATGGGCAGGGACACCTTCTGCCAGGCCAGGTTGCTGCAACCTGCTGTGTAACCTGGCCCTGAACAGTTCCGGGGATGGGGCACCCACAAGTTCTCTGACAGCCCTCTGAGCCTCTCGTAACCAAAACCACGCGCGATCCACCCCCCACGGGCGGGGGCTGCTGCCCGCCTGCCCTGCCTGTGCCGTAGAGCGGAGGAGCGCAGGGTTGGCTCAGAGGAGCTCCCGGTGCTGTCAGGGATGACAGTGGCGCTCACCTGAACTCAGCTGGTCTTTGGGCCAGCCCTGCGGTCCCGGGGCCCACGGGGCCTCGCGTGTGCAGGCAGCGATGGCCAGTGGGCTCCAGGCAGCACGCTTGCAAAATAGTTTCACTTTAACCCTGTTATCCAACATTCATATCAGTAGTTTTCCAAATCGCTCCCTTTAGGGGATGAAAGAATCTACATGTGGTTTCTGGCAGGAAGGTTTCATGGTGGTGGGAATGAGGCAAAGCTCTAGCTGGTTGTGTTTGCTGGGTGGTGGCTTTTGGTGTTTGCTTTTTACGTTTGAGGAAGGTCTCCGTAGCCTGCTGCGAGTTCTGGGAGACCGACGGCAAAACTCTTCTTAGTCACCATTTCCGAAACAGCAACGTGCAATCAATCCCTGCTAAGGAAACTGCTCACCCTCGGTGTCAGGTTTCATCCGGTTTTCCTTTAAGTCTGCAGGTGCAAGTGGGGAAAATAGATGCCACTCGTGTGACAGCATAGCTGTGTCTCTGCTGGGTGTATCAGGGAGTTCTCACAGGCTGTGACGGGGAAATTATCCTCTCCCACATTGACCCAGAGCTGTCAGTGCCATGGAAAGTCGGTATAAAGCTGACATAAAGCCAGTAGGAGAAGGAAATGGTTGTGCTTACTAATGTGATTCCTGCTCTGCACTACTTAGCAAGTTGTCAGTTGTCCCCTGGAGCTGCCCCTGCTCTCACGGTGGATGAGGGAGCACCTCAGAGCAGCCCCATTCCTGCCTGAGCCGGGCAGCACCTCAGCTGAGAGGAGCAGGTTGAGCTTTGTCAGGCTAGGCGGGAGGGAACTTCATACAGACACAGGAGCCTGTTGAGTGTTGAGCCTAAAGAACTTAACTAGCAAAATCAGGTCCTAAAACACCTCTATCTCTCCCTTCTGCCATGGAGACCCAGCATAGCAGTTTCCAGCAAACTGCAGCTCTTCTGCAAACTCTACCTCCATCCCCGGTAGGTTGTGGTTGCTCTGCCGTGCACAGGATGTGGACGAGCCAGCATTGCCAAGGCAACCCCTCTGTTTTGGTTTCCCCACACTCGGGCTGGCAGCCTTTACCCCTCCCGCTCAGCCAGTACCCGACGGTTTGTGGTGCCACCGCAAACCAGCCCTCAAAAGGCGCTTGTCTTCCACCCACGGCCGCCCGTAACTCCGGAGGAGTGGCAGATGCTCCCCACCCTTGCAAACCGGCTCTCTTGAATCCAATATGGATTAAAACTTACACAAGTGGCACAGAGCCCCACCAGGCAGAGCTGCTGTCAGTCAGAGCCATCCATCCCTGGCCGCAGGAGTTTCCAAGTGAGTTTCCATGTCAGGTTTCCCCTGGCTCTGCCAGCACTGGCTGCCCAAAAAACAAAGAGCTCATTTAGCAGGGTGCTTCACAGCCCTCCCCAAGACACAGCCCTGTCTCCCAGTGCCTCCCTGGCCCTGTTTTTTTGGCCTATATCTTGACCCAAAACCCAGCTGACCTCCCGGTGGTGGCAGCTCCATGTGCTTTGGGCAGGCGGTCTGCGCCCATCCTGGACCACAGTGTGGAGGCAGCTGTTCCCGTTCGTCCCTCCTCTAAGGGGAGATGTTGCTGTTGCACTGAATGAAGCAGCAGCACAGATTTTTTCTAAATGCAGCTCCTCACTGTGCACTCAGGCTTTTAGCTGGCAATGGGTGGCCTTGGGTAACCCCTCTGCCCTTGGAGCTGCCAGCTCCAAAGACACCAGTTTTTCTACTTTGCCCTCCCCACCTTTTTTTTTTTATATGAAGAACCCCTTTATTTAGCACACAGACATCCCTTCATCTAGAAAACAAAAAGCAGTGCATGCACCAAAAAGAAGCAGCATTTGCAAACCAGCTGCATGGCCATGCTGGAAGGTGGCCCTGGGGTTTGGGCACTGCTTGCTCAGGGGGTGGCAGGTACCTCCACCTTCCCCTTCCCAAGGGATGCTCAGCCACATCCAGCCTTGCCCAGGGTGGCCACATGTCCCCAGCTGGGCACTTCCCAGGAACAAACAGCCAGGGCCTCTGCAGCACATTCAGCTCCAGTTTAAAGTGGAAACATTTCAAAGGGCTTTGCTTTTTTTTTTCCTCCTTTCTTTTTTCCTCTGCAAACAATTAATTACAAGTTTAAAAGGAAGTTCCAGCCCTCCTTCACTCCCCAGAAGTTTAGAGGCAATGAATATAAAGCAGCTCCATGCAGGAATAAAATTCTACATCCTGTTTTGTCTGAAACTAAGGCGGTTGTTGTTTTGGGGTTGTTTGGAATTTTTTACTTCTTTTTTGGAGTCAAGTGTATCATAGGCGTCCAGAATTCCTGCCTGGATAATGAGATGTCAGGATATTTATGGATAAATGGCAAACCTGCATCACATGGATGATTCAGGCTGAGGAAAAGCTGCTCTGTTTATTTGTGTTGCAGTGTAACCTCTACTACAGCTGTCCAAAGAAAAGGCCTCAGAGAGGATGGAGGTCAGGACAGGGAGCAGCTTTAAGAAGTGGCTCTTGCTTATCTCTCCTGTGAGCAAAAAGCATCTGGGATGCTCCCTGCTGGCTCCAGGCAGGGGGTAGGAAGAGGATGGATGGGATTTGAGTCTCTGAGTGGTAGCCCATGATTTCTCAGGTGGGGATGGTGATGATACTGCAGTGCTCTGTTGAGTGGAAGGAGGGAATGTGGGGAGCAGCTGCTTTCCCAAGGCTGGGAAGCAGCTCAGCAACAGAGGCTGGGTGGAAAAGGCTCTTCTGCCTCTCACAAGAGCATCCCTCCCTCCTGAGTGCAAGTCATTCTGCTTGTCTGCCTCCAAAAACCCCTACTCTATATGTGTGTTTATATTTATAGATATATATAAAAATATAAATTCCTTTTCTAGCAAATGGAGACTGGAAAATGGAGCAGACTGGACAAAAATCCAGCAATAATAATAATAATAAACTTCTTTCAGCCAAAGCCCAAACCACCTCCCAGAGCGCTGCATTTCATTTGGTAAATCTCAAATGAGATTCTTTTAAAAAGGCACCCACAGAAATTCATGTTCAAAAAAAGAAACCACCAGCTAATTGGGGCCAGCTCAGCTGTGCTCTTGTGCAGAACAAAACAATAAATCCACAGTGGACACTCTGTTTTTGTGAGGGGCACAGAGGATAAACGCCTTACTTTGAACAGGATTTGAACACTTCTGGAATCCCAGATGGAGAGCTCAGTGTCTGTGCTGAGGGATTCAGCTCTTGGGCCCTGGCAGTCAGGTCCAAAAGCCGGTAGCTGGGGGAGACTGGTGGAACAAGACCCCACACAGCTTTGTAGGTCCCAGCACAGTGTTTCCAAAGGCAGGTTTTCCATGGGGAGATGCCTTTCTGGGGGCTGCCCAGCAGCTCCTGCCTCAGCAGCAGCACCAGGGCTGCGGTTTAGGGCTGGGTGGGACTGGTGGTTCCTTTTTTGGGCGAGGCTGGTGGCTTGGTGGTTCGTTAGGAGCGTGGTATAATTGCAGAGCAAAGGGGAAGGATGCACAGTGCATGTGCTGTCTGGGTGAAACTGAGGGGTCCCAAAATGCTCCATACAAGAGAGCATCCCTTAGCAGGTGCCACAGCAGGAATAAATGCAATGCAAAGCAAGGGAGGGCAGTGCTGTCAACCAGGAGGATTTAGCTGGAACCAGCCTGAGTCCCTCTGTCTCTCCCCCGAGGTCCCCAAGCTCTGTGAGAGCTGCCAGAAGGAATGCCAAGGTGCTGGTGTCACAGGGGACAAGTGGGACACCTTTGGAATTCAGGCTATACCTTTCAATTTTTTTTATAAGTGTTGGTTTTCCTTTGACTGTGCCTCAGTTTCTCCTCTTGGGCACATGGGGATTTCAGCATTCCCTCAGGAGGCTGTGGGGCTTGAATCTCAAGGGCTGGCAAAGACAACGATGCAAAATGCTGAGGGAGGGTGAAACAGGGTGTTAGAGCCTGACACTGCCCCTGCCAGCTCTTCATCTGTACAACCTCTGATTCAGTGACACCTGTGTTGAACCAGAACTGCAAACTCACAGCACAAAGCCCCCTGCCCTACTCAGACTCCCCGGGAGCATTGCCTCGCCCCAGGGGAGGAGAACAGCCAGGAGCAGAGGCAGCAGCTCCCTGTCCCTGCAGGAGGGCTTCCCTGGGAGCCCTGCCACTCAGCAGCACCTCTCCCTCCCTGAGGGAAGAGGAAAACCTTACGTCAGGCCACAGAAATGTTCCTCAGCCCTACCCAAACCCTTGGAGCAATTCCCAGGTGAGGCAGGCACGGCAGCTCCTCCATCCCCAGCCAGCCTTACCCTCCCTGCTGCCGCCTTTGTGGCCAGCCCTGGGTGCACGGAGGCAGCCGTGGGTGCAGGGCTGCTCGTCAGGGCCCACCCACCTGACCACAGTCATCAAAAATCCAGGTGGTTTAACCACAGCCCCCACCCCAAACCTGCTGGCAGTGCCCCGGGTGCCAGGATGGCAGGACCAGACCCCTGCACGGTGCCCAGGATGGGCACACCTGGCCTCTGTGCTTCCCATCCCAGCCATGAGAAACATTCTGTCTGAGGATACCCCATCCCAGGATGGATTGGGAATAAGGGGAGACCTGTGATGTGCAGTCCTGGCTCCAGTGACAGCACTGCTCTCTACAGTAGTCCCTTTCCTGGATCAGACAAGTCCCTGCCTAGACAGGAGAGCTCCACAATACTACTTCTGCTGAGAACCAAGCCTTACAAAGGGCTAATAAGAGCTTCATGCTCTTGGTGCTCAGCAAGGGCTGAGGTGTAAGTCCAGAGGGACACGATTTGTGCTCAGCCAGATGCCATGGCAAGGTTAATTGACAGGAAGCTCAACGTGAGCCAACAGTGTGCCCAGATGGCCAAGAAGGCCAATAGGATCCTGGCCTGGATCAAGAATAGCATGGCCAGCAGGCCCAGGGCAGTGACCCTTCCCCTGTACTCTGCCTTGGGGAGGCCACACCTTGAGTGTTGTGTTCAG
>JAWWEV010000004.1:26238464-26263322 GCA_035583235.1 Hafferia zeledoni | reverse complement strand
TGGATTCCCCATCCCTGGAGGTTTTTAAAGTGAGATTGGCCGTGGCCCTGAGTGCCATGATCTGGTAAAGGGACTGGGGTTGGATCAAGGGTTGGACTTGATGATCTCGGAGGTCTTTTCCAACCCAATCCATTCTATGATTCTATAAGCAGAAGACTATGGACACAATGGCAGTGATAAGGATTTACCAGTGGCAGAAGTCAGCAATGCTGTTGAGCAAACTCCCATCCTGAATAAAAGCCACTTATTTTTCCACTCTTGGCTGAGGAGCCCCAGAAGTTGTTGCCCCATCAGCAAAGGTTACCTTGTAGAAATGCTTCCCAGTTTGCCTTTTCAGCTGGCATTTCCCTGGGTTACAGAGCACTCTATTCCCCATGAAAAAGCAACTCTGTCCTGTCTTCAACATGAGACAGGCCTATGGGCACAGTCTCCTCAATCTCCCTAGGTAGCACACACTTTTCTCCTCAGAAAGAACCACATCTGATCTAACCTGACCCAAGGAGCTGCCATGCTACTGGCAAAACAAACACACAGATCCCAGCATTTGCTTCCCTGTGCTGAGACAGGAGGAGTACGAGGCTCTCCTCACCAGCATTGCCTCTGTAGTTGCCCACGGACAGCCTGTATCTCTCCCTGCTCGAGGCAACCTGGAAGAAGTCATAGACAGCATAGGCAGATTCGCTGGCTGTCCGCAAATCCACACGGAGCTCGTAGCAGACGGGGCTGCTGCTCGTGAGGTTGTGCAGCTTGTCAAGGCCTAGAAATAAAAAACAATTACTCTTAAAACAGTTCACCTTTGCAGTCCCAGGCACTCACCCCGTAGCCATTTTGGTTAAAACAGCTATTTCTTGCCTCCCTCCTTCCCTGCTTGATGCTGTCATGACATCTTGCCAAGTCTGTGCTGTCTTATCTCGGTTTCTGGCAAGAGACAGCAGTATCAGAAAAACAAACAGCCCTAACCAGCACAAGACTGGCTGTACTGTGACATTATTTTTCCCAGAATGTTTAAAGACTCTTGCTCCAAAAACCTTGTCCTATTTAATGCTGGATTCTCTGATTCCCACGTTGTTCACTAACAGAACATGACAGACAAAAAACTACCAAGTTGTGTGTAGTCTCTTAGTCTTCGCATTTTCACAAATGAAATTTCTTTCTTTCCCCTCTCATAAGGAACACACAAGCCTGGAATAAACCTTTACAGAGTTTGGCTTGCTCTGAGACTGCTCCAAAGCCCAAAAATGTCAGTGGAAATACTAAGGGGGCCATTAAAGACCCCTCAGTGCTTCATTGGCATTGCTAGGGAAGATACAGAGGCTGACAGTTCAAGATTGCAGGATCAAGGGACTGGATATGCCATCATTGAGGTGCTTCTGCAAAGCCAACATTCAGCTCTTCACTGGTCACACCCATGTACTGTACCAAGCCAAAACTCCCCAAAGGGATCTCCAAAGCCTTCCACATAATTTTTCCAGCGTTGGTAGAAATCCACCTCGCCAGTGCTCCTCCTCTGAAACACCTGCAAAGCAAGGATTGTGGAGTGAGAGCTCGTGAGGGGATGAGATAAAACAAGGAGGATGGGGGTGAGAAATGCTTATCCTGACTCAAACACAGACAAAAAGGTGAAGCACACAGGAACAGAAAACCCTAGTGGATCAAAGGATCACTGAAGTTGGAAATGACCTCCAGGATCATCGAGTCCAACCTTATGATGGCACACTACACTTGAGCACACACAGGAATCCACTTCCATTTTCTGGCTGCACATTAGCACTGGAGTGAATACTTAGTTGTGCAAATTTTACAGTTTACTTTCCACAAATCTGAGCATGATCTAAACACTTTGACAAAACAGGCTTAGAGACAAGATCCAGGTTTCTAAACTTCACCAAAGGGGCTTGGGCAGTAAAACACAACAATTTATTTCAGTAGAGAAAACCACTTACCCCTGGAAATGAAAGGTGAAAAAAGGTAATAAAAGTATTTTTCCCTGATTTTTTTTTTAAGGGATCGCTATCAGAGAACCTCAGATTCTCTGCTCTGTGTTCATAAACACTCCCCACCTCAAAGCATCTGTGCTTCTGCCTCCAGATTGCTTTGAGCCACTCAACACCTCTTGTGTGCCCAGGGTCCAGGTGTGCTTACAGCACTCGCAGTTAAATACTAACAAGTCTCAGCTGAACTGTAGTAACTGTCAGTACCTATAACCCATTTGGGATGACTCCTTCCACCACAAGGCTTAGCATGTGACTTTTTGCTGTGGGAAAAGCTTAGGCCCATGAGCTTTTGCCTGAGCCTTTACATCTGTGCTTCTGACTTAGACCCCTGTTCTGTCCATATTAAGACTCTGAAACCAAGTCAATAGGAGATTGTCAGAAGGCATCTCTTATTTCTGCAGCCACAAGATCAGCCTCTTACTGGAGAAGGCAGATAAGAGGTCAAGCATCATTTTCTATTGTGTGTCCTTCCAGAGACACAAGAGTGAAAAATTCTGGTTTATTTGTGCTGATATACCCGAGGAATCTGGAGGCAGAAGCACAGATGCTTTGAGCTGAGGCGTGTTTATGAACACAGAGGAGTGAATCTGAGGTTCTCTGATAGCGATCTCCCTAAAAAAAAACCAGAGAAAAATACCTTTGTTACCTTTTTTCACCTTTCATTTCCAGGGGTAAGTGATTTTCTCTGCTGAAATAAATTGTTGTGTTTTACTGCCCAAGCCCCTCTGACTTTGGTGAAGTTTAGAAACCTGGATCTTGTCTCTAAGCCTGTTTTGTCAAAGTGTTTTGAACATGCTCAGATTTGTGGAAAGTAAACTGTAAAATCTGCACAACCTTTCCTAAAACATGCCACTCCACCCAGGCAGGAGCTGAAACATGAGAGTGCAACAGAGTGAAAGAAGCCTCAGGTAACACCAGTGTCAGGTGCACTCGATTACACTCATCAAGAAGCAGAAAGAGGAGCAGAGCATCACTCACTGTCCAGCCTCCTCCATCAGTGGTCATGTCACAGAACACCTGCAGTGGCCTCCTGCTGTCCCCGCTCAGGTAAACGGTGTACACGCCGCTGGAGGCGTTTCCGTTGCGCTGGGCCTGGCTGCAGTCCGCAGGGTACGGGTACCGGAGCCTCTCTGGGGGAACAGAGGGGGCAAAACGCATCAACAGAGCAGGCCATGGGGCAGGAGGGGGCATTTCACCCCCTTAGGAAGGTCCTGTGGACAACAGTACTGGAAGAGAAGCACAGAAAGCAGCAGCAGCTGCTGTGTGCTCACACAGTGCCCAGCTGCACCAGCAGGTTGCTGCTGGCAGCCTCCCCACTGCCTGGGAGCTGGCACAGGCAAGGGGGCCCCAGAGGCTGCAAGAGAGAGACACAGAATCCTAGAATGGATGGGGTTGGAAGGAATCTTACAGGTCATCCAGTTCCAAACCCCCTGCCATGGGCAGGGACACCTCCCCACTATCCCAGGTTGCTCCAAGCCCCGTCCAGCCTGTCCTTGGACACTCCCAGGGATGGGGCAGCCACAGCTTCTCTGTCCAACCTGTGCCAGGGCCTGCTCACCCTCACAGGGAAGAATTTCTTCCTACCATCTAATCTAAACCTTCTCTCTTGGCAGTTTAAAACCATTGCCTCTTGTCACTATCTGCCCATATAAAAAGACCCAGCCTTGGCTTGCAGTGAGAGTGGGGAGAGGAGCCCTTGTTTGTAAAGGCAGGAATGTCAGAAAATAGGAACTTTAATTTTTCTGCATTTCAAAATTAATCCAGAATTGGCAGCCCCTGTGGGCACTGGCACATTAAGAGAGGCTCCCAAAGCACACTGGCATGAGATATTGCTTGATTTGCTGCCACTCTTGTATTTCCTGACCTCTGAGCAACCTGGGCAGTTACCCAGTGCCCTGAGAGTACTTACACCGCTGTGCCCTGCCACTACTAGGATGTGCAGAAAGATCTCCTGCATGTTATCCTCTCTCCTGCCCAGTGGCAGCTCACCAGTGGGCTCTGTCTCTCCCCTGGCTTGCCAGCAGCACTGACCAGTGTGGGCTCTGTGTTTCCAAGCCTCCAGATGGTGTGGCTTAGAACAGACACCCAGCCAGGAGACACACCATTGATTTGCTATATGGTTTGCTTATGACCACATTGTTTCCCAGTGCATCTGTAGGGCATGAACTCCATCTCTGACTCTGCCTTAAAGCACAGCAGCTGCAGAGCACAGGGAAAATGCAACATGCAAGGCCAATTCCTACCTGTTGAGAATGTACTGACTGTCTTTCTGCTCTGGTGATCTCCCTTGTAGGCCATCACAGAGACAGTGTACCTCACTCCTTGTCCCAGGCCTTCCAGCACAAACCGCTGTTCGCTGGGACCCAGCTGTACTTCCTGCCAAGTAACACAGATCAAAGGTCAACCCAAGTCTGAACAGCATTCAGCTTCCCTGGACCACAGTGCCTCACACCCTCTGTGCACTTACAGGCTTTTCTGGTGGGGTTCAAACAGGCAATTTCACTGAGTATCCTTGAAACATGGAATCCATCTACTCAGAAGGAAGATTTGGGGCAAGGTCTCAAGAAAGGACACTGAGGACAACCTGTCCTTAATGAGTGCTGTACTTCCAGGCCATAGAGAAGTGAAGAGGTAATCATGTTTTCTGCACTTGGATATGTTGGGAAGAAGCATTTCACTGTCACAAAGTCCTTCCACAGCTACTCATGACAGCAGCACATCTGCTTCCTTAAGCTCTCCCTCCCTGGGTCATGGATGGCATAGATTCCTCCTCATTTTTTTTTCCTATGGTCCACATACCCACAAGACCCAACAGGCAGAGCCCATAATCACAGGGGTGATTTCAGTGAGGTCTGCAGGACTGAAGAATTCAAGGAATTCACTGTACCTTCATTGTGCCATCTGGCCCCTGGTAGGTCAGGGAGTAGCCATCAATCTGTGCTGCAGGAGGAGTCCAGGTAACCACACCAGCAGAATGAGTCACCTCTGATACACGGAGGTTCTTGGGAGGATCAATCTCTATTGAAAAAGAAAAGTCCCATTGCAGAAATGAGAGACAGCAACTGCAGTGCAGGGTTTGGACTGAGCTTTCAATACCTCAAAGTCACCTTGTGGCCTCCCTATCTAGCAAGCAGCAGAAGCCCAGACCAAACACAGCAAGGCCTACCTCAGATCTGGTCTGGGATGTTCTGTGAGCCCTGCACTTGGCTCAGTGTACAGTGTCCAGGAGCTCATGGCATGTCTGCCTGCAGAGTCTCAATCAGGCTCATCTCTGAGGAGCACTCACAGGTAGGACAGGTTTAGGCTGTCTGCCCCAGTGCTGGAGCTCAGCCCTAGCATGGCCTGCTGAGAGTCCTTGCTCCTCTACTGCAGATGAAGAATGACTTCACACTGCTGTCGTGCTTCAGCCTTCTTTAGTGAATGCAGGAATATGAAGAAACCCAGAGCATTAGAGTTCAGTCTGTGCTGGATATGGGACACCAGCTCCTTCACTGGCAGCAAAGGCTTAGCCAGACCTTTCCTGAGCTGTCAGACTGCCCAAGGTCAGCATGAGGAGAATAGACTTATTGTAATGCAACACCAGTTCACAGCAGTTGTCAAAAAGCATCTCACAAGATACCCACAACAGGTCTGCAATCTACTTTTAAATCTCTGTTGAAAGTAACAACAATGGAAGCAACCTCTCCCTAATTTTCCTCCTGTGCTTGTTATATTCTATATATTTTGGGAATATATTAAGGAAAACAATTTGAGGAGTAAGGTTTGTCGAGCTTTACAAGTTTTAGAGAGAAGGTCCCTGGTGGGCATCTCTCCAGGGATGAGTGCTTCACTCCTGAAGTACACCTGAGTTTATTTTAAACTATAACTGAATAATTCAATTCCCTGCTCTTCCACAAACCTCCCTGGAGAACTACAGGCATGTTGTTGTCTGTTGATTCACTTCTTCTCTGTATAAACCAGGCAATAAAACCTCCCAGGCCTTGAAGAGTGCTACAAGCATAGACATAGCAACAATTATAATGCATCAGTGAAATAATACAGTTGTGAAAAGGTCGCAGAGAAAGCCAAGGTCAAGTTCTGTCTGTCTTAGTTAAAAGAGATGAGTGGAGCAAGGTGGCTCCTCCCAGGAAATGTAATGCACATGTAAGGTACTGCTTAAAGCAGATAAAAAGGCAGAGAAGAAGGAATCAAAACACCAAGAACAGGGACAGTAACACTGTATTTCACACACCACGGTGTTTAAAACGCTGGCTGGTCATCACAACCGAGGAGCACCTTTCACTGGGCTCCTGAGCTCAGCATTAGTCCATTACCTGCTGTACTCGTGCTTCATTTGGGAGAGCACTAAACAATTGCTTTAAGCCAAACACAGAAACCTCCTCAGAGCAGCTCACTCCGTGTGTGCCTCCCACTGGACAGGAGAGGGAGCTAACAGGCTCCAAATGCATCCCGAGAAGCCAGGGATGGGAAGGGCAGCCTCAGAGGCTGCAGCCTCACAGCACTGCCCTCAAAGGCCAGCTGGCAGCTCCCATGGGAGCAGGTCACCGCCGAGCAGCTTGGGAATAATCAGCCAGCGACTTGAGTAAGAAAATAAATTCTTTTCTATTATTTTAGCAGAGGTGTCATTTGTTTTGTGCAGATATTTAAAAAATATCCCTACTAATGCTAAATGCATTCCCTCTCCCAACAGTTTCACTTCATGTGAAATTTCTAGGTGCCTCCATTTCCATGTCAGTTAAAAAAAAACCCATTTGAATTTGCTGAAACTCTCCTTGCATTTCTAATTCCACACAGGTTCAGCTGTTTGACCTCAAGAGATCTCCATTTGTCCCCATCAGCTGCCCTCGACCTCTGTAAGCACTGGGGAACTCTTTGGCATCTTGCCCTAAATCCAAGCATCAACTGTTCCATCTGACACCAGCTGGATTCACAAACTGAAAAAAGTACATTAGCAAGGTCAGTAGATAAGGAGTGACCCTGAATATTCCCAGTACATCACAATCCTTATGGCTGAACAAACAGGACAGATTTAGGCCTGCTTGGCAGTCTCCTAGGAGCAGCCTAAAGTCACGAGTCAAAGGACAGGCCATTATTTTTAACTGTCTCAGGCTCTAAAATGGTTTCATTTTGGTTGTTAAACCTCTGTTATTGTTGGGCTTTATAGCAGCACATGAAGCACTGCATGCTTTTGATGAAGGAGTGGTGAAATAAGGACCATCAGCTGTCATCACTCTTGCATTATGACATCTGCCTCCTCTAGAATCACCTATAGCATCAGTCTCTGTTATGGCAGCCTATAGGCATGTATTTAAATTATTAAATAATTTAAGTGGGGTTACCACTGTGCATACCTAGCAATGCAAAGAGAGCTCATGAAACCAAGTAACAAGAGAGCAGGGTCCTTCTGTTGGGAGGAAAGGGTTAAAAGCAGAAGAATGGGGAGGAGGATGTGATTCGATGAAGTGACCTTGCAGCTAAGAATGCCAAGACCTGGAGAGTAACAGTGAGAGAAACAGTGTGGGAAATACATTATGCCTGCTGCTGTTTATGCTGTTTTGAGAGGCAGAATTGCTGTGTAGAGGTAACACAGGTGTTTGGAGGCACTTTCATGGACATACATGAGCTCCTTGTTTTGGGAGAGGGCAGATCAAAGCTCAGAGATCATGAAAAAGCTCAGAGGAGATCACAGCATGGTGGTAAACTACTTGTGCAGGATGGACTGAGCCTAATGGTGTGCATGTCTCTGCCTGGGTGTTGCTTCAGGATCCTCTGGTTAGCAAGGTAATGAACTAAATCTACTCTTTGCATTTCAGCCATGGTTTTGTGGTTGTTCCAGCTGCCTGCCCTGCTCACACACCTTCTACCCCATTTCCTTTCCCTCCTGCCCACAGTTACCTGTCAGTGTGTCAGTGCTTGCTCTCTTGCTCTGCTTGCCTCCCAGCTCTGCCCAGAGATGGATGGTGAACTTCATGCCTGGCTTCAGTCCCAGCAGGGTGGTCATGCTCCTGTCCTTGCCCACTTCTATTTCCTTGGTGTGCCCATCAGCAGAAATGTAGCTCACCATGTATCTGTCTATGGGAGCTTGGACTCTCTCCCAGGAGATGGTGGCTGAGTTCTCTGTCACTTGGGTGGTTACCAAATTGTTTGGGCTGTCCATTTCTATGAAACAAAGTGCAGAGTAACTAAAAGACCTACATACACTCACCTTAAAATGTTTGCCTTCCAAAGCCCCATAATCCTACCCTCAGGAAACATAGAATGACAAGGACTAACCCATCTGTGGCTCTCCTGGGTCTCAGTGGCTCATCACCCCACTTGCCACTGACATTGCAGGAGTGGAGTAAGACAAAGTAAGGCCCTGAGGCACAGCCATTTTCACAAGAGCCCTCAGGAGTAAAACATCAAGCAGAGATATGGGGAAGTGTGAAGAAGAAGGTCCAACTGAAATTTGAGGCTATGGCAAACCTAAGTTCTTATGGACCTTAAGAGAAATCCACTAGGCTGGTTATTTGGGAGCAAGCACAGCTTTGGAGTTCTGGCTGATGCAGATGCAGTGAGGCAAAGAAAAAGAGAGACTGAGGTGGCACCAGCATCCTGCTGCCCTTTATCAGCCTCTCCCACAAATATCTCTTTTTGAGCTGTGAGGTGCCAGCAAGGCATAACCCTTCTCTACATTATGATTGAGAAAGGAAGTCCTTGGTGAAAGTGGCCAAGGAAGAACAAAATCATCACTAATTCACCATGTGAAATAACATTCCACCTTCCACAGCTGCAAAACCACACTCCAACATTCCACAGGTCACTCATGATAGTGGTTTTGCCTGCCCTCCCACTCTGCTGGCTTCCTTTCCCTGCCCAGACACAGATGATGCACAACATGTCTGGCTTCAAACTACTCAGGATAGCAAGACCTGTATCCTGCCCCACCTCTCCCTCATTCCCAGGAAACACCAGCAGTGTCCTCTGCCAATCAGGTAGTCTTCAGCCTAGCTAAGCAGGCAACTTCTGTAAGCAACAAACCTTGACTGTACAAAGGGAATAATTACTGGTAGTTAAGAGACTTTATCCAGGCTCAAACCATTTCCTACCCTTTCAAGATTTGGGAAAATATTATTAAAATAGAAGTGTTTCCTCCAAAGCCTTGATTAATTTATAAATACTATTCTTATCACTGCTAGTAGTTGAACTGGTGTCTGGTCTATGCTCTGCAACAGGGCAGGAGAAAACAGGCCAGAACTGAGATCACCTCCCCAACACAGTGTCACATAGAAGCACAAAGATTCTTTGGCATACCTGTGACTGCCTCAGTACTGATCCTCTTGCTCTGCTGGGTCCCTTTCTCTGCCCAGAGGAAGATGACATACTCAGTGCCAGGTTTGAGTCCTGTCAGAGTCATGGTAGTCTTGTTCTTTCCCACTTGCAGCTCCTCTGTGTCACCACCGGCAGAGGTGTAGCTCACCATGTACCTGTCTATGAGAGCCTGGCCCCTGTCCCAGGAGATGGTGGCTGTGTCCTCTGTCACGCGGTCAGTCACCAGGCGAGCTGGGCTGTCCATTTCTGCAGACAGGTAAAAGTGAACAACACAGGCTGTCACAGTCAGGCTGTGCTGTGACCCTGTGGCACTGCTTCCCCTCAAGGGCCCTGCTGGCTTCTTCCTTTTCCAAGTCCTGTTTCTGATCATATATTGACTGCACCCACAAAGCTGGAAGGTGGCACGGTCTGAGGTGGTTTGATGAGTCTGTCTTTAATCTTTATGGATGCTTTCCTAGGGAGCAGCACAGCCAGAGAGCCTTTGCAAAGCAAGACAGTGTTACTCTCTTGTTTTGTGGTGGTCACAAGCCTCCAAAGCTCATATACATGTCATCTGTCCAGAAAGTGAGAAAACACCAAAGCTCTTTTGTTAAGAGCCCAGGATGACCCATGTACTCATTTATTCATCTTTCTCCAGCAAATCCCTGACTTAGAGATGAGTCTTGCCAATGTCTGGAACCAATTCCAACGGATACAGTGTTGTTATAAATTGGCAACACACTGGGGGAAGATCACTACACATCCTTAACCAGAGCTGGCAACACAAGAACAACTGAGGTACGAGGATTACTCACCCTGCTGCAAGAAAATGTGCCCTGCATGTTGTTAATCTTTCTGCACTTAATTTCTTCATCTGCATAAAGGAACTGGGTATTTCCCTATTCCATGATTAAGGATAAACAAATTAACCAATTAAACTAAGACTGTACAAATACACAAGAGACACTGCTGGAAAGGCTTTGTTTTCCCTAATCCTTGTTAGTATTCACAACACAGCCTATTTGTAGTACCTACAGGTAATTAGAACCTCTCTGTGATGATGCTGAATGGGTTTCACAGCAAGATGCATCAACCTGAAGACTTGATCTGTCAAGTCTGAATTTCCCTCTGCTATTAAACTGTCTTGGGGTTGACATACTCAGTGTCAAGGCAAAATTGGGCTTTCACTTACACTTAATAAAATCTACTGTCCACATACCTGTCACAGCCTCAGTGCTGACCCTCTTGCTCTGCTGTTCTCCCTTCTCTGCCCAGATGTAAATGACGTACTCCATGCCTGGCTGCAGCCCTGCCAAACTAGTGACATTCTTGTCTTTCTCCACCTCTCTCTCCTCTGAGTCCCCATTAGCTGAGATGTAGCTCACTCTGTATCTGTCTATTGAAGCCTGGACTTTGTTCCAGGAAACTGTAATCGCATCCTCTGTCACTTGGTCAGTCAACAGCTCAGTCGGGCTGTCAATTTCTGTAAGCAAAAGTTGTAATTATTAGAAGTTTTAGTATAGTTCTGTAGTAATCACAATGGTCTAAAGACACAGACAACACAAGTTTTATAGGCATAGGTTGTGTGTTTTCTTAGACTATCAAATATATTTGGAAGAACAAATGAGTCTTGAGAAGTGATTCTATGCCTAAATACCTAAAAAGGGCCTGTGTATCCAAATGCTTGCTTGGCTTTTTTCTCCATCCCAAACTCATAAATCTAAAGTTTTATCTTTAGCTATAAACTGTATTTGGATCATGCAGTGTAAATAATCCATACTTAAGTAAGTCACCATGGGATATCACCATTCATGGAGCCAAATAATTTTGTTCTGCTGGACAAGGAAGGAAGTGCAAGGAAGACAAACCAAGGGATGCTGACTGCTTCTGTGTCCTGCCACTCCTGGCACACTGGTAACCACAGCTGCATGTCAGTGCCAAGGTGGCTGAGCCTCGGTGGGGTCAGTCATCTCCCTGCCCTGCCCTGGGCGAGTGGGGCTGTTGGTTTCTGTGGAACAGCTGGGAGTGAAGAACACCAATGTCCCAGTGAGGCTACTACTCCCTCCTCTCAAGGGGCCTGCTGATTTCTTCCACCTCTCTCATCCTTTATTTCTTGCCAAGCTGGGAGGTGCCCAGTTCTGAGGTGTTTCAGCTGGGCTCTAGGTCTCCTCCTCACAGCTACAAGAGCAGAGGTCTTTGTTAGGGAGCAACAGAAGCACAGCCAGCCCTGTCCAGGCAGAGAGGGAGCTCAGGCAGAATATGGTGTTACTGTCTTTTGCTTTCTGAAGATCACCACCTCTTGCCTGGGTTGTTCTGGGAATTAACCCCAAAAAACCAAATCACCTGCTCAGAGTCTCTGAAATGCAGCTCTCCTGGAACAAGATTATTTCACTTTCAATCTCCCCCCACTATTACAATCATTCCCCTGCCCTGGTCACAGATGGAAACACAACACTGGATTTCAGGAGCCTTAAGTTCTTATCACAACACAGCCTGCAGCAATGTGGCCCTTGGAGTTCAGCCCTAAAGCCCACGACCTTTACACAGAACGTGCTTTTGTTTGGCTTTTTCTGCCTTTGCTGAACTGCTAAATACATCCTGGCAGCCTGAGCAATGAAGGACTTGCAGATGCCTCTCAAATTATGGGAGCAGCATTTTATTCTGCAGGAGGCTCTAAACTCCAGGGCACAAATGCACAACCACCTGACAGCCACACTGTAATTTACCACACGTCAGCTTAGCTGCACTGTGATTTACCACACATTAGCTACAGTGAAAGTTGTGATTTTCCACCTGTGTTTACTAATCTCACCTCTTCTGTGAGACAAAAACACATTACTTTTCATTTTAAGGAAAGATGCTGAAGCTTGTTTGTGCCACCCTAAAGTGGCACGAGCTGGGAACTGGGAATCTGAATAATCACAGCTCAGCTCGTTAGCAGTGTGAGATGCTCACCTGTGACAAGAAAAAAATCAAGCCAACGATTTTCTGGTGTGATATAAAAATCAAGTTTGTTCTTTAGTTCTAATTGCACTGCAGCTGGGTATGGGCTGTGCTGCTCTTTGTATGCAGAGCTTTTAACTCCTTAACTCCCTGGGTGGCCCAGGAGCTTCCCAGCCAGTCACCTGTACCAGTGAGAACATGGGCTGACTCAAGACAATGGGCCAACTTGGAAGTAGGGGATTGAGTGATCCCCTCATGTGGGAACTTCAGACAGTCCTACAAATTCGCTGGGGCAGCTCCTGTTGTGTCTAGTCCAATTTATATGTTTAAATGTGTTGGTTAACATCCTGAGTGGGGCATTCCAAGCACTTCCCTAAGTAATTTTGGTGTAGAAGTGTAGATTGCACATAGATAACACATTTGTGAGCAGTCAGTGGCACCTGCTCTGGAGTGTAAAAATTACCAAGACAGTGGTACAGGGAGTTTCCCAGTCCAGCTGCAGATGCTGCTGCAAGAATCCTTCCAATGGAGACTCCCTGTCATGAAAGGACAGCAACCAAATGTCCTGTTTGGGAAACTTGACTCCCCACATGATTATTAATTTATGTCATGATCAAAATAAACCTGTTTTTCCTTTTTAACAAGCATTCTGATTATATGTGCAAAATGTGTATTGGCCCCCTATTCTGTTGGGAAAGGCCACAACAGTCACACACAAAAAAAGCTTGGAGATGATTCATGGCATTTTAAAGGCAAGGTATGAACTACACATCCCAATTGGCCATGAGGTTTTAGTTTTGCCTGTAATTTCACTGTTTTCTGTACTCACAGGATCTCGTCCCTTGCCACAGGGTCTGCCCACAGCAGGACTCAGAGCACTAATCTGAGCTGGAAACCTGTTCAGCCACACTAGTAAGAATTACATGAATTTTTTGCCTCACTAAAAACATGTGCAAAGCAGGAGAAACTTTCCTAAAACAAGTAAAAATAATGAAGGAGTTTGAATTTCAAACTCAGCTCCCTCCAGTGCTGCTACAACTCACCTGTCACAGCTCTGGTGCTTGCCTTCTTGCTCCTCTGGGGCCCCTTCTCTGCCCAGATGGAGGTGACATATTCCATGCCTGGCTTCAGATCCAGTAAGGTGATTGTGTTGTTGTCACTCCCCACCTCTACTTGCTTGGTGTCCCCATCAGCCGAGGTGTATCTCACCATGTACCTGTCTATGGGAGCCTCCACTTTATTCCATGAGACAGTGGCAGTATCCTCTGTCACTTGGTCAGTTGTCACATTGGTTGGGCTATCAACCCCTGAGAGAGAATTTCAAAGAGCAAGATTAGAAACCTCCAGCTGAATTAAACCACTACAATACCTGTCATGACATGTTATGACTTTACTCAGAGTGTGGTGAGGCCCTGGCACAGGGTGCCCAGAGGATTTGTGGATGTCCCACCCCTGGAATTGTTCAAGGCCAGGCTGGATGGGGCTTGGAGCAATCTGGTCTAGTAGAAAGTATTCCTGCCCATGGCAGATGGGTGGAACGTGATGATCTTCAAGGTCCCTTCCAACTCAAACCATTCCAAGTACACATCTCCTTCATTTCTGCCTTGCTGCTTTGGCCAGCTAGAACAGTCACCTGCTGGGTTTCCTGCTACAGCCCCTCAAGAAAGGCATCCATGAGAAACCTGAGTGGAGTGGGGAGAAACCATTCTACCATTTAGATGAAACTTTCCATTTTTACTGCAAGAAGAGCTTGCAGGCTACCTGTTCCACCTCCCATGGGAACCAGCCTGAGGATTACCTTCTGGCTTAGCCTCCCCCAGCTCCAAGTAAGGGACCACCCTTTCCCTGTCTCCATTGCCAGGTGTCTGCTGCTCCTCCCTCTCTGCCCACCCTGCAGACCTGTCTCTCAGAATCCCCCAAGGCTTTGCTATTTTAGGTGATGAATCACACCTCAGGGGTAGCTCTTGAAGTAGCTGGTATTTGTCTTAGTTGCAGTTCCTAAATTCCAGGGGTTACATAAGAACATGAGCAGGATTACTTATTGTGGATCTTTTTTTCCCTTCATAAAGAAATTTTGCAGCCCCCATGTCTGTCAAGAACAGCTTGAAAACACAAGTCAAGAGTGTTCCAAATAATCAGAACCTACACAGGGCAGAGGAGCAGCCTTACAATGGCAGTGTGGAGGTTGTAGGTTCTGTTGTTTAAGATTAATTTTCTTTTAATGGAATAATCTACAAGACAACCTTAGGAAATTGTCAAACCTTTTTTCAGTCTTTGGAAGCGGCACACCTACCCTTTTGTAAGAGCTGAATTTCAGAGATTCCAGAAGTTTATGGGTAGAATGGAGTTCAAAATTCTTCAAGCTCTGTTTTGCAGCAGAATATCTCAAAAATATTCTGCCTTTTTTTGTTTAAGAGTCAATGAGGCAACATTGTTGTCATTACATACAGAGGCCAGCTTATTACCCTTATCCTGTGTATGGATGGAGCTGTTAGTGAAATTAAGGGTGAAGTTACTGTAGGTTTAAAAACCAAGGCAAAAGCTTGAGCTGGACCTAGTTTGGGTGTCCAATATACAGTGCAGGCCAGCTCAAAGAAGGTATAAGCAGATCTGGCTGCAAGTGATGCAGAAGCAGCCAACTGTGCACCTCTTTGTGCTGGAATTTTGACAGCTCTGTGCCCAGCCCCTGTAGCAGCATCAGCTTTCCACATACCAGTCCTGCCAGTCACTGAGGATGGTTTCCCCTCTGTGTTGTCTGTCACAGGTATGACAGTGACCTCGTACTCTGTGCCAGGCTTCAGGCCTACAAAGAGCAAAAGGGAACATTACCAACAATTAGGGAAGACAGAAAGTTACTTTGTTTAGTCTGTCCAGCTCTAGGTTTGCAGCAGAGAGGTACTTGGATTTCTATCTAATTCCTTTGGTCTTTTGAGTGCCCTGATAGCATCTTTGGTCGACGTGCCCTTAGGGCTTCTTGGATACAGCTGGTGGGGACTTCCTAGCAGGTATTAGCAACTCTGAGACAGAAGAATGCACTTCATTCCTAACAAGGACAGAATTAAATGAGTGAATATGCCTTGAAACTTGCTATCCACAGAGCACAGCTTCCTCCCTGGGGAGACACTCATTCTTCTGGGATAGGGGATCCCTGCCTGGTACAAGGTGAAGGAAAACTGGCCATTCACACGTGAGAGAAGAATTGTCTCAGGACTATGGTCTGACTGTCAGTCACTCCTGACACTTTTCCCTGCCCCTGCCCAGTTTGGGATACCCACAAGTACTCACCAGTCAGGATGGATCTGCTCTTAGGGCCATGGCTTTTGGGCACCATGACCTGCTTCTCATCCATGTCCACCAGGGATCTGAACTTTAGCTTGTAATAATCCACATCTGTTGGTGGGTTCTCCCACTCCACTTCCAGGGAATGCTCCATCTCCTCTGTCACCCAGATGGCACTGAGTGCTGACAGGACTGCAAAGAACAGCAGAAAGCCGTGAGGAAGCAGCATCAGGTAAACAGTAAAAAGGTAAATATAAGACAGGAAGCCCTTCTCCCTGCTCAGTCTCCTTTCTGAGATATTTTCCTCAGCCAGACTGAGGAGTTAAGCAAGTACAGCACAATCATTATTTCAACAGGCTTAGTTTCATCCATGGTAACACTCCAGTTTTAGAGTTTTCTGGCTCTCAGCTCCCACTTGTGCTAGAAGCAAGAAAAATGTCGAAATCACCAAACTTCTCACATTTTTGCCAAGTGCAAGCAGACAGCACAATATAACAAGAGCTGCTAACCAAATGGCATTTCAGTTCTCAAGAGACTGTTTTTCAGAGTCTTTGCACACAGCCTCCTAACCTCAGCAGGGTCAGGCTCATTCAGTCCTGGGAAGGGACTGTGACAACTTGCTGCTGCAGACATGTTTGGAGAATTAGTACCTAGGAAGGGCATCCTGCCTACCTTACAGTGTCTCCTACATCCAGCTGAACAGTGCATTATTCTTCATAATATGCTGCCTGTACCTTACATGCCTCCATTCCTGCTTCTTGCAGTAGGCAACATTACAGATTATGGGGTGTCAACACAAGCAGGATTCAGACAAGATAAAGGGAGAAAACGTGCAATACATTCAGCCCTAACAATACATATCTGGGAAGAGATTCTCCAGAAAACAACAACGACAGAAAACTGTAGGCTGGGAAGATAAAGTGCTCTCCAGCACTCGGTTTGCTCCAGTTGCTGGAATTTAATTTTAAAGATCTACAACATCTGACTGAAGATAAATACTGCCTGCTCATACCTGTACTTGCTTCCAGATATTTGGGCTCACTGGCAATCCCCTTCTTCATGTGATGAAGTGTGACATTGTACGTGGTGCCAGGGCGGAGTCCCACGATCTCAGAGCTGAGCTGCTCTTTGGGCACGTGGATTTGTTTCACCAACACCTCATACCCGACTGGATAATAGGTAAGGAGGTAACTATCCACATCAGCCCCTGGATCCCAGCTGAGAGCCAGAGAGCTCTCTGTGGAGTTCAGCAGCTGCAGGTTCTGGGGAGCAAGCACTAGAAGAGAAACAAAGAAAAACATTGCAGTGAGGATGATGTCTTGTCACATGGCCAAGCATGAAATTTTTTCAAACCTATTTTGAATAAGAAAATGCAGAACTGGAGCTCCCATTCTTTAGTCATCTTAGATTTATGCAGATATGGATCTTCCTCCTTATCATTAAACACCAATGAATACTGCAGTCAGTAACAAATACAATGATTTCATGGGTGACTTTCCAGCCTCTAAACCCACACTGGTATGGGGAAGACTCTCTCAAAAAGCTGTCCCTTCCAATGCATCTAGGAAGAGAAAGACAAGCCAAAACCCTCTTTTCCTATCACTGTCACAGTCATTTCAAAATGTCAGCTGCTCCCCAAAACTGGGGAATGTTGCCTCTCCATGGCAGAGGCAGAAAACCAAACTATTCTGACTGAGTACTGATGGAAGCTTATACTTGGTGCCTGGAGGACACCTGGACAAATCTGCTACATATAATATATTTCAGAACACCAACAATGCCTTATCTGTTTTGCCACAAGACAAACAGCTCATCAGTGCCTTGAAGCAGCCCTTGAAAGCAGTCATTGTAGAACGTCTGCTTACCATCAAGTTCACCTGATTTTAATTACAAGCGAGCACACTGTAAGATGATCAACGATCTACAGCTGTATTTCATTAGCAAGGCACTAACTGATAGTGAAAAATACATAGTAAGTGCCTGTAAAAAGGCGTGTGTCAGCAACATGAGGGCAGATAACATCAGGAGATTCTTCTCACTTGAAAGGCAGCGTTCATTCCCACGTGTAATTCACAGCTTTCCCCAAACCCACCCTCACTATGTGCACGCCATGGCTTTTATTGAAAAGTTTGTACAAAACATGAGACTGTTCATCCTGTCTCTTCTTGTGATGCAGAAGCTGGATTTGAAGAATTCAGCTTTGCAGTAAAATAATGGAGAACCTAAATACACGTGGTATGGTTTATTCCTTGCCTAAGCATAGCTGGCAAAAGGATTGCATCAGCCTCTGCTGCTCAGGATGTCCTTGTCCTCTATTTCTCCTTCAGAAGGAATTGCAAGGCATTAATTATCCTGTTGCATGCTTGATAGCAACTTCTAAATGTTCAGACATTCCAGTTACTGTGGCAACACATAACAAGACATGTCATTTCATGATCCAAGACACATAAAAATAGAATATAATAATAATGATAAATAAATAAAAACAGTGCTCAGTGTAAATGTCCCAGGATGCAGAAATCTAACCCAGACTGGAACAAAAAAGGCAGTTTGACACCCCTGGGAGAGGAGAACTTGGCTACAGCTGCTGAGGGGGGAACCATTTGCCTTAGGACTTCCCAGTTTTTTAGCAGGACCAGAGGTGCAGTGCCCAGAAACAGTAACAAAGTGGACTGTGCTACATCCATTAACTCTGTAGTCCTGCACACTCAGAGAACAAAAGGACACTTTCACAGCCTGTAAAACAGCTTCAGGTGGTGTGTAAGGAAGAGGACCCAAGGCTGGACCCAAACAGTCCTTTGGGAGAGGGTGACTGGGCAACAGTTCTCTGGGAGAACTGTTTCTCCTCTGGGATAAACTTTTCTGCTTGTCACCTCTGTAAAGGTGCTGCCTCCTGAGCAGAGAATCTCAGTCTACTGACAGAGGGAAAGAATGCTGGGGCCACAGAGCAACGCTTGTGGATAGTGTGGAAAGGGCAGGAGAAGTGAAGTTTTGATACAGAGCTCTGTTTTGGATAAAGAATTTGAACTAATAATAATTTAAATAAAAGGTGAGTCTCTAAGGAGACAGATCAAGGCTGAAAGGTGATCCAGAGCAGAAGAAACCTGTGAGCCAGGTCAGTGCAAACGCTTACTGAGCAACACCTGCTGCTCAGTGTGTGGCTGTTACCTATTTCTCATTCACAAGGAACAGTCACAGATTGGATCAAGCAGTGATGTGCTGAGGAAAGGCACTTCCAGGGTGAAAGGCTGTCTGCTCAAGCCTGGAGTACCAACCTGTGGCTGAAGGGAGGCTGTAAGTTTTGCAGGAAGAGACAGAAACTGCTGGACACACACCTCAAGGTCAGCTCAGTCAGGTCTCCTCAGGCAAATCCCAGTGCAGGGTAAGGGAGAATTTCCCAAAGACCTCAATTCAAAGGAAGATTATTTAAAGGATTTACACCTCCTTTGTCTCACAGGTTTTGTTAAATCGGCTACCTCATTGGCAAGCAGTGCATGCTGCAGCAAACATGATTTTATACTGTCTCTTTTGTATGTCAAGAAACAGACTGTGTCCCTCCTCAATTCCAGGCTCCATGCCCATTTTGCTCTCTCCTTCAGCTGTTGCACACAGGCTGGTGCTAGTGCTGCTTTCAGTTGCATTTCCACCTTTCCCCAAGGCAGCATTGTTTTTCAGGCAGTTCTTGAAAACAAGGAACAGAAACTCCAAGAACATTGTGAGCCCAGGGCTGGCTTACCTACAGGATTAACTGAAAATGTATGGGAGGTGGAGAGGGAAAGTCAGATTGCAAGAAGGGAGAAATAACTCAGTCCTTTCTCACCCTGGGAGCAGTCGAGGCCCAAGAAGCCATCGTGGCAGTAGCACTCCCCGGTGTCACAGAACCCATTGCCACTGCAGTCCCCGGGACACCGTTTCTCACTGCAGTCCTCTCCCGTGAACTCCTCGTGGCACTGGCAGAGCCCCCTGGCCGTGTCACACACCCCGTGGCCGCTGCAGTTCTCTGGGCAGAGCTGAAGGCTGCAATCCTCACCGAAGAAAGGCTCATCACAGACACACGTCCCGCTGTCACAGCGCCCGTGGCCGCTGCAGTGGCCGGGGCAGGCGGGGCGGGAGCAGTCCCGGCCCTCCCAGCCCTCGGCACACTCACAGCTGCAAGTGGCATGGAGGAAAGTGCCATGGCCGCTGCAGGGAGGGACACCTGGCCAGAGCAGCGCCAGGGTGCACAACAGCAAGTGTGACACACAGATGGAGAGGAAATTAAAAGAAAACAAAAGAAAAAATTAGGAACATGCAATAGATTGGTTGTGCGAAGGTGTGTTCAGTGTCATCAATAGGGAGACATAAATATCCCTGGAACACAGGGACTAAAAGAGACCTGAGGACATCACCTTGTCCAACTGCCCAAGGAGCTCCACCCTTGCCCTTCCCAACACATTTTTCTGTGGCCAGCAGGAATGCAGGTTCCATGACCACCCCAGAGTGTCAATTACAAAGCTCTACGTGGCCTCTAACCTGAATCTTCCTGTTGTAATTTAAGCTCACCATTTCTCACCACAGTTACTATTAAGATGGAGAGCACATTATTCTCATCTGCCATACCCACCTTTACTTTTCATGTGAGCAAAGACTTAGCACTTCCCTCATCTCCACTCCCCAAACAACACCAGTTTGTAAAGTCTTTTCTTAGAGGTGATATGGTATAAGACTGGGATCCCAGGCAGAATGGGCAGCCACCACAAAGCATCACCATAAACTCTGCTCTTCTTTTAGTCACTTACCAAAAAGGAAATAAAAAGACAAATTTACAACAATGGCTAAATCCTGGAGGCAAAACTAAGAAAAAGACAGCAAAAAGAAGTGCCTCCCTCATCTTTCACCCTCCTCTCCACCAGAAAATCCTCAATTGAATTTTCCTGCCTACATGAAACTCAGGAAGTTGTTTCCTTCCACTTCTGAAGGATGTCTGGGAAGATTTCCCATGTGCTAGTTGTAGAAATGGTGTGTGGTGTTTTGGTATGTACCTTCTGGGATCCTTTCACATCCCAGACACCAGGTTACCACCCCACGTGAAGGACTCACTCATTTTGCTCACAGGAAACCCCCCCAACATTAACAAATTATTCCAGTGCCCAGATCTCTGCAGTACCCAGTTCCCAGGCTGTGCCTGGGAAGTAAGAACAGATACCACAACACAATTGTTACTCACCTTGGCTTCCCCCACAGCACTTCTGAGGGCTGCAAACCTCCCTCAGCTCTGCCACTTCCTTCTCAAGCTTCTCCATCCTTTCAAACAGATCCTTGATGTGGGTCAGAGTTTCACAGCTCCCTTTGGGTGTGTGCACGTGGATGTTGTGCCTAAAAATGACATTCTGCTCTTCATTTTCCTCAGCTTCTCCAGGGTCCAGCTGCACCCCACTGCTGTCCCCATCACGCTGTAAGGGATCTGCTTCCACCTGAACCTGGGAGGACGTGGGTAGGTCAATCCTATAGGAGTGGCTGAAGGATATTCTCTGAGCATTGCTGGTGCAGTTGTGAGATGCAGGATGCTGAACAGAGGATGTCTGGAGAGCACAGCACAGCAATAACCACACTGGGAAGGCAAGCCAGCTCTGGAAATCCATCTGGCAGGTTTTCAGAGGGTGTGCTGACCCTTCAAACAGCACAGCTGCTTTCAGGATTAAAAAAATAAATAAGAAATGTGATAATAAAGCTGGTTTTCATGATTTTCTAAACAACAAATTATTTGTTTTGCTGTGATTTAAAACTAGGTTAGCAAGTACCCAGAAAAGAGTCAAGCTGGACGAGTTAAAGAGCTTCCAGACTCTCCAATCAGGAGCTCTCAGTTTGCAACCTTCAGTCTCCAGCACCCTGCATGGTGTTCCCCTCAAAGCCTGATATCTGTGCTTATGAAAAACTCAGAGAGCTGGCACTGACCTTTCAGTACAGGAAGTTTAGGAGGCAGTTTTGCCCACTTTGCATTGCTCTTTGAGTGTAGCACATGGCCCACAATGTCATTGGGATTTGGGAGAATTAAAAAATTCCCTCCATCTGACACCAATGCGTTGGCATTTTGTGTGTCTGAACACTGGATTCCGTTGAGGGATTTCAAGTTTCTTTTGCTTTGACTCATTTATCTGATTTATCATCTTACCATTGGGCAAGGTTCCTTTGGAAGCTCCTACAGCACATCTGTTAACACATGGTGTCAGAGGATGTGTTGTAAACCTATTTCTTTTCCTGTACTTTTATTTCAGAAATAATAGTTTTTTCCTACCCTGCATAAATATACAGGCAGAGCTTGTTTTCAGCTAAGTCTCAAAACTAAGATTTAAAAATACATAAAATATTACTGCTAAACTTCATTGACATTCAGAGGTCAAGACTGAAGTTCAGATGTTTAAAATTTTCAAGTCTAGTCCTTGACAAAACAGCTGTAAAAGTTTTGTGCTGTTAACCAAGCAAGAATTTTGGACTAAAGAAACACCTCATAGACAAGAATAACAGGAAGGAAGAAGCTGAGCAAGCAGGGGTGGAAGGATAAAAAATAAATTTAGAAACCTAAATTTATCAGTTGGCTTATTCAATGTTACACACTAAATGTTGGCATTAATGGTAGATGTCAATCTGTACAGGAGGTGATACATAATTGGTTAAAAACTTAGAATTTCATACCACAGGATGCACATTCCAAATGTCACCATATGGGACTTACTATGCAGTCATATTATTCACTGCACAAGTGGAAGAAAAAGTATTATTTAAGTGCTAAATTAAGCAATGTGATAACTAGAAAGCACTTGGCCATTCACAGTAGCAGCACATCTGAACTCAGGTAATAGTGCTGCCCTGATAATACATATATAATAATAATGACTGATAATGACACTTCTCAGTCATCCTGAGATGATGCAATCCTGAGTTATGATGAAAAGGAACTGTTTCTGTGAAACATCCTTATCAAACCCCAGGAAATATCCCTACCATTAGGTTCCTACCTCCCACTGGCAGCACAGCTAAATGAGGGTGTCCTTCCTGCTCAGAAACACGAGGCTTTGGTTGCTACAAACCAAACAAAGCCCCACCACCACTGGAAATACGTTATACCTGTTCTGCAGACCACCCTAGTGCAAAATCATCACTGACACCAACAAAAACAGGGGATGGAGTTCAAGATTCAGTCTACAATCCCTTATCTTATATCCTTATATGATACTGGGAAAAATGTCTTTACTGAGAAGGTGGAACTGCCATCCTGAACGGATTTAAAAGACATGTAGATGAGGCACTTGGACATGGTTTAGTGATGGGCTGGGTTAGCAGTTGGACTTGATCTTAGAGGACTTTTCCAACCTTAAAAATTCTATGGTTCTATTAATAAGGCAATTATCTCTGCTGCTCATTCCCAATAGTAATTTATTTGCTTGGGTTTTTCCTCCTCCATTCAGCACGTATCTACATTTAACTTACAGTAATTGAATGAAGGGGGCACGAGTACAAATGCAGGGCTCCTTCCCTACCTCTGCTCCCTGAGGTTTGGCAGATGATTGTTCCTGATCAGACACAGCTCTCCCATCCTGACCACCTTCCCAAGACTCCTCTCCCTCAAAGGGCCACAGAAATCAGCAATACTTTTATTTTTCTCCTGTGCAGACTTCTGAAGCAAATCAAGTTGTAAGAGATTGCTTCAAAGCTCTGAACAAATTGAAGTCTAAATTCTACAGATTCTCATCACAGTCCATTTCAGGAAACCCCAAAAACTTTGGGTTTTGGGATTTGCCTCCAAATCCCTGAAGATGAGGTCCCCAAACAGACACACACACAAAATCTCTTTGCTCAGCACCAAGTGATTAATGACATTCTAGGTTGTACCATGATGTCATGAATAATTAGGGCTGCATGAAACCACAAACTGATCTCAGATTTTCCTGGGCTTACAGATCACTCAGGAGAAGCATTTCTGTCGAGCTTAATGAAAGAGAACAGCTTTTTTGGCTTTCTCATCATATAATAAAGAGATTCTTCCATGCTGTTAAAAAGAGTTGGTTTAACTGACTCTTTGTGGAGAATATCATGTCATGCTGGCATTAATAGCAGATTAGGGAAAGGAATAATTTAGGAAAGAATGCCTAACAGTCAGATCTACCAGGAACAGAGTATCCTCCCAAGGGCAGGGATGGAAGAAGCCTTGCTCACATCTTTTCAGCTCATGCAGAAGAAAGCACAGGATGATCAAAGCTGGAGTATTTGTGTTAAAGATTCCAGTAACCCATCTCTGCAAGCCTTTTTCCATCCTACAGCTCAGTGCTTGAAGGTTTGGGGATAGGCCTTCTGTGTATGGGTGACATGGAGATGGGATTGAGGACAGATTGTAGTCACAGGGCAAAGGAAATGCACATCTAGGACAGCTCCAGGTTTGCAGAAAAGGAAGAATTATAAGGTCAAAGACTGAGAAATGGGGCACGTATCCAGCCACAGAGTTAGACAACACAAGACTAGAAACAACACACATTAAAATTGAAGAAAAATAGCCAGAATTAAATGAGCTGCAGTGAGAGAAGCCCTGGGCTGAGACCTGAGATTTCCAAGTACCAAAGGGGAATACAGTGCATGATTTTTTTCAGCACAGCCTTTTGCACACCAAGGCTGGAACAGAAACTGCCACATTGTACCACAGTAGTAGAGATGGGAGAGATGGCAGATTCCTAACCCCCAAGTTAGGAAGCAAGCTAGTTCAAGCATCTGAAAGACAGGGGAGGTTTCTTGAGGAACACAAGAGGAATGGCAATATGAGAAGAGATGTCAGAAAGTCTTTAGCAAATTGACAGAAGTGCTGGTGATCTCCAAAGAGCCATCACTGACTTCAGTGACTCGCCACAAGGGCAGAACAGACCTGTGTGACCAGCACTGTCAGAGTCAGGAGACACAAGCACTACCAGTGATTGATACTCATCGTGTGCTGCCCTCAAACGGATCCTGCCTGGAATTCCGTGCTGTTTGAAGCATGGACACGACAGTGGGAGCAGGGCAGTGTGGAGCAGCAGCCTGTGCAGAGACACAAAGGCACCTGCAGAGCACATGGCAAAGCTCTGAGCTCAGGTACAGCAGCAGATGGAGCAGCACAGAGGTTGATAAACCAGCTCATCCCTGGGTAAGCTGTAGCACAGCCTCACTCCTTACACCTTGCAGCACAAGGCAGTACAGCAAAGAGCAGAACTTTGCCATTAGGGGCTACTATTTGTTGTGGGCAGTCAGGCACAAATGAAGGGCTGCCCAGAGAGGGGGTGGATTCCCCATCCCTGGAGGTTTCTAAACTGAGCTTGGCCGTGGCCCTGAGTGCCATGATCTGGTAAAG
>JAWWEV010000004.1:26183828-26225621 GCA_035583235.1 Hafferia zeledoni | reverse complement strand
AGTGCCTGGGAGAAGAGACCAACCCCCACCTGGCCAGAACTTCCCTTCAGGTAGTTGTAGACAGTGCTGAGGTCACCCCTGAGCCTCCTCTTCTCCAGGCCAAACAACTTGTGTACTCCAGGGAAGCACCAGGTCCTTACCACCACCAACTGCTGTCCCACTGCTATGTATCACCAACCTTTAGGAAAAGCATTCTCTGTCCTGGAAACCTCAGGCTGGCATTAGGAGCAGAGGACCAGCGTGACCTGTTAGCCCTCTGGCACAGCTCCTTGTGAACAGCTTCCCTAAGGAATGGGTTGGAACCAGATGAGTGGCACACACACATCTTGGACAGCTCATCTGCTGAGTCACTGGTGCAACAGAGCTGCTGGAACAGAACCAGCTGGTGAGACTTGGTCACAAAACCTGACACAGAAGCTGCTTGATCCTGCCAACACATTTAAGCTGTTTCTTCAAGTGAATGGCCTAGGAAAATAAGCACCTTATTGCCATGTTGTTATCCATTTCCATTTATTTTACAAGGCATCGTTCACACAATGATAACAAGGTACTGATCCAAACAATTTTGTAACAATTAAAAAAGTAAACATCTGTTGAGACCATGTACATTGAATTGCACTTTTAATAACAAGCATTACACTTATATTTCCATGTTGTACTTTATACAATACATGGATGATTTACCCAAGTACTGGCAGTACTGAATTGTTGTCAGTTAGAAACCTGACCTCTGTGGGATGCTCTTTTTTCCCAAACTCTTTAGGGATTTGTGAACTTTGGACACACTCAGGTGACAAAGGCAATTCCAAACCTGGAAAACTTCATTGTAATGGAGTCAGAGTTTTGAAGCTGCTCTGTTTTCAGTTGGCTGAAGTGAATCCACCTAAAAGGCAGGCACAGAGGGAGGTGGATAATGCTTAATTAGACCCTTTTCTGTACTCATGTACCGTATTTTCCCAGTTCAGAGATGCCAGGCAATTTTCTTTCCTGGGAAAACAACAGTTCCCAAAGCTCCAGAGAGCTCCTGGCACAGCTTTTGAGGGTGGTGTGAGCAGCAGTGCAAACCCAGGGATTACTGGAAAGAGGGAATTGAGATATGGGGAAATACCTGGGAGCACCTGCTCCTGTTTGCATTGGTAGTACCATCCATGTGTTATATAAAATACAAAAATAAGAGAAACTGTAAGGAAATTAGTACAGCCCAGGATTCTGGTGGTATCAAAGCACAAATGAAATTTATGATACCAAATCCTTTTGATGTATTTATCCCCTCGTCGTTCAGTTTCTTATATATCATTCTATATATGATATACTTCTCCAAAGATACATATATATTCCTTTACAGGTTAAATAAAAGCAAGTCCCACTGAATAAGAAAATAAGAGGGAGTAATGTCCTAATTCTCTACCCAGATCTTTTTTCTTTTTCAGGTAAAAATAGCATGAAATACATTCAGTAACAAAGCAGTTGGAATCCAGGAGAAACGGAGAGCCCTGTGTTCCTGGAGAATTAACCTGTTTGTGGTAAGTCACAATCCTGAAATAAATTGCGTAGACTTGTCTTGGGAAAGACAGGATCTTGATCAATGCTGGCCATTATTTATCCAGTTGCAAATTCCTTCCATTTCCCCAAAGCCATCTGTGGATTAGCCCAGTTCTAAAGGCTGCTGTGATGTGTACCTACCCTAAAACTCGAGAGGTCCGAGCTGGAGTGCTCCATTGTCTCCCCTTAGTGCTAATGGGACTGCTCCCAGTAGGATAGTAGCACAACAGACAGCAAAATAGTTGTTTTACCTTTGTGTTTGCATGTTTAGAGCAGCCAGCTGTGTGCACAGCACCCCCTTCAGCAGGGTCTGGCTGGGATGGGGGTCCCTGTCAGCCTCAGCAGCCCCTCCCTCAGCCTGAAGGGGACATCTCTGCCCTCTCCACAGTGACACCCACTGCGGTATTCTCTCTGGCAGCTGCAAGAACACCAGCACTGCAAGGTCAGAGTGCTTCTGGTTTCAAAGCCAAGGGTGTTCAGGCTTAGGAGATGATGCAGAAGTTGCCAATTATCCCTGAGTCTAACAGTAAATCAAAATCAGAGGTATAGTTCTCCCACACATACAAGTAGTTTCATGGATTTCACTGCAGCTACTTACTAGAAGGAACAGCCCTACCATGGTCCTGTGAGAAAGCATGGCATGGAGCTTCCAATGGAGCTTTTGATACTTCAGTGCCAGTAAATGCAGGTATTTATTTATTCCTTAACTGCCACATTCAGCCAGTGAGTGGCATCACGACCCTGAAGTCAATGGCATAACTTCATGCTTTGTCAAGGGGCTGAATTCTTGTTCTTGGTCTCCTTCTCCCCTTGTAAACGATTGTTTTTATTTCAAGTTGTTTTTAACCCAATAATCATTTATCTTAAAAGAAATTTCAAGGGCCGACCAAGAGAAGTCCTTTAAAATGTCTGACAATGAAAAAGAATCTTGCCTACCTCTGTAAGCACTTGGAGATGGCCGTGACAATGCAACTCAGCTGTAGCAAATCAACTCCTAATTAATGGGCAGGACAAGGGTGGGTTTGGCAGCTGGCAGTTCTGATTACACAGCTGACTACCTTCTCTGAGACTGCTTTTACTAATCATTAATGCAGATGGACCTCAGGGATTTTGCAGTTTCTTGGCTTAACACCACACATAATATTTTCCATTTTTTTCTTTTTAATTCTCTCCAGGTATTTTTACAAATGTAAACTAGGTGAAGTAAGTCCTACTATCTTAGAATCTGAAGTTTGGTTCACAAAGATAATACAAGACTAGTTCACAGATGTACTACATAACTAAATTAGCCTTGCTTCATTTAGCCTGTAAAGTATTACAATCAAAGGAAAAACAACTTTTTAAATTGAAAAAAGTACTTTTGGGCATCTCAGGAACAGATTAGAATCCAACAAGATAAAACAATTGTAGTAAAAATAGTCTTTGGAGGCTTGTCCCTAATCAAAGTAAAGGCTTTATTTCAGAATGGGGCATTCTCAATAAAATTAAAAAATAGGATTTAGTTCCACATATATGTTTATAAAATTCAAATTATTTTTAATTAAGGGTTGATGTGGACACATAGTTTAATACCGACTTAGGAAAAAAAGTTAATCACTCCAGACTTACAAACTCTGTTAGCTGTCCAGTGCCACACAGCAGGAAGAGTTTCAAGTGAGCCTTTGATGATGTTTCCTGCTGAAAGCTAAGCAATGAGCCAGCTCTCCCTGACAGATGTGTGTGCAGGCAGCTCTGTCACACACTGATCTCTTCTCTTGCAGGAAGCCGAATTTCCCTGTAGCATTCTCCAGTCAGCAGGTGGAATCTTAGCTTGCCTGGTCTAATCCTGCAGTCCTGCTTCTCTCCTTGTTTCTAAATATTCATCAAGATAGTGCCATAAAGCTATTTTTTTACTCTTTTAGTAGTTTTGAGAAGACACAGCTTCCAAATGTCACTGCTACAAATGCTGCCTTGGATCTACAGCTGGAAGGTGGAAATCATTTACTGCCTTTATGCCATTGCCTTCTGAAACTTCCTTTTGGTGAGGTAAGTCAGCTGCCATCCTACAAGGGTTTGAAATCATCACAGCTGGCAGGATACAAATGTGGGTTTGTTCCAGAAAGTCAAACTCCAAAGCCAGAGAGCTGCTACACTGAGAAAAGGAATGTTGTGTCAAAGCTCATTCCAAGAAACGTGGGGAGCTTATTTACCAGTTCCTTTTTCATGAATTGGGCAAGTCCCACTCCTGTGATGTGCTTGCACTCGTTGGACTCTTTGAGATAATTTAACTCATTCAGGTGGCAAAAGACAAACTGGGGGGGAAAATCCACCCAGATATTTTTGTGGTGTTGTTTTTAATCATCTCCAGTAAGTGCCGTAACAAGGACAAGGGGACAGGACTGTACAACAGGGAGTTACAGGGGGCAGATCTCAGAGCAGCAGGAGCTGTTAACTCATCTGCTCAGGGAATCACAGTATTACACAGGTTTTTGTTATTACTACTGCATTTTTCCAATCAAGGTTTTAAATCCACTTCTAGGTATGATTTAAGATAAATGAAATGAGAAATTCAGACACTTGTCAAGCCACCAGTGTCACTTGTGGGCAGAGAACTCTCAAATGTTAACAACCAGATGTTCACCAGGTAATCCTTAAATGTCACTTCAGATTTATTACAAATTCAGATTCCCATTCTGAGTGTGAAGCAGAGCTGGTAAGTGAATGACTAACGCTGGGTTTAGTCAGTCAGGAGAATGGAAACATTTACGCAAATATGAGCAAGAAAGTGACGAGGGAAAAAGATCTTTGCTAACATTTCCAAAAGAAATTCCTTCTGTTTCCCCCCGCTTTTTTTCCTCACTGCATTAATATTTACAGATAATCACTGTTCTTGCATTTTAGAATGGTAAATTTTTTTAACCCTTTATTTTTAGAATAGAGAATGGTGTCAGGATGGTGATGGTATTTTGATCCCTACTTCAAACAGCTGACTAACTTTCAGAATCTTTACTTTGGCACTGGAAACATTAAATTTGTTCTACCCTGTTGAAAATAATTCACAATTATGCTTGACAACAAAGCACAAGATGGGTATCATTAAATTTTATTGTACAAAACTGACAAGGTATGGCATTCCTTAGAATTAAAAAAAAGAACAAAACAGAACTAATGTCCCTGGAACAATTTTGCAAATGGAACAATTAATACACAACCTTTAGTCCAGAAATGACATTTATCTGCAAGACCATCTTTAGACATGACAGGTATAATTAAAAAAATATTCCATCAATCCAAGCAATAGTTTAATTTTCCATGAAATAAGTATTTCTATAAACACTGTATGTTCAGTCAGAACAAATGCTTTTGAACTTTCTTACCTTAAGAGATATAAAACAACCAGACAGGTTTGGGAATCACCAGAGAAGTCTACCCCCACAGGAAAGTCTAGGGTTTGTATTCCACTTGAAAATGCTTGTTTTTATAAAAATAAGTAATACCAACAAAGCATTTCCTAACCAAATACTTCTAACAAACAGATCTTGCTTCTGTGATGTTTTATTCATCAGTGCAGCACAAGCCTTTTGGGTATTTTATTTGATACCTCATTTCTGTGTCAAATTTGGAATTTGAATGTAGATCCAGGGAAAGGTTTTAATTACTGTTATATATAAAACCTACCTTTTATTGCACAGGATTTACAAAAGGTCAAAACTATGCAAGGTCTTCAATCTGCTTCTCAGCAAAAACACCAAATAAATGAGGGTTGAACAGGTTTCCCTTTTTCCCGGTGTCAGGAATTATTCCTCGGAATTCTTAGTATGAACACAAAATAAAAAAGGGAACTAGGTAAACTTTATGTTAGATTCCAGTTGAGCTGTAAAGAGCCATCAAACAACAGTGCTACACAGACTGCACTACCTGCAATTCTGAAGAGAAAACAACCCAAACTAAGAGTGTGTCAGGGAAGCTCTTGACGCTGTGCCAGGAGAGCACAAGCCCCTCTCTGCATGGCCTAAGCTCTACAAAGGTGCTTCTCTGCAGGATGCAGTCACTGTGATAACCTTGAGATGGTCCCGGGGCCAGGACACCCCTGCAGACCCTGCACACACACCAGTACTTATCACACTGTGCTTTCTAGGGAGAGATTATGCTGCAGAACTTCACAGTTCCCATTCCCTCTCTTCCTCCAGAAGAAAAACCTTCTATGCCAGATAAAAATAATTTCAAATTAGTTGTGTATTAAAGACCTAGTTTTGAAGTATTTATTTAACATCTAGTCATATAAAATAAAGTGTAAAAGTATGAAGGTATCAGAACGTGGCTTTCAGCAAGGCAGTTTGGGAAGTAAGAATTCAACATAAACCAGGAATTATTTCCCCCCCCTCTTCAAAAGGGTCACATCAGAAAATGAATGAAAAACACGGAAGAATTTCACTTCAAGCCTGCTCTCCTGCCTTGTGTCCTTTCCCCAGGAGGAGGGACCACTGGAAGACTCCTCCAGGGTGTCAGCTGTGTTGTTCTTTGTGCTCTTGAGCCGGGTGTGGCCGGAACTATGTGCTGCCCTCCCTGGGGGGCAGGGGCGGCTGGGGCTGCGCTGGGGCCTGTGTGCCTGTGGCCGTTTTGATAGAGTTCAGCGTTTTGCTAAACCAAGAGTTTTTGGCAGCTTGGATTTCATTCATAAGGGCTCCTCTCTGGTGCTCCAGCTCCTAAGAAAGCAGAATAGTCAGAATTGATCAAAAACCAATTGATTAACCAAAAAAAAAGCATCTTGGCACTCAGTCCCTGCAGTCCAGTACTTGCAACCTCCCAGGCACTGGGGAGAGAAGACAGAGTGAAACTGCAGAAACAGCACAAGATGTTTAGATACACAAACAAAAACCTCTGCTCTTTTAAAGACAGGTTTTTTCTGGAAGTTCACAGATACACAGCCATGCAGGTATGTGCTCCTTTTTGGAACAATTTGCATGATTCAGAGCAATTCTGAATTGAGCACAATGAGGTTAAGGTCATTTAAGGTCACTGCCCTGCTGTACTTGGGCTCCACATACCTGAATTTTGCACTTGGCTTCCACGAGCTGCAGTTTGGTCTGTGCAAGTTCCAGCTCCATCTCTCTCAGCTGCTTTTTCAGTGCATCCTTCTCATCATCTATTTCAATGCCTTTGTTGTCCGTGCTTACAGCAGGCAGTTTCAGAGCCCCCTCCTTGCTGAAAATCTCACTGCAGTGTTTGCAGGCCATCACTTTACCCTGAAATACACAGAAAGCCCGTTTTTCATCTGTATCACAGGGGTTGTGCTTCTTGGAAGAGCCTCTGTTATGTCAGACTGTCTCACTCTCAAACCATCTAAGTACTGCAGTTTTCATACTTGGCATGAAAAGAACTTGAGAAGTTCATGAACAACTTCCAGGCTATGTTAACCAGTATAAAAATCACTAAAATCCACTCTGTCTCAGCACAGAGACTGTGCTCCTACATCAGAATTACTCAAGCCCTCTTGCTACCAAAGCTGTGTAACATTTTGGAGTATTTTGTCAGCACAATTCAGAATGAATAAATCAAACTCTGAGCAGATTAAAAAGCTGGTCTGGCTCGCACAAACTACAACAGAATATTGAGCTACTTCAGCAGATTACAGGAACATCAATCCTAGAATTTATTTATGTTATTATCAATAACATAAAAAAGTCACTAAAAAGCAACAAATACAGTTATGCTTGAGTACTGAAGAAACATCTAGAGCTTACAGCAGAGGGAAAACAACTGTGCCAACTCAGTAGTGACAGAGCAGTGGGGTGGAACTGTTTCCTGATCAGGAAACATTTACCTCTCATGCAGATGTTCCTGGTAAGGGGTTTAGAGAAGGGAGGGGAACTCTATAGTGATTTAGGGGATGGCCCAAGCTGCACCATTTGGTTTAACTACTTAAACTAATTCTGCTTAAATTACAGAAACCCAAATATAAACCTTGACCAATCTGGCCAATTCCAACCCCTCCACTGTGCACACTGGAGATGCAACACAGTTTCTTTTCTACAGTCTTTTTTTTTCCCAGCTTATGACAACATCCAAATATATACTGTTTTCTCCTTTTTTTTTTTTTCAAACCCCATACATTTCAACAAGAAAAGATAGGTATTACAGGCACCTCAGTCTGAGAATTCCACCCTGTCTGACATAAAATACAGAACTGTGAAAGGAAATAAACCCTTTCCTTTTTACATCTGCTGAAAAATGCATGTGGGGCTACTGACATTACTTTAAACTTCAGTTCACATTTTGTTCTGTGAATATCCCAGAATATTCCATATGTAGAGGCATCATTCTCACCTTCACAACTTCCAGTTCATCTTTACTGGCCGCCTGTTGTTTTTCCAGCCTGGTACTCAGCTGGGAACAAATCTGGAGCAGAGAAAGCAGGCTCTTATTTCAAGTTTACTAAAATAGAACATGTGCTTTTTAACAATGATTTTTGTTAGAACAAACATTTTCTTAAACTCTGCCTCACTCATGTATGTGCATTCCCCCTAACAAGTCCACTGTTGCTGATAATGACAAAAACCAGCAGCATTCAATACAGGCCCTGACATTCTGTGGATGAATTAGTTTATGATGTGTTTATAATGCATTATGTCACAGAGTACAGAAGCATTCACCCAACAGTACTAAAATCATCTAAAAGACAGGTTATTCCTGATTGCCTAATTAGGAGACTATTAGGAAAACCACAAAAATATGACAAATTACAGTGTTGCTCTCTGAAAGCCTGAAAGGTAGTGGAACATATTGAAAGGATGAGATCTGCAGTGCTGAAAATGCAGCTCTTGGAATAGGCTGAAAGAAGAAATGCAAGGAAGTGTCTCTGGAATGGTACCTGTTTATACTCTGCAATAATGGCTGTGGTTTTCTTGATCTCAGATTCTGCCTTCTCCAGCTGCTTCCTGAAGACTTCCTTCAGCTAGGAATTGAAGGTCAAAGTTACACAGTACACCAAAAAAGGTTCTCAAAATGCATCATCAGATTGTTCTCTCCATGTCTCACTCGGTGCTTCTTACCAAATTCCAATGTCTGATTTACTCAGTATAAAAATACTTATTATATCAGTGATAACCAAAAAGTCTATACTGTGACCCTTTATCCCTGCTTAGGGAACCTTCTCCTGTAGCTTAATTCCCTTTCTCTGTGTTAAATGGTGGCACATCATGGCCCACAGAAGACAAAATGGCAAAAATAAAAATCAGGGTATCACTTTTGAAAGCTACACCTTAGATACACAGGATTACTGAATATTTCACAGAGGAGTACGAGGCCAGGTCTGGTCAGCAAAATTCTCCCCTCATCCCATTTCTGCCGTAGGTTCCAGCTGCTGGCAGGAATATTCACCACTTTATTTCAGTGATCCAGCAGCTGAATTCAGAATAGACTCTTACAAGCCAACAATTCCTCCAGCTTCTCATTTAGATAATTAAAAACGGTCTGATCTCCTTAATTGTGATTGCTCACTACCAGTGACAACGGCTGTTAAATACTGGGAAGAGGATAAGCTATGGAAAACTAAACATTCAGAGCTCATGCAAAGTAAAACACTGGGAAAGAAATTATCCTGGCACCACAAACTTTTAATTGTAACCTCATTTTGAAGACAAAATCCCTTCTGCAACTGCCACACATCCACACTTCCCTGCATATCCTTTTGCTTGCATTTCCTAGCTAAATGGAGAAAGCCTTACCTGAGCAGTTTCCTCTTCCTGCTTCCGTTTCTCCTCCTCAGTCTCCACCAGCTTCTGTTTGGTCACGAGAAGTTCCTTGTTCAACACATCTGCTTTGTCCTCAGCCTAAAATCAGAGACAGTGGTGTAAATCAGATGGTTCCTCTGCCAATACAAACTCTGGGATATGCAGCGCAGAAATACTGGAGATTCAGGTTCCAGCACTGCCTCTTCCTGCCCTCTCATGGCTCACACAACCTGTTTTTAATATGAAATTCCCTTTTCAAGTAGGCATTTACTACTGTGTTTCAACAGCTGTGCAAAAAGAGTCTCTGGCCAAGTGTTTACCTTTGCCCATGTAAAGCACAGATACTTCAACCTAATACAGTGATGTACACAATTATTTTTGTTGGGACCAATATTAATCTAAGTGAGGAAGCAACTCCTTCCATTTTTTAATCTGTGAGCAGGGCAAACATGTAACTGTAAAAACTTAGTACCCTACAAAGGCAAAAAGACAAGTGTGAGACAAAGGGCACCAACAGATAAAATGGCTTATTGGTGTAAATAGGTATTACATGGAGAAACTTGATATTGTGTGTGCACTGGAGAATATCTATTTTCTCCTTTCGTAGATGGGCCAAACTTATGGTGACACATACTGGGAATGCTTTGTTTTTGTGAGCACTGTCCTCACCAATCACCAGGAGAGAAATTTATTTCTCAGTGTCTGGATATACCCTGTTGCCCTCCTCAAGTGGGAGATACACATGGCATCTCCCCACTCCTCCTGTTCAGAAACAAGGTGCAGGACAGGCAATAGTTCTGGTCAAATAATACTGAGTTTGCTGAAAACACAAGAGGGAAAGGGCATTGCAAACAACAACTAACTGTACAGAACTTGTCTACAAGCTGCAGTTTGGTTTCCTACCACTGCTGGTGGTATCAGCTTATCTTTCTGCCACAGTGTAAATTATTTAGAGGGTGTGAGTGGTGACTGTGGGCAGCAGAAGCAGCTCCACCAGGGCCACAACTGAAGAGATGGATTTAGGATTCCTGCATTGCTTAGTGTATAAGGCTGTATGGGAGAGAGAAAAACAAGTGCAAGAATGGAGAATCGATTCGACTGACATCTCAGAACAAAGAAACTCAGGGATTTCAAGCATATTTTAGATCAAAGACCTGGTTCAGATATGCTTTGAAGTAACTACAAGTAATCTTTCCTCCTTTTATGTGTTCATTCCAGGTTCTCCAAGGACCTGCAGTGGTGTTTGGTATCCCATCCTTGCAGATGAGCAGTGCAGTAGCACAAAGCTTTCCTTGCAGTGCCTGGGTGTGGGAAAACTTCACAGAGCCACTCTTGCCTACAGGAAGACTGGGAAAGTGCAAGGAATGGGACTGGCACAGGTACGTGCTTGGCAGCCTTGCCATGACACTTGAGAAAAAACAACCTTGGCAGCAGCAGACATAAAGCTGCCCATGAACAGCTGGAATTCCATGGGAAGACAGAGCCCCTCAGCACACTGGTTTTGGCCTCCACTTGAGCCTGCCTGCTCCTCCCTGCAGAGCACATCTCTGTGCTCACCATTAGAGTCCCACAGACCCAAATCAGCAGGGCCTCACTGTCCAGCACCCGCCTAAGCAGAAGTACAGCTTGCACAGCCCTGGTCAGTCACGTTTACAGTTCTGAGGTTAGATAAAGCAACCCAAATACCTATGGGAAATCCAAGTGAGAGGCCCTGCAGGCAAAGATCATACATTATAAAAGGCACTACAGCCCTCAGAGAGCAAGGGACTAATCATGAGGTGTGAGGAGTTTGGCCTTCCTGTATTTAGTATCTCAACAACAGCTGTCACAGCATTTACCAATACCCTCATAAAGAGAGGGCAGAATGTGTAGCTCTCTGAAAATCATCTCTGAGGCAAAGGCCTCTGAATGCTGCTGCCCTCCACATTCCAGTCTTCACAGGGAGCAAGAGCAGTTATCAACAAGCACACAGGAGCCCTTCTACTTTCTGGTGCCATGCCACTTCATTATCTCTGAGTTTTGTTGGCTGCACTAAAACTGCTGTGAGAAACAGATCCCCATAGACATTTTGCAAGGCAACGTCCCTTGAAACTAGTCTTTCAAGGTACCTTTTCCAAGGAAATATTCATTGTGTGGTATCTGCTTAAAGGCTATAGCTTACATTTTCTAAACAATCCCTAACAGAGGAGGTGCAGTCAGTGTTGGCCAGACCCCACTGAATGCCTACAGTGGCATGTAGAAATCCAGCTGACTGCAACTAGGAGTGAGGCTGCCAGGAAAATAAAGGCCCAAATAATTACACTTTTAATGCTAGGTTCATACTCTCCCTTGAGCACAGAGCTGGGCTCCTAAAACTGGCGTTACCAAGCCTGAGCTGGGACCCATCTCTGTCGGCATTACCTGGTCCAGGTCATTCCGTAAGGCAATTTTGCTTGTTACAAGCTCATGGGCAAGGTCATCGTTTTCCTGCTCCAGCCTCATGCTTGCTTCTTGGAGCCTGCGGTTCTCCCTCTGTGGAAGGAAGAACAACCAGACAGGAAGTTAATCCTTACCAATATTGAAGAGCAGTGAGTGAGTGTAGTGTGTGCACAGAGCACTGAGAAGGCGAGAGTGCACATTCAGACAGGACTGCTGCTCTGGGAAACAACAGTGAATTAAGCCAGCAGTGCAAATGCAGCTATTCCACCTACATCCCAATGGTTTGTGTCACTGGCACACTGATTGAAGCGTTTCCCTGTCAAAAGCCAACACAGACCTCTCCACAAAAGCACTTGGTTTCTGCTTCCTCATCATCTGAAGAAATTAGGCAGATTAAAATCCCACCCAGCAGCAGTGAACAGGGACCAATTAAGAATTGCTCATAATAACGCTTCCAATGGGAAGCAGAAAGCTGTCCTGCTCCACTTTACAAAATTCTGTCTGCAGGGATCCATAAAAATAGTCCATTTGGTAGAGGATACAGTGCCAACTACCCATCTCCTGCGGAACCAGCGAGGCACAGCATTTAGCAGGGAAGTCCCTACAGCTCGTATATCCTGTACTGCCATCTGTGCACTGCTCTGTAACTCACACAGTGTGTGTTTTACAGGAAACCTGCTGAGAACAAGTGCCAGGTGGGAGAGGGGAGCTCACCCCTGAGCACAGGCCCAGGACCCCCAGTGGGCAATGAAGGGAGAACTCGGAGGCTGCAGGCCCTGCTGCACTGCCCTCCCTACTCACTCCACATAGGCAGGAATGACTCTGTGGAGCACTAACCACAGAAAGCCAGTGCACAGGAGAATGAACAGTAATGTCTTTTAAAAATAAGTTGCAGTGACTGTTCTTCTGGGGCTGAGAAACAGAACCATATTCAAATGATGCCTGTGGGTCAATGGATTCCCAAGGGTCCAACATCAACTAACACATCCTCATCTTCAGAAGAACACAGCCAGGTGAGACAAATAGAGGTGTCCTCTTCAAATGGATTTTAGGAGAGAAAAAACTGTCCTGGCCTTCATATACGTCTCTTTCATACCCCAACAGGCTGCAAAGGGAAATTGTGTGCTATGGAAATTCAAGGAAAAACACCACCTTCATATGGAAACTCGTAGGTGAAGGAACAACCACCTACATGCTGAGATTTCAAAAAGGACCTGTTCTCACTAGAAAGGTAAGTTTTGTTTCCCAAGGCAGAACAGTAAAAGTCAATATATATCAGCACTTAAGACAGCAAAAAATTTCCAAGTTATTCAGTGAACGCATTGCTACAAAATGTGAGTTCTTGCATGAACCCATTTATTCACCTGTTTGCACTTCCTCCTGCTTACCAGCTATGCTCACATACTTTTTTCTTTCCAAACTCACCACCATGAAACTGCAATTTTTGTTTCTGTTGCAAGCAGATTTTGCATGCTTGCCTTAAAAAAGAGGACAAGTAGAGCTGTAAGAGGATGCTCAAAAAGGTCTTTTCTGTGTGGGAACTTCCCCTGTGGCAGGAAGCAGAACCTCCACAAATTCTCTCTACTTAATGTGACCCCATTGTGCAACTAAACCAGGCACTGCCCTGTACAGGAAAGCAAGTTTGTTTCCTTTCCAAAAGATTGTACTTTGAATAACTTGTTTGTACAGAAACTGTAAGTAAAATACTTCTGTCTTAGCACAGTTAAGATAACCACTGCCAAAAGATGCACAATTTTGAGGATCTTTCCTATTTTAATTGCACCATAGCATGTATGGAACAGGGAATTTTTTAAAGTAAAATTCTTCTCTAGGGATAATATAAACTTTAAAGTGTAAAGCCAGATTACAGTCAATCATCAGCATAATCTCTAACATGTCTTCATTTCTGTATTTTGTTCAGAAATGTTGATTTTTACAGACAGGGCTCTGCCAGCAGAGACCTGACCCCCTAAACCCGGGAGCAGATCAGGATGATATTGTTGCCAGGTGCTGCAGCACTGGCACCTTCCCCTAGAGACGACACACAGAGAGAGAAAGCAGCAAATCCTTAGGACTTTCACATTTGGGTTTAACATTTCTGCTGTGCCTTTGCCAAAAGCTTGAGTGTCTGCAAAGCAAGCCGCAGTGTGGAGCTGAGAGTTGCCGCTTTGCGTTCGCAGACAGGTGGGCGAGCAAGCTCGGTGCGGGAAATGCGCTATCCTCCTCTTAAACGGGAACGCACACCGGGCTGGGGCACAGAGCGCTTACCTTGGGCATCCGGGCAGTAATCACCTAAGAGATGGGCTCACTCCTTCACCATACTCCTAATGTCCCACTGACAGCCTCTCACAGGGCCACCTTTCCTCTCCTCCACCCAGGGCAGAATGCCCGATTAGATGGTTTGTCTTTTCCAGCTCCTCCCCCCAGACTGAGCAGTAAAAAGCTGCCTCCTTCCTCAGGAGGAAACTCTGAGTCTGCTTAACTCTAAACAAAACCTAACACAACACAGTAAGCACAGAAATAGCAAACTGCACTTTTCATGTGTAGCAAACTATTTCCAATGGCTCTGAAATATTTACAGGATTTTCTGAAATGAGCTCACAATGACAAAGTTCAACAGATGGAGCTGGTTTCTTACAGCAGGACTCACATCACAGGCAGCATTTTGTAACCTGGCATCAGCCAACTAGTCAGACCTGCCAGTTGTCCCTGGTGTAAACAGACAGCTTCCTGCCTCTTCTCTGACTATGACAACCATTTCCTTCTCCTCAGCATTGCTCGGTTTCTACAATCAGTAAAATAAGAGATCCCGCTTTCCCAAATTCCTCCTTCTGGTTACAAAAGGCGGCTGGTGAACTCTGGTTAGCTGTTAAAAGGAGGATACTGCATTTCCCCAAAAGGACAAACACCACCAATACACACAAACACAAATGAACTTACCTCCTGTAAAGTCACAGACCAAATACTGCTTTCAACCATTGGTGTAAAGACAGTGAAAACAGAATATAAAGTAATTTTTAATACCAACAATAACAAAAAAAGAAAAGCTGATTCTTCAGTGGGTTTTTGGTTCTGAGTTTTAGAGAGGATATATTCCAGCTTCCATCACACACTGGATGGAAAGAAGGCAGACTTGAAAGCAGTAGGCAAGGCTCAACCCAGGAAGACTGAAAGGCTGAACTCCACCCTCTGCTCCTTTCCAGCCTGCACCCAGCAGCAATTCCTGAGATTAGTGGCGATGATGCATCCTCTCTGAGCTGCACTCAAAGTGGGGTGTAACGAGTCACCAACCTCCTTACACAATTCTGTTTCTGACGAGCAACACCCTGTGCTGGGTTTGGCTGGAGTAGAGTTAGTTAATTTTCTTCACAGTGGCTGGTGTGGGGCTGTGGGTTGGATTTATGCTGCAAACAGTGCGGATAGAATAGAGATGGTTTTGTTATTGCTGAGCAGGGCTGGCACATGGTCGAGGCCTTCTCTGCTTTTCAGACCCCCCCACCAGTGAGGGGGTTGGGGGTGCACAGGAAGCCTGGACAGCTGATCCCAACTGACCCAGGGGATGTTCCAGACCTTATGGCCACATGCTCAGCATGTAAAGCCAGGGGAAGACAAAGGAAAGGGGGACCCTTGGGGTGATGGCATTTGTCCTCCCAAGCCATCACTGTGCTGTGATGTAGCCCTGCTCCCCTGGAGGTGGCTGAACACTTGCCTGCCCACAGGGAGGGTGGATGGAGTCCTTGGTTTGCCTTGCTTGAGTGCACAGTCTTTTCCTACTGAATTGTCTTCATCTCAACCCACGAGTTTTCTCACTTTTACACTTTGGATTTTACTCTTGCTGGCACAACACACCCAAACCCGAGATCTTTGGGCATGGACAGATCCTCAACAGTGGGATGAAAACACTGATTAAAATTCACTTTTGATGTGGGCAAACTGAGGTCTTCATAGTGGAGGAGCTCTGAAGGACAACCCTGTGAACCTCAATCTAGTAATTCAAAAGGCTTTTACAGCAAACTATCCAGGAAAACCTCTCATGGGAAGCAACACAGAGGCTCCTGGAGTTTTCCATTTGGTGACTCAGGAGAAGCATTCCCCAAACTGCCCCAGCACACTTGGTTTTTAAAAACCACAGACAATGTCCCACTCATCAAGAGTCATCATGTGTTTCCTCATGATGTTAACATTCAGTTACCATGACTGAGTAAAAACGACCAGTGTATTAATTTTTCCTTCCACTTCAAACACACAAAAGGCTATTATGTCCAAATTACACATTTATTCAGACACACAACTTCTCTGTTGCATAGAGCAAAATGTGGAACAGAATAGCAGGGGCTGCTTGCAAAACTCCAGCCCTTCTTCCTCTCTTTATTTTAAATCAAGTCCCAGGCTCAATTCTGGAAATTTCTTATCAAGTCAACCCAAAACCTGTTACATGAGGTGTTCTCAAACACAGAAAGAAAACCCCCTAACATTTAGAAAAATAGCAATCTAAACTATATTACTGTTTTTCTGCACATACAACCCACTCTTCTTCCTGGCCTCTGTAGGCAACTTATAATTTATTTGAACAAAAAGTAATGAAATTTGGTGACAAACAGCAATTTAGAACATATTTCCCTTTTGCACCTTTAAAAAATCTCACAAAAATATAATAATTTGTTATAAGCAATAGAAAATAAAGTGAAAAAATGTCCATAAAAACACACACTTTTCCTAAATAATACTTGTCAATACAGCAGGAAACAAACACCAAAAATAACACACTCTTTAATACTGCCTTTTTGGTAAATGAAATCACAATCAACATATAAAATCCGGGCTGGGTGGGAACTCTTATGTGCAGAACAGCTCACAGGAGCACATGAATAGAACATGCCAAGCAAACCTGACTGGTTTCTGGTGGGCCAGATGCTGCCAAACCAGCCCATCTCCCTCTCCCTCCACACTCCAGCAAGGCATTCTCCTCCTCTGAGGGCTGGGCCACAGCGAGGTGTGTCCCTCAGACATCACTGTGCCTGTGTCTCTGTGGTGCTGACAAACCTCTGCTGACAATAAAAACTGTAACACTCTGCAAACAACAAAAACTCTAAAAACCATAGCTGAAAACTATCAACAGACTGAAAACTCGTTTCCTTCTTGAGCTATACAAGGAATATTCTGCAGGGATCTCCACTCCAGCGACCCCATCCATGAAACATCCCCTTCCTGGGCAGCAAAGCAACAGCTTGTTTTGTTCTGGGAAGAGAAACTGTAAAATGTCCAAGGCTGCAGGACTGTGGGGCACGGCCCACACACTGGGAGCTGACAGCAAGGCTTCTTCCTCTCCCAAACCACAGCCAGCTGGGCAAAGCCCTGCACTGGTGCTGCCCCAATGAAATGCATCTCTGACCACGTGGGCTGCAGAGCACTCAGTGAAAGCACAAGCAGAAAGCAAGGCTGGCTCTCCCCTTGCTGCCTGTGAGGTGTTTCGTGCTGCCCTTTGGAAACACTCCTGAAATGTCAATTCCTACCTACCTCAGCTTGACACATGACTAAAATCTTAGCAAGCAAAACGAGGAACAAAGAACACTTATAAGCATTTTTCTGTGACACCCATCAGCTGAAGAATGTCTGAACTTTGAACCTAACAAACCAGTTAAGGGGACTCTCTAATCACAGCATTGCTAGGAGGATCAGACCCAATCCAGCTTAACAGAAAAATCCACAGCGAGTTTCGGAAGCACAAGCCCAAACGCCAGGCTGTGATCTTGATTGTGACAGTGACTCAGAGCAACAGTGGCCCAAGAGTCACTTTTGAGATCCTCATTTTCAGCTTGGGATAATGTTCTTCACCGTCCATCGCCCATGATTAACTCGTTAATGTGCTTCCACTGAGCTTTAAAGAACCCTTATTTGTTTCCTAAGCATTATTTTAATTCCACAGTACAATAAGTGAGCCACTGGAAAAATACTTTTAAGTTAATCAGCAGCAAGTTGTGTTCTTTTTCTAAATAGGTCATACTTGCTATTGGCTCTTGGCTGCTACGACAGTCTGAAGTCTCACAAATAATAAAATCTATATGCTTTGACAGCAAAAAACTACACTTAAAATACAATTTTTCACAGATAAATGCTTTTTAAAAAAGGAGTCAGTTTGACTTTCTCTGTACCTGTAAGTCTACCTTGGCACATTTATGGGTTAAGGCATGGTCTTTCACTACAGATCTCCATACTGTGGTTTTCTGAACACGGTGTACCTTCCTTACATTCACAGACCAGGGCTGCACTCCACTCTCCTGGTAGACTATGCACCAACTGCAGTTCACATAACATATTAAGGCACAATGAGGAAGAACAGGAAAACAGTACAGGGATATGTTAACAATGTCAGTTCCCAGGTATCCTGGGGCAGTAAAGTGCTTCCTCTCTGGCAGCTTCACCTGGAGAAAACTGAATGGTTCAAAATAGGGTGAGCAAGAACTGGATCTTAAACACCCAGTGAAGTCTGTGCCCAGAGGCAAAGCCTCCAGCACACAAAATCTATGGCAAAAGAACACAGCTGTGACAATGAAAGCAAATACATAAGCAAAGCCAATCCAAAACTAAAGGACTATTCTTTTCTGGAGAAGTACTGAACTATCACTATTACCAACTGAACCTTTATTTCCCTGCTGCTCAGAAGCAGGATATCCACCACTACTAATTCTCCTGCAGCAGTACCCAGGGACCCCAGGGAGCTCCGGGTCCCCCTGTACCAGCCGTTATCTTAACAAGAAATTACTAATGCTTGGTATAAACAGGAATGAATGACAAGGATCGCATCAGCCAAGGAAGAGTTCATCTTCCAAAGTCTCTGTGGATGCCACTGCACACAGCTTGTGCTAGAACAATGTGTATTTTCTCCTTTCTGTGTCTGTAGCTGAGATCACCCTTTGTTTCTGCGGCTCATGAAGATCTCTTGTAAAAATGCAACAGCAGGAGAGTTACCTACAAACATATAAACTGAAAGAAGAAAAATATTATATGTGGCTACTTGCAGATGTCCTGAGAGTTACAAATTGAGACTGAAATATTCCTGGAAAAAAACCACTAAGTCCAAGTGTTCAAAGTGCTTGTTCAAGGAGAGGGGTGAGTTTCCTCTGGCACTGCCCTTCCCTGAGGTCTGCACTGGCACATCCCAGGGAGGGGAGTGTGGTACACACACCTGTGCCTAACTGCTGGAACCAGGTCACTGCCATGGGAGCCACCAGTGGAATACATTCCCCAACAGCATCTCCTACCTTGTATCTGTCCATAGGATCTTCCTGCTGCAGCTGACTCTCTCGCATGGTTTGGTACTCTCTCTCATATTTCTTCAGCTTTTTTGTTGGCACCTGTGGAATAGATTTGGGAAACATGCATGTAAAGATTAGAGGAACACCGGAAAGGCTGTCTGAAAGCTCTCCTTGCAAACAGGAAACTGAGGAAGTGCTGGAAAGCTGCTGAATAAAGTCTCTCCCCGCTGCCCCCCCTTCCCTACTCAGCAAACCGTGTCAAACACTCACCAATACAGCTCACATCGACAGAAATCTTTCTGCGCCCACTGCTGCTAATTATTCAAACATTTAAAAGGAAACAGGAGTGAAGTGGAGACATTTTAATAAGAGTAACAAGAAAAAAAAGCATGAACAACAGCAGTGAGAGAACAGGGAAGAAGAACACACTTTGATATGTATGATTCACCAAAACAATGCCTTAGCAAGACAAGTGTTAAAAGTGAGAGGAGAAGAAAAGAGTGCTCATACAAAAGGACTGAACAATTCCCTAGGGGAGATCCGAGTAATGGTTTTATTGCTGAGAGAGTATTAATGTCTAAATTAGAGCCTATGGCCCTCATGAAGTCTGGCACCAGAGCCCTCCTAGGCACAGGTGGAGACACTGCAGTGCAGGGAAACAGGGAGGTGGCTCAGAGAAATCACAAACAAATTCAGAAAAAGCCATGTGGAAAAGTCAAATCCCAGGCTCCTTGGTCCTGGGAAAGCACCACTTCCACTTCAACCACTGCACAGCAAGAACCTGTGTTCTTTTGAACAGAGCATGGGGATCCTCTGCTTTCCCACCATGTTTCAGTTGGGTACACAGTGCTCTGTGAGCAATCCCGTGTGTCCCTGGAAGCCCCTGACAGCATTACTGGGATCACCTGCTGGCAGTTGGAGAGATCCCTGACTCCATGTACCACCAGGACTGTGAGCACAGGCTTTCCCTGCATCCATTATGCAGATATCTGTTCCTCTTGCCTGTATTGATCATGTTTAGCTGCCTCCTGGTGAGAGGACATGCCACTGTCACCTTCCCTTAGGGTAAACAACTAACGCCAATGAGCAGAGATACAGTTTCCCTGTAGCTTTGCTGTTGCTTTTCCCTTTCCTGGTGATCAGCCCCAAACCCCCCTGCTCTGCAGTACAGGGAGGGACCAAGCAAGGGCTCAGTGTTGCTGCAGAGAGAGGGACAGGTAGCAAATATGAAACCCGTAACCTGCAAAGCACAGTGCACAGTAAGCACTGATAAAGCAGCACTAATTCCCACAATTACTGATGGAATCTGAAAGCAAAGAGAAAAGGGTAAAGATAACAACATGAAGCACTTTGGGCAAACATATAAGAAAATTCCACTTTGACAACACTTAATAGTGCAAAACACCATGAAATGAAAATTACCAAATCAGAGATGCTTTTATACATTTCAGCTGAACAACACTCACAACTCAAACCCAGCCAGCCTTGTCTTAGCTGCAACCTGAAACTGTTAAGGCCAATTTAATAGCCAGGAATAAGAAACGATTTCACAGTAGTGTTCTAAATGAAGCGAATCCATCACACATCTGAAGGCTGATCCATCCCCTTCTTCCTCCAGGCTCACTTGGCTCTCATTCAGAAAACCAGATCAACGCTTGCAGGCTGGGGTGTTCTGAGGACACCCTCCAAACCCAGTTCTCCAGCGCTTCGGTGCAGTTTCTGTTCCAATATGCAACCAGCAGGAGATCAACATAAATACAAGGGTGACATTGTGGAGCAGCACGGCAAAAAGGCACAGCGCAGGTGTAACTTAGAAGATGAACTGATTCTTGATGCTTTTCACTGAAACCTTTAAAGTGCATGCAAGAACGAAGTCTCACTACACAGGGAGGGAGACAAGCCTCCCATCCACACAGCCACATGACAGTCTAGCTGACACAGCCACTCACACTCACCAGCCAGGGACCTGCAGCTCTTCTACCACCTTTTAAAATGTTATTTGTTATTTCATCTTGCATTCTCTCTCAAGATAAGGCAGAATTTACCTCACACAGAGTCTACCTGGCACTTAATAACCTGCCTCAACAACACCATGAATTAATATGAACATGTCACATCACAAACCGTGTGATCAGCAGGGGAGAACAAGAGTCAGCTGCTTCAGTTAACTCTGCTCTCCATTGTCTTCACCTGCTTCCTCTCACTGACAACTCACAACCATTTCTTAATGCCTGGTCCTTCATCACACCAACCATCCTTATCTATACAGTCTGCTTTACTTTCTTTTATTTTAATTCCCAGCAGCGAGTAGGACCATGAAAACGGCCCCCTGGGGCTGTGTGGGGGATCAGCTCCCTCCTTCATCTCCACAGGAGTCACCCATGGCCACGGTCTGGGCTGAAGGGGGTCCATGTGCCTGAACAGCCTCCAAGCAAACAGCACAGCAACACTTTCTTATGAATACTGACAGTAAATAATACCTGAAACGGGTCAGATCATGAGAAGTGTGAGCATCAGGTGTGACAGCAAACAGCTTCCATGCTGCTTGGCAGAGTATGGTCAGGCTGATGCATGTGAGCAGCTATTTATGCTACAACCTCGTCTTAACTGGGAAGTAGTACCTAAATACAGGGAAAGTCTGTCTTGAGAGGCTGGGGGGAGGAATTTCTATTAGAAACCAGCCCATACTAATCCACTTATCCCATAAAATAGAAACTGGAACAGGTATGCTTAAGAACTTTGGCAGGGACTGTGCTTCACTGTTATTATCTATTCAGCCACATTACTTGGAGGAATTTGATAATTTATTACAGCACTTTCTTCTTCTGAGTATATACTAATAAATGGAAAAAAATATTTAAAAGCCCATTTCCATATTTCTCAATTTAATTCCCTGGAACAGTTTGTGAATTCAACGAGGGACTTCTCAGTAAACCCTTTCATAAGTAAGTGCATAGTGCTAGCTATGCTTCAGTCTTCATGGACTGAGTGCTCATAAATTCTCTGTAAAAGCTTCTGCAATATTGATTTTTTCTTTCTTTAGCACCATGGGGTATATTGGCTCAAACTGATGGTTATCAAATTGAGGAGACTCTTACCGTTTACAAACATTGCTCATCTGTTTATCTCAATATCTCATTGACTCGTTTTATTTTTATTGTCTTCAAGCACAAAATCATGTTACAACGACTTGTATGTGGAGAAAAAAGCCATGCAGAGCATCTTAATAGAACATCCACACAGAAGAACTGAACAAGCAGAACCTCCTTCTGAAAAAACCCAATGGCACTGAACGCTCAAAGGACCCACTGCAGTGAGGTGAGAAACAAAAATACTTTGTCTTTAGCTGTCCCTGTTCAGACAGGGCTGGAAAGATTTGCTTCACCTCCCTGGGCACCCCTGGGCATGGGCAGCATGCTGAGCATGGCATCTGCTCTGCTCCAGGAGACCTTTCCTCACTCTGGGACTTGTGTGGCTGTTTACAGGCAGTTCAGCCTGACCTTGCTGGACTCATAAATCACACCCCTCTGACTCCTTCCTCCCGAGTGCTTTATTGCTCCACTGCAGCCCAAGTGCTTGGAGGAGGCAGTTATCATTATGTTCATTTGACAGCCAAGGAAATGGAAGCAGAGATGTAAAGTGATTTCCTGAACATATTGCAGACAGCCAGAGGCTGATCCAGACACTGAAATCCTATTACAGCTGATTCCTGATTTCCAGCACCACCACAACGCCAGACAGAGCAGGGTCTCTCTTCCCAACTTCCCACTTCTTTTCTCTATCTGGCACAGCATAAACACTTCAAACACACATTGTCTTATCACACTAACAACGTAGCCAATATTTTGTGATCTCTCTCCTCCTGACATTTTCTCCTCTCTAGTTCTTGCCTCAGTGTGGAAGAAAAAAAATGAGCACAAAAAAAGCAATTAAGAAAGCGTGCAATGCTTTCCTTCCCCATTCTTTGAGGCAGGTGATGCAATTTTCTGTTTCACTGGTGATGGATTTGCTTGGTATTTCAAGCTGAGGTGAGGCCTTGTGCCCCTCCCAAAGTGAGACTCCCCAGATCCCTTTGGGTGAGTGCTGACAGTGCCCACAGACAGTGCCTGCAGCCCAGCCCCTCTCTCATCCCCCCACCACACACAGCCATGCTGTGATACCCAGGGTAAGCCCAGGCTCTGTCCTCTGCTGCAAAGCAGGACCATTCCCAAGCAGAGGCGATGCCTGGGAGCCCAGCTCAGGGATGCTGGGACCAGCTCAGCCCCTGCTCATGGCCAGGAGTACCGGCTGCAGGAGGCTCTCACAAAACCACACTGCACCTGCCCCTCCTGAAGACATCAGTATTAGTGTTGTGTGTACTTAATTCTCTTCAACAGTATCAAAAGCAAGGTAATTTCAAAATGACACTTGGTTCTGTGTCAGATGAAGTCTGTGAGCTTTAAACAGAACTTTCATTGATCAGTGACACAAATTTCCCCTCACAGGTGTCATCTTAGTTCAACACTCAAAGTTGTACCAGTTTGTTCCAGGTAATACTTCATGTTTAAAATACAACGACATCAGGTTCAAGGAATGAACCAACTCTATAGTAAGGAACACAATTTTATTTAAACACTTGATTAGGCCAAATTAAGGCTTTTTAATGTAACCATGGTAGATGAAGAAACTGAGTTGGTGCTCTACTGGTCTGTGCAGTCATTGCTATGGATAACATTGTCCTTAAAATGCGGCTGTCAAAAGTATCCTGCCACATCTGTCACTAAGACTCAGAAGTAGGTAAGCCACTCATTTTTCTTTTGGGAGGATGCAACAATCAAAAAGAAAGAACAAAGCCCACTGTACTATGCTGGCACAACAGACCTGTTTCTTGGCTTACACTTTAAAGTGGGATGTGGTATTTAGCCATTACACAATACTATGTGAACAACTATATCTCCAAAGAGATCTTAGCCACAAACACAAAATCTGAAAGAGAAGAAAATCACAATTTCTCATAGAACTGTTTGTGCTGAGTAGTCCATATAGAGGAAAACCTGCAGTATTCATTTGTAAAAATTAAGGTAGGGAATACAGTCAGCTGCTGGCTAAAGGAAATTCACAGGCTGAAGCACAGCTGGACACTGTGCAGGAAGGGGCTCACTGACAACAGGATGGTTCACCACGGGTTTGAAATGCAGTGGAAGAGCCTCCATCAGTGTTTCCCTGAGCTACACTCCACATTCAGCACCCAGACACCCCCACACCACAAAGCTCATTGAACAGCCCCTCACTCCTGGGTTTGAGCACAATAAAAGCCATGGCTGTCAGACACTGTTTTACCATCTAAGCCGGAAGGAAGGTTCCCTGAAACCCTCTGGAAGCAAATGCTGTGTTGGAGGCATCTCCTGCTGAACCTGTGGCTGCCTGAGTGCTGCTGCAGAACAGCATCTCTCCACCCCGTGTTTGGAAACAGAACTGACAGAAATGCTCTTGTTGCATCAGTGAAGCAACTCCACCCCAGCACACCTGAGCATCCCTTCCTTCCAGGGGCAGCTTCCTTCCTTCTGCAAGTCAGCTCCTTGCCAGCTCTGTAGGTTTAAGAATTCCTGAAGAGAGTCTTCAGGATAACACAGATCCAACCCGAAAGCTGGCTGGAGACAAAGGAAACCAGCTTTGCCATCAGTCCATTATGAAAATATCTCAGTTGCATCTGAGACACCCACAGAAACTTATAAAGACAAGGGAAAGGCAGGTTGCAGAATTTACAGAGCACCTGCACCATTTCCTGTGATTCAAAACTGCAGTGGCAGAGTCAGTGACGCTGGATCACTTCCAACACCAGATCCTCTTGTCAGATTTTAATCTCTACCATTCATCTAAACCTGCTGAACCTGATGTAACACATTATTCTTCCCTAGCCCTGCTGTTTAAAGGTCTGCTTAGTTAGGCTCAGCTAGCAAAACAGTTAAAAGAGTAAGCTGAGACCAGGAGATACTCAGTAAGCCCCACTGCAGAGCGATCCTGCAGCAACACAGGAAAGGAGAATGGAGTTTGGATTGCCTGAACTCTAAACACTGATGTGCACTTTGACCACAGCGCTTGTGTTTGAGAGGCTGCAGGGACACCTGCATCTATAAAAAAGGATCAAGGAAAAGAGGTTCTGCCTGTGGCAGAGATGCTTCAAAACGCTCCTTTTCAGATCCCCAAACCGTCTTTCTGCATTTGAAAACTCCATTTCACTTTGAGATATGGAGGGTCTATTATCCACTTCAACTCTATGTGTTTTAGCAAACAAGAGACACCCTGAGTGGCTGAAAAGCAGTGCTTGGAAATGGCTGATTATTTTCTGTACTTGCAGCTGATGTCTCGCAGCTCCCCCAGACACAGGAGCTTCCTCTCACGTACAGATAAGGGCTGCAGCACTGAGACACAAGGGAAAGAACAGCCAGATCCACTGTCAGCCAGCACATGCTCTGCATTCCAATGCCTCTGGTCAACAGGAGCACTGTGGTGAGGGATCCAACATCAGAAACGCTACACAGAAAATATCTGCATACAGGTCATTTTCATTATATCCCACCACATAACTTATACAATGCCTGACCAATGGTATCTCTGCTACCAAAGACTATCTAGACCAAATGAAACCACCTGTATATTCCACAGCCACAGTGAGGAAAGTGGAGCAGTGACATGGCCCAGCCAGCTGGGACACGGCCCTGCTCCTGTGAGCAGCAGCAGTTTTTCCAGCACAGGATTTATTTATTCACTGGTTTGCTCCTCACAACATAACAGCTCCAAGTGATTCTGTGTGTCTTACACACACAGGCATTCTGACATACAGCATTTGGTGCTGAAGGTTTTACATGTCTCCTTGGTGACTATGCAAAATTCAAGGTACATAATTCACTCTGATTTAGATCTAATCCATACCCACAACAATTTCAGAGCTTTGCTTGCCTTTCTCAGCACATCACAAGCAAGGGAAGGGTGAGCAGGAAGACAAGTCATCACCACCATCCCTGTGACAACAGAATCAGACATCCACGAGAAAATCCACAGGGATTTTCTTATATCACTTAGCAGAGAAACAGCCTCTCCCAGCTACTCAGCGTTAGGGTTTGCTTCCCATTTTGTTTAACCTGGAACTACCACAGCCCTATCTCACAATTGCCAACACAAGGCAAGCAACTGACCAGTAACCAGGTTCAAACTATTGGCTTACCAAGGCTGTAAAACCTGTCTCACATTCATCATCTTCAGTCCACAGGTTTCAGCAAATAAACCCCCAGCTCGGTATGTCATCTGAAACCTGCCAGGAGCCCAGTGAAACCAGCTCTCTGCCAGGCTGGATCCCAACTCTGCTGAGTGACCAAGCCATGCCTTGTCTCCTGTCACACTCCATGCCCAGCATGAAAAGTAATCTAACTCCTGAGATGGAAGATGAGTGCCAGGTAAGAAAAGAACCTTGCATTCTTTGAGTACATGTCCTGTGTGTTAATATTATTTTACATCAACTCTGTGTCACAGTATCGAGACAATAGTAATGCTGTCAGAATTCACATCTGCATCTCTCAAATCAGAGTCAGGTTTCTCTGACAGGGAGGAGGTCCTTGATGCTCAAACACCTTTCATTACTTTTATCAATATTTCAAACCTACAAGTTATTAAGAGCAATTACTTTTTAGTGCATTACTCCACTAGCAGAGATTAGATCCCTTTCCTGTATTAAAGCTTAACCATTATGGACCTGTTGGAGTGGGTCCAGAGAAGGCCATGAATTGCTCTGAGGTTGGAGCCGCTCTGTGATAGTGCCAGGCTGGGAGAGCTGGGGGTATTCAGCCTGGAGAAGAGAAGGATCCAGGGAGAGCTCAGAGACCCTCCAGTGCCTCAAGGCGCTCCAAGAGAGCTGGAGAGGGAGTGGAGATGAATAGGACACAGGGGAACGGCTTCACACTGACAGAGGGCAGGGTTAGGTGGGATATTAGGAAAAAAATCCTTCCCTGTGAGGGTGGGCAGGCCCTGGCACAGATTGGGCAGAGAAGCTGTGGTTGCCCCATCCCTGAGAAGTGTCCAAAGCCAGGTTGGACAGGGCTTGGAGCAACCTGGCCTGGTGGGAGGTGTCCCTGCCCATGGCAGGGGGATGGAATGAGGTATCTTTGCGGTCCCTTCCAACCCAAACCATTCTGTGATTCTCTACTTACACTGAGGGCTCCACCCTTCTGTTATATCTATACTCTTATCTGTATTTCAGCAACTAACACAACTTTTACCACATCCTCTCAAAAGCCTTGGCTTTTTCTGCTTGCCCAGCTCTAAACACTAAACTGCTAAAACCCTAACAAGCATTCTCTAAAGCTGCACATTAGGTGATAAGCATTTTGAAAATACCAGTGGGACAGTGTCCAGCTCCAAGGTATCAGCAAGGCTCACCGAAGCGTGGCACAGCATTTCAGTGCAGCAACTAATCTGTGCCCTGCACTGTTATCTCTCTAATCCTTCATCTGCTGAGAAGGTTCCCTCCACGCCTGGAATTAATTGAGTTTTGCCTTGTTTGCACGTTCATCCTCAGCTGATGGAGAGATCCCTGAGGACAAGGCACAGCCCAGCCCATCAGCTCCCAGAGATACAAAGGAGCTGCACCCATTCCCAAACCCGTACAAGGCTGCTCTGGGCTGCTGCTGCCACTGAAGGGAGCTCTGCAAGAGAGCAAGCTTCCAGAGGGAGGGCAGCCACTTCCTTTGGAAAACAAAGCCAGGTGATACTACCAACACCACCTGGCTCCCACCATTTCACCCTCCTCTAACAGCAGCACCAGAGAAGCAGCAAACCATCCTTTTTTCCCCTGAGCTCTCTTGTTCCAGCTCTGTCTATTCCACTTCCAGTTCCTCTAGTCATGGAAAGAACCAGGCCCTCGGTTCTGGGATAACTGGATTCCCGTTATCCTGTTTGAGTGTTGCTTCTAGGAAGTTTCACCAGAGTGTGGACAATCTGTGTGCTCATTCCTGCCCCACACTTGGCTTCTGTGGCCTCCAAGGTAATGGACAAATAAACACAGTATCTTACTTGTACCTCGGTATCAGAACTGGGGATCACTTTGGCAGCTCTGCCCGGGTGCAAAACCACAACACCCTGAGTACTGTCTTGGCACAGCTCAACAGGCTGCTCTGAAACAAACCATGTGGACTGTTCTATAAATCTGCAGCTCTGCAAGATGAACAGCCAGTGTCACCAGCACTCCAGCCAACACAGGGGGCTGGTTGTTGGGGAGCTCATGTTGGCACAGGTAGGAGGAAGCAATAAAGAAAACAATGTGTGCATTAAACAGTGCACGAAAGCACAAACTCAACAAGGTAAAAACCACTGAAATACATTTTCCAACTTCAGCACCAAATTCTTCTGAGAATGGGGTTCAAAAAGTATTAAAATAGTTGTAGACAATGAAGACAGAATGTAACTAACACATTCACCTGCATCTTCTAGTAATGAAGAAATTGGACTTCTATAAAGAGATGAACTGCCTTGTCCTTCAGTTTCAGTACTCCTTTCCAAGTCATGAATGTGCTACTGGCCATATATGACCAATAATGTCTAGAAACTTTTCACAAGTTTCTTCTTCCAAATGGGCTTGTACTGGTGACAGAAGCAGAAACTGAGTTTCCTGAGTGCCCAGAAAAACTTGTATTGATTTTCCTGAATTTCCTTTTAAGAAGAAATTGAGGAAGCTCCAAAATCCTGGTATGTCCTTCTTTTGAATGTTTTGAAATTCTATTCTTATTTATAGAATGCCTGTTTGAGACACTGATTAAATAATTCTTTCTCGATCCAATGACAATTGAAAGACAGCATGAAGAAAGGCTTTCAGACATAATAAAAAATAAAATAACCAGGAAATAATATAGATTATTAATTAAGAACAAATAAAGCAGTAAGTAGAACTAAATGCAGAGAAAAAAGTTCAAATTCTTTCCTGAGCTCCATTAGTATGGATGAGGTTCTAGAGCATACGGAAAACAAGAGGTTTCCTAAGTGTTGCTCATCTGCATTAATAATTAGAGCTCAAACATAGTTATGATTCAGATGAGTCATTATTGTCCAGAGAACAGCTCAGCTCTGTCGGAAATCAGGCTGCAGGTTTTTATGCAGAGCAGAAGTATTGACAGAAATAGCAGAAGAGATCTCTGGTCCACTCATGTTTGTTTTAACTAAATCCTTAAAACAGCAGAGATTCCCTCAGAGCAGAAGAAAACCCTGTACTGCCAACATTTAAGGACCACCAATCAGCCCACCAGGATGACTGTGGTGGGCTGAGGACCAGGAACCCACCCAGATGCTCTGCAGGGCTGACAGGACCCAGCTGATAAACTGCTTCCACACCAACTCCATTTTAGGAACTGTAGGCCCCATTTTATACCTCATCTACAGGTCTGATTGATAAAAGTAGCTGCACAGTTATAAAAGCCTTCTCTAGCTCTGCCTTCACTACCACATGAGAGATTTATTTTCTTAAAACCCAACTCCCCCCGAGGAGTATCTGATAGCCATAAAGCATGAATTAAAAAGCTCAGGAAATGGGTCAAAAAGCCATTGTCAAAGGGAATCATTATTCAATGACATCTTTCATTTCTGGTTAATGACATTCTGGGTGTCTTCTGGGACTCATCACAGATGCAGTTCTATCAAACACTACATCAGTGGCCTGGAAGTGAGAGAGCCAGTCCTGCTAAGAGGATTTGTGGATACACACGGATAGAAAGAGCACTGAAGAACAAGAAGAACAGGAAGTGCACACAAATGTATTTGAATTCCTGGAAACAACTTCTTAAACTGAAACATACCACGGTGCCAACTCCAGACCAAATGTCCACTGGCCTTCATTACAGCATGGAGCAGCAGGAGGTGGAATCCCATGAAGAGATGGGATCAGTCCCAACAATGTGGGACTTCTCTAAGTCTGGAAACTTCTCTCCTCTCTGAGAAGCATGAGGGATGGGGTAATGGGAGGCACATGCTGGGACAGCAGCTTGCCCTCGGCTGGGCAAGGCCTAGCTGTTCCTCCACAGCCCTCTGCCCCTCGCCTCGCTGCTTGACAAAAATCTGGCAGCTCCTGCCACACAAAGGAAGGGGGGACAGAGATGAGATGGCTCCTTGAGACAGCCTGAGAGCAGGATCCCTCCTGTTGGGTGGGGAAGGGCTCAGATGAGGATTATACCTGCTGACAAAAGCCAAACTCCCTTCTCCCTCCTCTGGCAGCAGCACCAGCAGAAATGCCATCCAGGGAAAAATGCACTTCACAAGATCAAGAGCTGCCAACTCCTCCACATAGGCAGAATTAGAGACTCAAGGGAAAACTGAGACTGGAAGGGCCCTCCAGTGGACACACAGATCAATATCCTTCTTAGGCAGGGACAGCTTCAGAGTCCCTGTGGTGTTCCTGAAGGCCTCCCTGGGCAGAACTGGCTCTGCTGCAAATCATGACCATTCCTTGTCTTGTCATTGCATGACTCTAGAATTTTGTCTCCCTCCTCTCTAGGACCTTCCTTTAGGTGGCAGACTACAATTAGATACCTCCTGAGCTTTTTCCAGGCTTAAGCCACCCCAACCCTCCCATCCTTCCCCATTATGCTCAGTCTCTGCTCTGGGCTGGGCATGTCCCTGTGCTCAGTCTCTGCTCTGGGCTGGGCTGGGAATATCCAGATCCACGGGAATGACCATGTCTGTGCACAGCCAGCCTTGGACACTGCAGGCACAGTGCTCACTCCTGTGGTTACCCACCCTCCAGGACTCCCAGCTTGCATTGATCCAGCCCAGACATTTGGTCCCCATCCTGCACAGATGATGGAGTTTCTCCTGCCCAGGGTTTTGCATTTGCCTTTGCTGAACCCCAGCAAGCTCTCTCAGCCCACCACTTACCCTCCAGTTTCTGCCACTCAAAAAAAAGGGTGGTTTCTAGGCCCAAAGGTGCTAAACACTCTCAGCCCCACTATCAACCCCCAAAAATGTTCAGCTACTGCTAGTTAGACCCACAGACCACTATGCCCCATGTTCCTCCAAGGCCTCCCAAGTTTTTCACTCACTGTGCAGTTCACCCACTCGCTCTGAACCTCCTCATTTTGGCTTCAATGGGAAGCTGAGAGCCCAAAGATCCTTATGGCATGTAACCACCAATTACTTCCATGAAATGGCCAGTAATTCCCCCAAAGACAGAGCTAAACACAGCCAGGCAGGCAGACAAATGGAAATACAATGAAGCTTTCCAGAAGAACGTCCTTCAGCTCTGGATTAAGAGGATTATACCACTTAGAATAGCATTTTTATAACCTCTTGGAGTCCCAAGTTTTCTGCAGATAAGCTGAGAATTGAAATTCCTCAGAGTAAAGCTGCTCAATTCTTGCACAAGCTGCACAGCAGTTCACTTCCATGTGCTGCTTTGCATGTCCATGCAAGGCAGCTTCAGAACAACTTGAAATCCTGAAAGCAAGACCACACAGCACAACAACTGTGTGTCATGGTCACACTGCAATATGACTAATTTTACTCAAATGTATGTTGGGGGATTGCTGTCACACAGTGCTGCTTTGGAGCAAATTTAACAAAACCTTATCTCAGATCACCCACATCCTGTTTATGGGCATCAAAGCAACGCTACAAAAACACTGCTATGCTTTCCAGTGAAAAATTCACCTTTTCCATTGAAAAATACAGCTAGAAGAGATACAACCTGGACACAGCAGGCAATTCTGATTGTGCTCAAGGAGTTCATACCTGTGTGGCACTAGATGTGTCAGAGGGTCACACAGGGCCAACCTAAGGCACAAGGAACCCACAGATGTGTCACCTGGTTCTGGTGTTAACCTTTGTCACCTCACTTTGTGACATGTGGCTGGCTGAGCAAGAGGGACTCCTGTGCAGCCTGGCCCACGGGAACCACAAGGGTTACCAGCAGTGCCAGAGACCTCACACCAAGGCCATCCTGGCACCCAAACTGCCACACAAGAAGCACTTTTTAAACTATTCTCTGCAACCTGAGCAGCTTAGTAGAAGCACCTGTAAAAGTAAACAAAACTGGATTTTGCAAAGCAAGAGATGAATCCCAGATTGCAAAATACCTGTTGCTATTAATATGAACTCTCAGAACAAACAAAACCTCCGCAGAATGTCCCTCTGTGTGTGGCACATACCTTAGTGCAAGCTGGTGAAATGACCACAAAAGAGTCAACGGGATTTGCCCCAACTTATCCCAACTGTCAGCTTGTCCCGTGATTAAACACAGCAGCACAGAACTGAGAGAAACTGAGTCATCAGGTCCTGTCCCTTTGCAGTGCACACTCCCGTGCACAGTCTAATCCTATCATAATCCTGGGGAGCTTTCTCAAACCTCCTCAGGTTGTTTGCACTATTACTTGCTTAGTTAATATCCTTCAAAACCAGTTAAAATTATTTGCTTAATTAATATCCATCAAAACCAGTTAAAAGAGCAGTTAAGTATTTCCTGTATAAACCCAGCAAAAACCTATTTCCTAATTATTTATTAGCACATAATGCACTGAAACACAGAATCCCAGAATGGTTTGGGCTGGAAGGGACTTTAAAGACCATCTAATGCCAACCCCCTGCCATGGGCAGGAACACCTTCCACTAGAACAGGTTACTCAAAGCCCAGTGCTACTACTCTTTGATTCAGGGAAAAAAACATAGTTAATCAGAACACATCCTTACGCTAAAGTCAATCATTCAGATCTCCTAAATAATGATACTTTTCCTCCCACAGTTGTTCTCTGTTTACTAGGAGATAAGTAGTTACTCCACAGTGAAGCACTTTTTAAACAGATGTGAGTTCACCTTCTTTTCAGAGTGGCAGAGCAGCTGGAGCTGTGATGTGGTGCTTTCAACCCCAGCCCCTCTCCCCCCCGGTCCCTCCCAGCTGACCCAGTGACTCCGTTATTTGTGCTCTGCAGAGCCCATCCTGGCAGCACTTCCCAAAGGTTTAAACCACAGGGCAAGCCACCCGTGAAATGAGTTCCTACCACAGGGATTTTCATGTCAGACTGCAAATGCTGGCTGTAGAACACGCAGCAGGAAGCCCCACCTTGCTCGGAGACTCATCCCAGCAGCCCCTCCCAGAGCCGCCCGTACCTGGCTCCGGTTAATCCCATTGCAACACCGGACCTGTGGGAAGGAAAGGCCCTGCTCTGGCCTTCCAGGCAAGGCAAAACAGCTGGGAGAGCAAGAGGAAAGGCTGTGGCTGGACACTGAATCCAGGGATAGCACATTCTGAAAAACAGCCAGCATGGGACAAGCGTGGGACTCCTGATATGCTGGTGAACCTCCAACCAGGTCATATCTGTTTGTTCCCAGTTTCCTTGGAAATTCTGGCATAGAGGAGGCCAGAGACAGGAAAAAGCACCATAATAAAAGGGCTTGGGAAAAACACAAGTTTAGATCCAGAGATCCTACAGGAGATGGAGGAGATGAGCTCATGCACCTGAGATCTCCTGAGCATGGAGAGGCAGAAAAACACGAGCAGGAAATACACAGAGAGGAGTTTTGCACAAGGCACAGTAAAGCAAATTTTCCTTTTCTGGGAACACCTCCCTTTGTCCCAGCTGAGGAACCAGCTGGATACAAACACACACAGAGCCCCAAATCTGCACACACAAGTGCTTCCCTGGGCTGCTAAATAATGAACTGATTTGTACTTAGTCTGAAATGTCTGGTTGCACATTAAGCTCAACACCTGTATGTGCATTTATTTTCAAGCACTCCCTCTCACTGCTTCCAGGCAGCCTGGCTCCCACATGGGCTCAGCTGCAGAATCTGAAACCAAAGATGAATTTTGGCACCAAACTGCAGAGCCTGCAGCTCCCTCCAAGCACTGGGATGTCCAGGAGGATGGCCACACTCATCACATGGCATTTACACAAAGAGATTTACTGCTTATGAAGAAAGGAAGTGATCATTCAGCTAAAAGGTTTGCACAGATATTTATGCTGGTTGCAGAATACAGAGGTGGAACATCATCATTCCCAAGGAAAGGGTAGATTCTCTTAGATTTAGTGATGAGGTGATTTAGTGACCTGCACCCCCAGAACCAGCATCTACCCTGACCTTTTAGTTGACATTCTAAGACACAGAAAGTGTTTGTACCACTTGGTGTTTACAACTAGAGAAGTTCAGTCATTTGCTGGCTTAATTATTTCAATTATTTAAAAAATACTATTTTAACCTCAGCCCTACTGAGCAAATCACCTTCGTGTAAAACTTCACAGCCCCAAAAGTCATTTTAAATAATCTTATCTCTTCTGAAATAAATCAGTTTCATTTTGTTGATGTATGAAAAAGGAATAAAAGGGAAAGTGGGGAATAAAGAAAGAGGGACAGTGGGGAATAAGTAGTGTTCAGCAGAAGGACCTAACTCCAGGACAGAGTATAACCTTAAGCATAAATGGCAAGGAGCAAGAGCAACACCTACCACAGCTTTGGGTTTGCTGCCTGCCACCAGATTGGCCAGCAAGTCCTCCTCACAGAGCTGGCTGAACACATGGGCATTGTAGGCCACCACTATGGAGACCTCTTCCATCATGGTGCCCAGCTGCCCACGGCTGGGCAGAGGGCAGGGAGGGCTGAGCCTGGCAGGGTGCTGAGGCTGGGCAGGGTGCTGAGGCTGGGCAGGGTGCTGAGGCCGGTGCGGCTCCCTGGCAGTGGCACACCCACCCGAGTGAGGTGCTAATGGGGAAGGAGTGCCAGGAGAGAGAACATGACCCAGCAATCAGCTCCCGAGGGGTTCCCTTGCCGGGTGGCTCTGGGGGCACAGGAGGGACACTGGGCACACCAGCTCACACTCCCCACACCCCACTGGCCACAGGGCTGGTGGCAGGAGAAAGTCGGGGAACTTGCTTCGGCTCCAGGGAACCCGCTCTGGGCTCCAGGATATGAGGTTGAAGATGAAAAAGCCAGAGGCAAACTGGATGAGTAAGCAAGAAAAGATCCGTCAGTGCTCCACAGAAGGACTGAAATCACTGCTGTTCTTCTCCAACTTGGTAGCAATTGTTCATTCTTTATATCTGGTTTTCTCTCATGAAAGTTGATATTCTTGTGAGCAAAGTCTCCCCTTCCAGTGAATTGCTGCTTCTGCCTTGTAAGTTCACAAAGATCAGTGTAAAGCTGATTTCTTTAAGGCATTCCTTGAAATTTTCTACAAGTTTCTAAATATCTCCCTTGCAAGTCTTTAAAAGCATTCACAGTTGTTTTTCCAAAAATCCAAACTCCATTTTGTGCCCTGTGGATACTTTGATTTTAGCAGGAAGGTGACAGCATCGAGTCTCAACCCTCTAAAAAGAGTCCTTCAGTTTCCACGTGTAACAGAGGGTAAAACAGCCCTGAAAAAAATGGAATGAACCTGTAAAGCTCTTCTGTGAAATAAAAAAAATTTACGCAATTAAAACTTCCCCCAGTTGAAGGTTTTTAACCTGGATCTGGTGCTGGTCTTCTTATAGTCAAGAAGTGATATGGTGTCTCTTGTCTGTGAATCCTGAACAGCAGAGCTGCCTTCCCAAATGTCCCTGCCTTTCCAGTGCATTTATCCTAACATATATCTGACACAGAGCAAAAACAGTACAAGAAAAATATAGAAAAAATAATCACAAATCAATATTCTCAAAAGCATAAAATAAAATCTAGAAAACAATAAATGATTCGAAGAAAGACAATATCCCAAAAAAACTCCTTCCAGGACACTCAGGCAAGGCAAAACTCATCACCAACTTGGCACTTCTGCTTATACACATCTGCTACATTTCCATCTTCTCTGGAAGCCTTTTCCTTCCTGGTGCAAAGCCATACCTGCTCAAGAAACAGGAATCATTCCAGCTGTCCCTCTGTCTCCAAAGAGAGTCTGTGCTGGGTGCAGCAAAGCTGGCAGTTTCCAGTTCAGGCTGCTGGTGGCATATGGTTCCGCTCTCACTTTCCAGAACAAACGGGGTCAGACACACCTTGGCTTTTCTTCTTCCTCTGCTCCTGGAGTATCTTTATCGAAGATTGCAGTTATCTAAATAGCACCAGGTGCTATTTGCATTTGAATAGGAAACTTGAGCAACAGCTGTAGCGGGCAGGATTAAAACCCCAACACTTAAATGGGGGGGAAATTACATGTTATTGCTAGGAAACAGAGAGAGTTCTAATAGGCTTATGGCAAACAAAAAATGCAGCACTTGAGGTTAAACCCTTGAGACTAAAGCAGACTCTGATCGTGCTTAACCCTTGCAGGAGGAAGAAAGGTACTTTTCTTTTGAAATGCACCTATAGTGCCTTCTTTTTCCTTGTTTTTCTTCAAAGGCTTGCAAATTTTTTTCCAATTAGTTCCCACAGTAGAAAGACTTCAGATTCCAGTGCAGCTCACGAGACAGCTCTCTGTGTCACCTCCACAGAACTCCTACCTGCAGCTCTGCCAAACCCCACTCAGGTTTTCCAAAGCCTTCCAACGCTGCTTCCTCCTCGGCTCCCTTGTCTTGGCAGGGGTTGGTTCCTTCTGGGGGGGTTGATTCCCTCTTGCAGCAGAAGTTCAAAGCACAGGGTTGGGAGCGGCCCCTCCTCGGCTCCTCCCAGGTGTGCTGACAAAGGCACCTGCTGCCAGAGGCACCGGCCCTGCCCCAGTCCCCTCCCACCTGCTGGCACCTGCTCCAGGGGCTCCCAGCAGGGACTGGCATCACCTTGGAACAGTCAAGCAGGCACAGGGGAGGGGACAGGCAGCGCAACAACAAGCACCCCCTTGCTAATGAGAGACCATTTTAATTCTGCAGTAAGGGCAGGAGGTGGAGAAGGCACATCATCAGACACAGCTACTTAAACCCCTCCCCTGATTTAGCCAACAGGCATTTCTATTTATAAAGAATTACGGACTAGAACCTGTCTTACCTTTCGCTTTTCCTCTTAAACAGAAAGGTTATAATGAATTAACAGCACTAAATCTACATGTTACTACCGTATTATTGGATGAATAATTCTTCTCATATCTATTCATACCAGAAGGCTTATAACTTTGGCATGTTCTAACTAGCAGTTGCAGGAACTAGCAACTGATCTGTGACGTCGGCTGATGCATCTCTTTAAATAGGATGTTTTTCAGTTGTTGTTTCCAGGTAATGGAGCTGAGCTGTCTGCAAATCCCTCTGAACCTGCATTTTACATCCCTGTAAACAGCCTGTGCTGTGCCCCAAATTAGCACACAGTATTATAACTATCAAGCCAGTTAAAGACTCTGAATTAAACTGCCTGAAGCAAATATGTCCACCCAGACACAGCATGCTCATGCCAGAGGAAATGGAAGGGAAAGGGCAGGCTGAGATGCCCTTCAGCACCTCCTCAGGCCGCACCACACACTCCTCCCAGCACTCCACACACAGCCTTCCCCATGCCAGGATTTTTGGCTGCTCAAGTGATGAATAACCTACCAAAACACAGTAAAAACCACACAGCAGCTGCACATTTCCTTGAAGCAAAGAGCCCTTCTCTGCACAGCACCACGACTACCTCTCAGCCCCCTCCTGAAGGCCCAGAACGCAGCCCCCTCCACGCCAGAGCTGGGAAAGCATACCTCCAAAGCAGGGATTTGGGGAGCAGCCAGGAGACACAGGAGAGCCAGCAGAAGGACAGGTGGGCTGTAGAAAGCTGTTAACCAATTAAGGTAAGTAGCCCTAATTGCAGTTGTTGGGATTTATATGCCGGTGGATAATAGAGGTGAATGGAAAATTCCTGAATTGAGCAAAGCAGCTCGCTTAGCAAAGCAAAATCCTGCTCCCTCCCAAGATAAATTCCCTCTCACTCCACCCCCAGGAATGTCTTGCTGCTCTCTGACGGGGATGGGATCTTCTGACAGACGGGAAGGGAGGTATGTGCAGCTCCTTGCTCAGCCTCCCTTCCTGCCACGAGCTCCAGAACACAAAGGCCTTTTCTGCCATTTGCCTTTCAAGTATTAATGAATCCGGGAAGATCACAGCCATCTACAGAGCAGGAAACATAAACCTCCTTTCACAGCACTTGGAATGGCATTTGGCAGGCTTCAAGATATGTTTATGGGTCTTTTCCCCCAAAGGAATAAATAACAGCAGCATCAGCTCTTCTTGTAATTCCTGTGCCCACTAATGACCTGGAAGGACTTTTTCAGGCACAACCAGCAAGTGAAACCCACCTGGTTATGAGTCAAATGCTGTGACTCCCAGACACACTTCTGTTCTCCCCTCACCCACAACAGGCTTGTCAACCCTCAGAGAGCAGCAGAGACAGGAACTGTGTTCCAGCTTTAGGCGTCAGAAGGTGATTGCTTAGACCTGTCCCTGGTTCCATGTGGGACTGAACACAGAGCTGCTGCTCACAGGACGCCCCACACCACTCCACAAACACGACTGCCAGGCTTCTGATCAGCAATTGCTTCTCCAAGATTTATTTTTATTATCTAAAATGTCAAATTAGCATGGCCTATTTTTTTTCCCCCTAAAGAAGTGGGCGTATGCACCTGTGTTTCTCCTAAAATAATCCTCCAAATGTGGGGAAAAATCTGGGCTTGATGTGCTTTAGCACATGTACTTAGAGGGGTGAATCCTCCCAGTTTCCTTGCTCCTGGTTGGAAAGCAGGCATGACTGTGAACTCCCTGTCCCTGATGAAAGCCAGCAAGGCCATCCTGCTGCAGGGAGGGAATGTGCCCTGCCAGCAGTGCCAGAGGTCAGGGTGGCTGGGATTGCTGAGGCATTCCTGACAAACCAGTGATGCTGGAACGTGCCAGCCCTCCCAGGGCAGCACCACGGCCTTCTGAGTCCTCACTTTATGGTGCCAAATATCCAAATTGCCCTCTCTCAGCCCCCTCAAATCCACTGTGTGCCACACAAAAAGCTACTCCTGCATAAGGATTCTCTTCCACAAATACACAGATAATCTTTACCAAAAATAAGTAAGACTATTTATTAGCCTGACCCCTAAAACTCCAGAGGGGGAAGAGCAACCCAGCCTATCACTCCCCAACCTACCAGAGTTCCCTCCCTGGATTTTTATAAATTCTTCACTAATTCTGTTGTGTGTGTGTGCTCTGCTCCTCGGTGAGTGGTTATTAACACTTGCAGTTTTAAGGGTTGGGCTAAATTTGCTCTTCATTTCAGGTTTTACATTCACTTGGAGCTCCAGCTAAACAAGGCATGAAGCTGCCCAAAACAAATGTTCCCAAACCACCTGAAAGGATAAAACAGCAGCATGGCTGGGACAGCAGCCTACAGGTACATGCTCATTATTCAACTCAGTCCACTCCAGATTATTTTGAAGCCTTTTAAATGGACTCATGAACCTCTTTTGACTTTTAAATAATTAAATTCACATTTTTACTTTGCATTTTCGTATATTTCCACTATCACTTTCTAAGGGCACTCTAAGTTATTTCCTCTCTCCAGCTAAATTTCTGTAAGAATATTTTGCCAGGAATATTTTGCTTCAAGAGCTTCCCTCTTTTCTGCTGAGAATCTGGGTTAGAGCTGGGATGCCCTTTTGCTTGTTGGTGTTTTCTGAGCGGTGGAGGCAGCACAGGGCTCTGACCAGCCCAAAATACCAGTGCAGTTTATTGCCTGTGGTGTGATGGAACAAGGAAAGAGTCAGACATCCCTGAGCCAGCACTGCTACCAGGTTAAAGGAATACTGAACCTTAGTGTGAGACCTTGAAAATCCCAACCTTTAGCTGTGGAAAGCCCAATTGTACAGCATATTTGGGACATACATTGTATATACCAAATATAACCAGTTGAGCTGAGCATATTTCCTCCTTCCCCATCCTTTTGTTTTGGAAAAATAGAGGAATCTGGGTTTTTTCCTGTGTGGAAAAGCAAGGAGTGGTACCAGAGAGCTCCCCAATAGGCAAACATCCCTCCTAATGCCCTCTGAGTGGGTCAGGCTAATTTGGACCAGAAAACCATGCAGAAGGAATGGGCAGAAATTCCTGATTTGCCCTGGAGCATAACAGAGAGGGGTTGGATTCCCCACCCCTGGAGGTTTTTCAGCTGAGATGGCCGTGGCCCTGAGTGCCATGATGTGGTAAAGGGACTGGAGTTGGACCAAGGGTTGGACTTGATGATCTCTGAGGTCTTTTCCAACCCAATCCATTCTGTGATTCCTGAAAAACAGCAGGATTCTGCCACCTGTCTCCTGTCACAGCCCTTCTCTTTGGGACCCCTTTTTATCTCCTCCCAGCTCTGTGACAGCAGATACCTGTAACCAACTCACCTCCACAGCTGAGGATGTGGTGGCAGCTCCGAAGCAGGGCCAGGTCCAGGGACCTTCCCACACCTGCCCCAGGGCCATGGCCAGTGGCTCCTGAGTCCCTGCCCTCCCAGCCAACCCCACCAACAGGTGCCTCCAGCTGCTGAAGGCACAGACATTAACCACCCGTTTGAAACTGTAAATGTCTGATATATATTCCCTGGGGCCACTAATCCAACAACTGAACAATGCTTGGATGGCATTTAGATCACGAAAATGCCACTTAGCTCCATAATAAACCCAGCACTACCTGGGAGATGTATTTTAAACCTGTTGCATTTATCACCTCAATGGAATTGAAAAGAAGAAAAATGGGTCAAGCATATTATCCCAGAGAATTAGCACAGCAGTTGTACAGGAATGCTTTGCACTTAGGATGATTTGTATGGATTCCTGGCCTGAGCTCAGCACAGCCTGACTGAGGGACTGCACCCAAACAGCCTGGTGTCTTTTCACTTACAGCAGATGATCAGCAAACAAAAGATACTAATTAACATCAAGCAGCACATTAAATAGTGACATCTGTCCCATGAAGAGACTCACACAGGGCCCAGAATTCTGGCCTTCTCATTCTAAACCCACACCTGATTTTCTTTCTCCAAGTAGATACATCTCTCCATACTTTTCATTCCCTCCCCAAAGAGAGGTTAACAGCCCTTATCTATCCCCAGAGTAAGATTCATAAAGGTAAAATTAATGGAAAATGCAAAACCGTAAGTGGTACCATTATTGTTGTGATGATGATGTTGTCTGTCAGGTTTCCCCAGTGCTGAGCCAGCCCTGCTGCAGAGGGGAGCAGTGACACGCTCACCTGGGTGCCCTGTATCAGGTCAGATTTCAGCATCTTTACTGACAGTCACTTTGCCCCTGACCTTTAGCCTGGGACAAGAATAAAAGGAGAAAGGAGGACAGGCTGCAGAGCTGTGCACTGTGAGAATTCCTGAAGTTCAACAACAGGAAGAGAAAGGCAGGACCACAGCACATCCTCTGCCCACCAACCAGAAGCTGCCCAGGCACAAACCCACCACAACACGCACCCTCGGATGAGCTGGTGCCCCTGGAGTCACATCTTCCACATGGGACACCCTGAGAGGAGCCTCATGGAAAAAGGTGAGACACTTCTGTGTGTTAACAGCACTACAGCAATGGCATATTCCCAAAATGAAAAACAAATCCGCAGCAGGATTGCTTGGAAGATGAGATAAAGAGTAATTAAGACTGAACTGGTGTGGGGGAGCAGGAAAAGGCACACGGTGTCAGCCAAACTGGGCTGAACCAGACAGACCAGTCCCAGCACCTTCCAGTCACAGTTTCACTGTGAGACAGCCTGGTCTGAGGCATGCCCAGCAACTCTGAAATGAGATTATTTCTGCATTGGACATTAACAATACAAACTGCTGATACGTTCCAGGACAGCAGCGTGTCCCACAGTGCTGGAGTTGAGAGTGTTAACTTGGAGGTCACAGCCAAAAAAGTCCAGCAAACAGCCTTGCTGGTAGATACAGGAGGGATGAACAATTAAAGTTGGAGATCAGAAAAAAATTCTTTGCAGAGAGAGTGCTCAGGCATTGGAATGGGCTGCCCAGAGAGGGGG
>JAWWEV010000004.1:26161530-26183728 GCA_035583235.1 Hafferia zeledoni | reverse complement strand
AGCTTGGCCGTGGCCCTGAGTGCCATGATCTGGTAAAGGGACTGGAGTTGGACCAAGGGTTGGACTTGATGATCTTGTAGGTCTTTCCCAACCCAGTCCATTCTATGATTCTATGAACAGCCAGCTGGTACAGAAAGCATCTGACCTGAGACCCATGGCTGGGAAGACAGGAGGCAGCTCAGCCCCAGAACTCCCCTGGACAAACTGCCCTGGATTTGCACAGGTCAGCCCCAGGGCAGGAAGGCAGCCCAGGACCCTGCAGGCTGATCAGCTGTGTAAAACCACCAGCAGCACCCACTAATCTGAGCTCCACATAATCCTCTGCCACCAAATCCCTACTCACCAGCATCCAGTGCAGTGAAAGGGAAATTCTCTTTTCAGAAGATGATTTGGGAGACAAACTACCCCAGTGCTTAGCCCTGCTGATCTAGTCTCCCACTGGGAAAATCTGCATCTACGTTTAATGCTTCAATGTGCCACAATGAGAAAAGCTTCTGTACTTACATATGATTTAAAGATTACCCTGCCTTGATTTGACTGTTAATAAGCTTATTTTAAGAGCTCAAATGCTACGTATGGAGGGGCAGAGAAGGCAGGTGCTGCCATTAGTTATCAAAGAGCTCTCTATGTGACAGTCATGTATTTCTTCAGAGACCAGAGGTATTGCCATGTACTCCTCTATGCCCTTCCCATTTGTCTTATTCCAAGCTTGTCTTTTATTTAAAATCTAGACTACAGGTCTTGTATTACTACTACTATGATACCTATGCAACTAAAAGAAATGAGACACTCCCTAAAAAATTAATAAATTACAATGTCAGGAATCAGTGCAGCCCAGCACAATGTCCACAGGGCAGGGGAACATTTTCTCCTGGTACCCACGTGCTCAGGCTGAGGGCAGGGCCAGGGCTGAGCTCCCTGGAAGCTCCTCACTCCCAGGGCTCCTGTGGACTCCTCTCCACATCCAACTGAAGGGCTACATTTGGACAGAAAACTGAGCTGTAACTTCTAATCTGCTCCTCATTTTTTAACATGTCTTTCATGCAGGGGAAGTGTTTATGCAGAATTCCTTCTGCAAGGAATGCAAGGCAAGTGCCTGGAATGAATGAGAGCTGATTTTTGCTTCACTTGAAAAAAAAAACCCCAAAACCACAACAACAAACAGAGGATAATACAAAATTTAGGATGATTTGGATTAAAAAAAAAGTTTCCACCATCATAAAATTCATCAGAAAATCCATAAAATTTTCCTCCAAATCACCATCATTATTTTCACTGTTTGAAAAGTGGATCCATCAAGCAAAAAAGGAAAAAACTGCTAAAAAATGGGAAATTTGAGTCTGTAACCATGAAACAGTAGGGGATATCACTCTCCCCCCAGTGAGTTCTGATGTTGGGCATGAATGAGAAGGCAGCAGCTCAGCCACCATCCCCTGGTGTGGGCAAACAATACCATCCATCACACTCCACTCCATGTTTACAGTTCAAATTGATAGGGGGGAAATCAGTGCCTGCATTTGTTCACTCATTTGGAGGCTGCAAGAATAAACTCCAAGGGTTCATTCCTCTGCCTACAACAGTTAGTGCACTGCACCATTTAAGATGTGTAAACAAGATGCTGATCTGAAAATGAAGAAAAATAAACCAGCTCACAATAAAGCAGTAACTAACATGAAAAAGAAAAGCTGTGTTGCTGTCTACAGTGAATGTTGTATGTAATGAAAATCCAGGTACCTACATAATGGTTTGAAAGGTTAGAGATGTCTTTCTGTGCTGCATTTGTGACAGAATAACTCAGTTTCCCATTACTCTTTATCATGGCATCACAGAACGGGTTGGGTTGGAAGGGACCTTTAAAGGTCATCTTGTCCAACCCTGCTGCAATGAGCAGGGATGTCTTCTTTGAAACTAATTACTCTTTACAAGTGGTGAAGGATTTGGTCACCTTTCTCAGCCACAGAATCGTAGATATAGCACAGGAAAGATATGATGGATGTTTCCTGGAATGCCACGGAGTATTTTTCTTCCACACACACATGTCACTGCAGGACTGTGACCCACAGAACCACACAGGGACTCGGCAACACTGCTGGGACTGGCAACTGATTTATCAGGACATTACCTGGACAGCCCCAGTTTTGGGGAGAGTGACATGAGTGAGTCCCCCTGGTGACACCTGTGACACAGCCTGTCCCTGACACTGCAGGGCACTGACATGACTGCAAAGGTACCTCTGCTGAACTGTCGGGAAGAATCCAGCCAAGAGCATGGTTTCCTTGACACTGGTTAGAACTGTGAAACTGAGAAAGACCAGAAACAGGTCTGGGTCAGGCTTTTTATCTCTCCTAGTGAAGTGTAACAGCAGCAGGAGAACAGGCTCACAGTGAGCTGGAGATGGGGCGCCCTGGCTCGGTGTCTCTGGCCATCTGTTATCAGCTGTGCACTGCAAAGCACCCAGGGCATTTTGTTGGGCAATACCATGTGTTATTCTCACTGAGGTTTTTTATTTTTCCATGAGGAATGTAGGGCCTGTGCTCCCTCTGTATCAGCACTGTTTGCATTCTTGCATGTTTCAGTTACAGAGCTGGCCCAACAGCAGCAGAGAGGAGAGGAAGCAGCACAGCTCAGTGACCCACAGCCACAGGGCAGCTGTGCCTCCTGCAATGCTCCCAGCTCAGGGGCACTTCAGCCTTTCTCAGCACTCACATCTTGCCAGAGCTCTGAAAGCTCAAGGCCAACAGCCCAGCACATCAGGTGGGAAGAGCCAGAACCCGAAACACAGAGAACCCCACCCACCCACCTGCTTTGGTACGTGTAATTCAGTGTTACTCATCATCTTTGGTCCTTAAACACCTGAATCTCCCCATAGGAAAGATCCTTTTCTTCCTATATTCAACGAATGAAGACCTGTTGACTCATCTTTTTAAATGTACCTGAAACAACTTCTCAGGGCAGTGAAAGTCCCTCCTGGGCACTCGAGCTGGTTCCAAGTCTCCTGTGCTTTGTTCACAAAGAGGATATCTGAGGTAACTTCCATACCAGCCTGAGCACCAGGTGAAAACCAGCACCAAAATGTACACCAAGCACAGCACAGCCTGGCTTGTGTATCTCAGCCATATTAACAAAATACAGGGAGCTGCAGGTCAGCAAAGGTTCTACAACCAGCACCTCCCTGGTGTACATAAGTGGACACCCCAGTGACAGACAGGTCCTAAATGACAAAAAGACCAAGAGTCCATTTTGAAAAAACAAGAATACAGCACGAGCACACCAAGCTGCTCTCAGAGATACTTCAGTTTTCCAAATGGGTAATTGAATGCCTAAAGTAAATAAGGGGAAAATTCAATCTGCACTTCAAACACACCTTCCTCATCTCCCTTTAACGTACAAAAATATTACATCTGGCCTTGTGCACAACCCCTGTTCTGCAGGACTGCATGTACAAACCCAAGGGGCCATGTCCTTCTTGCTGTTCTTCTCCAGAGAGAGTCATGTAATGGCTGGATCATCAAAGCAGAAAAATGACTTTGTTTAGCAAAAAAAGAATTCCACAATGAAAGCTACAGCAGGTAGACAAAGAAGGTGTCACTCAGCACAGCCAAAGGCTGTAAGGAGAGACCCAAAAGGCAACAGCTGTGCAAGAGTGTAGCCCAGAGACTCAGCTCGTGACTGTTATCTCTGCTTGCTGAACCAAAAAGGAGAAACATGTAACAGGAAAAAGGGGAAAATCACTTTGGTACTTGTTTGTTCCAAATAAATCTCTACAGGATTCAATCCCCTCGTTTTCAAGGCACAGGACTGTGCTGGTTCAAAATACTGTGGCTTGTGAGAGGCTGTGCAGCCTTTACTGAAGAGTGGGGCAGTTCTTTCGTGAGACAGACAAACATGACAAACACAGCCAGGCCCTGCACAGTGTTCACACTTAATGCTTTCCTGGCTGTGAGAAGTGATTCAGATCAGTGCTTCTGATGTTCTGCTTGGCAAGGAGGTTCTCTGGGTGGCACAGGATGTACCAGAGCACACCAACCTTCCCTGGATTTTGGGAGCAGTGTCTGGAGCCAACGGCACAGCAGCAGCTCCACTACAGCTGCCCTCTCCTCCTCTACCCACGTGCAGCCACTACAAATGCTCTGCCAGTCCATCTGCACACCAAACACTGCACCAGCTCCTGCTCCTGTCCTGGATACAATTCCAGGCAAATCTGTGCCCTGGCCGGGATCCCAACCCCACCCTACAAAAATGCAGTCGGTCCTGCAGAGCTGCCTCCACAGCCAGGCTCTTCTCAGCACTGCTGGGCAGGGAGGGATAACCATCTTACCACTCTCTGCAGATCTGGTTTGGCTACCAGAGGCCTGGAATGCGGACACAGATGAAATTAAAGCCACCAGAAATAAAGTAAGCAGAAAAATGGCTTAAAGCCATCTTTGTTCCAGCCCTTTTTTTTCTTCATCAAGGACTTGGGTTGAAGCAGGGGGTACAGCAGTTCAAGGCCAGCTATGCCTTTGAAACACACTCCCAGCACACTCCTGGATGCTGCTCCAGCTCCATGAGTATCCTGAGGATACTCAGCTGATGAACAGGAGCACCAGCAAAACCAGGGCAGAGGATGGTGCTGCAGGGAAGACAAGCAGCTCTGCAAGTCAGGGCGCCCTGCTGCGACCTGGAGGCCTTGGCTCTGCTTCCCTGGTACAGAACAACCTGTTTAGCCATGTAAATCAGATGCATAAATAAATAACTAAGAACAGGGGTGGGCCGAGGCAAAGCAGCTCCTGGCCCGCTCGGAGCTGCTGAGGTCGCTTAGCAACAGGCTGGGCTGCTGCAGGGGAGGGGAGCAGAGAATCAGCACAAGACAAATGGAATGGCAATGTGGGGAGGTGGCCTTTGCCTGGCAGTGGGGAGGAAAGCAGGAACTGGTGAATCCCACCCTGTGGACATCCTTCTGGAGCAGTTCCTGAGTGCAGGGCTTGTTAAGTTAGTGTGGCCAAGGGGCTTCCTCCTGCCTGCAAACTGATAAATTCCAAAGCATGCCTGGGAAACCAGTAACTCAATTTTGATTAAAATTATGTCTGTTACAGTCACCTCATGGGTTAATTACTTCCTTAAATGGCTCAAACCCAATCCCATCAGACTCTCCTGGCTATACTCGTGCCAGCAGACCACAGAGCACATTTTCAGTGGCAGTTATCTAATATATTTGCCTATCACTGCAGGTCCAGGTTATCTCCATGCTATCTCTGCATTCACTAAAGGGATCTGGACCCTGTGAATCTTTAAGGAACTGAATCTCAACACCACAGATCCACTTGTTCTGGTCAGGTAATTCCTCTTAACCCTATTGCTTCTCCAGCCTTCTGGAACAACCCCGTGTGGACAGGAAGGATCATTATACAGACAGCAGTTATTAGAGAGAACTGAGCTATGAGAGCAGCAAGGACAACATGAGAACACATTTCATGGAGGACTTAAATGGGAGTTCTGAATGAAAGATTTTTCTGGGTCACTTAACCTGGGGCTGGATTGCACCAGTTAATTCTTTTCCACTGCTAAATGCAGCTGGGTTCTGGCAGCAAGGCACAACCAGGGACCCATGATGGATCAAAGATTGAAAATCCACAAGTCAGGGGGTTAACAGTTCTCTTGTTTAAACAGGCAGCCTGTAAACACTGTGTGGCAAAGTCCTCCTGCCAGACAGGATCGTTCCTGGCATCCTGTGGATGTCACAATAAAGAAGGATGGAAGGGAGACAGGGAGGGGCTCAGCTGTTCCCAGGGCAGCAGGGACCCCAGTACGTCCCTGTGCTGACCTATAAATGTGCTGCTCCTTCCCATTAGAGCCTCAGCCACTTCCAGAGCAGACACTGCCTGATGGAGGGAGATGGAGGAGAGCAGAGATGGCCTCAACCAGCTGTGCTCCCACCTCGCCCAGCAACCAGCCCTTTCACTTCAGGCTGGGAGTTCCTCTGCCATTGGAGTGAGTTTCAGCAGGCCAGGCAGCAGCACCTCCTTCCCCTTCACACCCCCAGCCCTGACCAGAAGCACTTTTATCAAGTCTTAAAGCACTCAGGTTTGTCACATCAGCTGGTGAAGCGGCTCTGGTGCATCCCAGGGCAAAGCAAAAAACCACATGGCTAAAACACACCCCCCTCCTCCCTGGGCTAGAAGCTCACTGCCTTTGCAGAACCCCTCATCAAAATCCTGGGGAACACACACTGTCCAAGCAAGGTGCTGCTTTCCTCCTGCATGTCCTTCCTCCTCCAAAAGGAACAGGCCCTGCTTCACGTTGTGCTTAGGAAAGGGAAAACCAAAGCAAGTTCTTGTGGAGAACGTTCATTACAGCACAAACCTACATTTCACTCTGTATTACAAGAAAAACAAGGTCAAATTTGCCTCTGAGCTTCCTCCTGCTACTAAAAGCAACATGTGAGGCCCTTGTGATTTAGATGATCCAGATGAGTGGCTGGAATGAAGAAAACTGTAGGCACCAAAATACAGCTCCTTTCAGTGAGAGAAAGCCCCTTCCTTTCTACCACACGAGGAGCTGTTTTCAGGACTGTTTAACATTTGAAAGTAATGCAGCAGTGACAAGCTGATGGAATTTTTTTTCTCGTTTCTGACAGGTCTGGCAGATTGCAAAGTCATCAAAAGGAGCCACCTGACAACAGACTCATTGTGTGTCACTGGTGGTGGGAAAAGGTGCCTGGGGAGCACAGCATCCTCCTCAGGCAGCCAGAACCAAAGCCCTGAGCCCTTTGCAGTCCCACCCACTGCTCCTGCCTGGCTGTAACACAATAAATACTCCCTGCTGTGTAAAGAGGGAGCGCCCCGGGTGGCACAACCACTGCCATGGAACTGTTCCCAGGAGGATGCACGGTAAGGTCACTGAGCTTGTGCTCCGAGCTATGGGTTAACCAAAGGATTGCTCAGATTAAAAGGAGCTGCTCAGACAGTCACTTGACTCTGTGAAGAACTTCAGCTATACCTGAATTTTTTTCTTTCCAGAGGTCAAGGCCTCAAGCTCTGGGCCGCTCCAAGCTGTGCCAGCCACAGAGTACGTGTGTTAATGCATGTACACCTGTGTTTGTCACTCAGGGGAGGAGTGAGGAGGACCCTCCAGGCTGGCACAGTGTGCAGATGCAGCTGGGCTGGGGCACTGCTGGAGAGGAAGGTTTTGCAGCTCTGTTGTCACAGTAACTGAGTGACTCAGCCTGACACACTGTCTTTGGCCCTGCCATGTGTGCACACCGAATTCATGCCTGTACTTAGAGATTTAAGGCATTATTTATCACAGAATGGTCTGGGTTTGAAGGGACCTCAAAGCCCATCCAGTGCCACCCCTGCCATGGGCAGGGACACCTCCCACCAGCCCAGGTTGCTCCAAGCCCTGTCCAACCTGGCCTTGGACACTCCCAGGGATGGGGCAGCCACAGCTTCTCTGGGCAACCTGTGCCAGGGCCTGCCCACCCTCACAGGGAAGGATTTATCCCTAATATCTAATCTAACCCCTGTCACTCTGAAACTATTCCTCTCTGTCCTATCACTTCATGTCCTTGGAAACAGTCCCTCTCCAGATCTCTGCATCTACACTGATTATTATGCTGATTAATTACTTGCAGATGAAATGTTCTGTTTTTTTCATGGATTTGGACTAATTTGCAGAATAATATTTTGGTTAAGAATTATTGCTCAGGAAATTGCATTAATTAATTAAGCAAAGGAAGTTGAAAGAATAACAAACAGACAGGGTAACACAGTGAGGGCTCAGTGTTCATCTGCTGCTGGAACAACTCAACAGAACAATGAGGTCCATGGTCAAGGCTTCCCAGCAAACAGACCCATAATAATCCTTCTGAACTTCCCCCTGTCCCTTGGGGTTTTGTTGTGGAGGTGAGGAAGGTGGCAAATGGAGAGCAGAGAAACCCATCATGTGTCTCACAGCCTCCACAGCTCAGCAGGGTGTGGGTGCTGCCCAGGGACCCACATGGACAACCAGCACTTACAGAGGAATCACTGCCAGCAACAGGAAACAGCCAAACACCACTACTCAAATATCTGTGGAAGAATACACTGGCACACTGTTGTCCTTAAACAGAATGAAGCAGCTCTACAAATGGAGATAAAATAAACTGGGATGTTTCTGTGTAACACTTTACCTGGAGTCTCCAAAGCCTCTGGCGCACAGCTCTTCACCTCCATTTACCAACCTGATGTAACCCATTTATGCCCAAACACAACCAAGTCTAACAAAATCAACCATCTAACCCTGTGTTTACCACACTACTCACTCTCCACAAGACAAACAAAGCTACAATATGGTAAAAATATAAGCAATTAACCTCAGGAAACCAGAGAATCCAGAAGCAAAGAGATCAGGAGATCCTGGAAATGTGAATATTGTGCCTCCTGCTCCAGTAGCTACACACTGCTCAGGGAACAGCCAATTTAACTCGCCAAATTTAACTTCAAACAGCCTCAACAAGGCAAAAACAATGCCTGGGGTTTGTAATGGGAAGTTATTAATGGGGCCTTCAGCTCTAAAAGCTGCTGTCCCTGCAGAGCTCTGCATTTCTGAACTGCAGACACTGCCTTTCTATACTTAGTTTTGTTTGTTCGCTCATTTTCAAAGCGCAGAAATTCAAGTGCAGGTGCCCGAGAAATCAAACACCAGCAAAAATTCATGAAGACACTGTCCCCAGTGCCTCTTCTTTGTTTATCTGCAAAAGCCCTGGAGGAAAAAGGGAACACTGTTAGGCTTTGCCTTTTCCTTCTCCTCCCAATTATCTTTTAAAGTTTACCTTCAGGTCTCAGAATAGCAGAAGTGCTTCAGAATTTGTCGCCTCATTTAATTTGTCACAAAACAAATGAAATGAAACAAACGTCCCATCCCAACTGTTCTCTGTGCTACACTGAGAGTGAATCACTGCTTTTCTCCCCAGGCCACTCCGTGCATTGGCCATTAGCTCTGAATTATTGGAGCTTTCTGGAAGACAGAACCATAGAACAGAATCACCGAACTACGGAATGGTTTGGGTTGGGAAGGACTTCAAAGCCCACCCAGTGCCACCCCTGCCATGGACAGGGACACCTTCCACTGTCCCAGGTTGCTCCAAGCCCTGTCCAGCCTGGCCTGGGACACTCCCAGGGATGGGGCAATCAAACCAAACCAAAGTCCTGACCTGTTTCCAGTAACTTAATTTTTTATTCTGTAACATCTCCAGAAATTAAATAACCACAGCATTTGTGAGAAGGACACATATGAAAAAGCTGATCAAATAAGACAAAAGACAGCGTGAATTTCTTTTGCCCAAATGCCATCACTTCCCAACATGCATATTCTAAGATTTCTAAACTTACAAACAATTCTCCTTGGGGGCCCTGAACCGCCTTTAGACAACAGAGCTCCCTCCCCCACTGCTCAGAGGGGCAACACAGAGTTTCTCCCATCACAGGAATCGAGTTCTAAACAACTGAGGACAATATTCTTCGGGGTCACAGACAACACAAAGGCTCTGCTTGGGGAGGGTCTCACCTTGGCCCCAGGGCCTTTTGTAAGTGAAGAAACTGCTTTCCTGTGCATTACTCTGGTGCTCACTGCTGAGCTGCTCCTGCTGCCTCAGGCCTGGCCCAAGCACTGCGGCATTTCCACCTCCAGGGAGGTTTCTCTGCCTTTGGCCTCAGCAGTTGGGGTGATGCTGAAGGCCGCACCAAGGAACAGTTCTTGGCCAGCATAAATAAGGGGCACAGGGCTCATCTCCAGGCACTTCTGCATCTGTACTCTTATCTACATGTCTTCTCCACAAAAGGTGAGAGCCTGTGGGTTTGTTCCTTTTAATTATGTTTCCTGAGTGCTGATCTTGGGATCCTCCTGATCCTCTGTGGCTTGTTCGGCATCACCAAAGTGTCTTCAAAAAGAACACTGTCTTACTGTGAGAACACAAGGTACTGCAAACCTGCCAGGAACCATCATCACAGGCTTTCCCCACCTTAGGCATCCCCCAGGAAAGGCAGTTCCTGGGTCTGCTTCCTCAGAAGAAGAGCTGAGACCTTCTCTTCTAAAGAACAGCTAAGACTGTCACTGTGCTGTCAGCAGGAACTCCAGACTGCTACAAACACACACACCATGGAGGCAGGAAACGTTTGTAAGACATTGGAACATGTCCCCTCACAGGAGTGAGCTGATGCTCCAGCCACCTGCAGCTGGGATTGAAGTGGGTCCAGTTCAGCTGGGCAGAACGTTCAGTCCCTCTCAGCCCCAGAGCTGAGTTATTTCAGACACTCTCTGGCAGAGAAGCCACGATGCCAGAGCTGCCAAACAGTGAGACTCCCTGCCACCTTCATCTCTTGCTCTCTGCACTATTTTCAGAGTGAAGGATGGAAAGGAGCTGCAGTTCATCCAGGGGAAAGGCTTAAGCCAAAAAATCTTGAGGATGCTTTCCTGCTTCCTGTCACCCTGGTTCCTGATGGCACCAAGGGGAACAAGACAGACTGAGGTGGCCTGTGGGCCCACAGAGCTCTTTCAGATGTCCCCTCACTGGTGAATGCACCCACTAATAATTTGGGCAAACCCTTCACTGCTGGGGATACAGACAACAAATGTTCCAATCCACTTTTCCACCTCAAACTTTTTTTTTAAAGATCCTTACCTTCACACTACTCTTGTTGATGCCATTACTCACAAGTACATGTGCCAACAAGTGACTGCTACAAGGACACCAAAATATTTGTACTCACTCAGCTTGAAAAGCTGCTTTAGATGGTTAAAATGGGATTATATTTAGCTATTAATACCAAAATTCCATTCTTTTCCTGTTGATAAAAAAATTAACAATAGACCTGATGTCACAACACCAACTCAGCACAAATGAAAACACAGCCAAACCAACCAAGCAAAATAAAACAACTGAACAGTTTTACTAATGCTTAAACACCACAAAATATAACCTCACTGCTGGGCAACACGCCTGCTCACTGGAATAATAACTATTATAAGTGGAAATAAATAAGCATTTCAAGCTGAAACTGTTGTTTTAATTAACAACATCCCTTTCTACCCTGTTAACACTTATTGCCAAACTCACAGTAATTAATGTCCAGCTGCACTGCAGGCACTCTCCCCTCATTTCCAGGTGCTGCCCCACACCCCAAATCCCAGCAGAAAGGAGGGGGCTGGGGCTGCACACAGAACAGGCATCAAAAAACATGACCCCCCTCACATGGACAACTGGACCTGCCCCTGGGAGAGAACGGCACGGATGAGGAAAGGGAACTGATCCTTGGCCTTCTGTAAGGAACTGCAACAGGCCTGGCAGGGCTTTCTGCACATCCAGCCCAGCCCTGCTCAGCTTGGTTGGGCCTTTCCTTGAGAAGTTGATAAATGAGCAATTTTCCCCTGTGTTTTATGCTGGAAGATTAACGAGATACAGCACGGGAAGAACCAAAGGAATAACAGGCTGGTGCAGTTCAGGGCCCCCTGTGCTTCTCTGCTGCATTTGGGTTGTCTTACCACGACAGCAAACGCCCACTATCTGGGTAACTACACACACATACAGATAAGCACAAAGAGACAGAATGCTCTACAGAGAAAGCAAGCCAGCTATTTTTATTCCTATCCACTGAAACTCACCTAGATCAGGACATAATTCCCTGATAAACCATGCCAGCAAAAAATCACTGCCAGATAAACCAGCGTTAGAGGTGTGAATGAGGTCAGTCACCCACACCAACAAGGTGTGAGCTTCAAATCACCACTTTGAATGGCAAACATTTAAACAGCAACATTATTATAAGGTCAATCTCCTTTAAATGTACTCAAAGAACAATTCAGGAGTGACAATAAGCTTAGCACAGCTCCTGCTGCCGTAACCAATTGTTCCTGACTCTGCTATTCCTCATCCTGGTGCCAGCTCCAGCTGTGGCTGCACTCAGGTGGGATCACCAGGCTTGGTACAGTGACAGAAAGAAAATCCTCCCTGGCACTTACTGTGTGGTATTTCCTCTGGAAACACCTGGTGTGTAGTCTATAAATATTAATACAGCCCAGAAACAGTGGAGAGACTCCCAGTGCCACATTCACGAAGCACAAAAAAGCACATTAAAGGGTCTGGTTTGGGTTTTTTTGAACACAAAAAGTTCTGCTGCCTTCAACAAGACAGACAACTGCCCTTCATCCCATCTCTGTGTTCCCTGGGACTCTCGAGACTGTAATTTCCTGTTTGAGCAAGTCAGCTCCTGCAATTATTAGCACCTGTTGGTAAATAAACACCATGATTCCCTCATCTCTCACAGGCTACTTGAGGTTGGAAGTGACCTCTGGGGAACACCTTGCCCAAATCACCTCTGAAGGAGGTGACCCACAGCTGCTGGCTCAGGGCTCTGTGTTTTCAGCACCTCCACAGATGGAGATTCCACAACTGCCCTGGGAAACGTGTTCCTGTCCCTCAGAGTACAAAAAACGTTGCCAACAGCCAGTTTATTGTCCTCAATTAGAAGGAATCCCAGACACAGTGAGGGCTCTGTGGCCACTGTCCCTCCTCTCATCCCACCCCAGTGACACCGCAGTGTTGGGGACCACGTGCCATGGGATGAGGGCACCTGGGACAGCAGGAATACAAGGGAGAGAATGTGGGATCATCTAAAACAAGTATCACCCCCCTCCAGCAGGGTCTTGCAATGCATTTCCTCACATTCAGTTCCTGAAGCTTCTCACATTTTCTTCTAAATACATCTCCTATGTCCAGGGTCTTAAAAGTACCTTCCTGACTATGCCATTAATCTGGACAAAATCCTGGGCTTCAGAACATCCCCCTCCATGGGCTCAGCTGTTCTGAACCATCACAAGGTGCTCAGGACACAGTGCAATCCCCTCCTGTCTCACAGCAAATCGGGGATGAGTTGTGTGCTCAGTGAGTGAACAGAGCCCACCTCCCTAATTATACCAGAGCAGGGTGTTACTAACACAGAAGGTGATTTCAATCTTCAGCTTCTTCCCGTCCCTGATAACCCCAGGAATTCTCCCTGCTTTCCAATAACTCCTACTAATCCTTGTGTCACTCTCTAACACACAAGGGAGTGCCTTGACTCCACATGGGCTGCACTCACCTGAGCTCTCCTCTCACACACTGGGATCCTGTGTGAAACCCTGTGCAGGCAGTAGAGTCACTGCCAGACCCTTCCGCTGCCTCCCCACCCATGGGAAACAGCTCCCAGTCAGACTCTGCTTGGACAGGCCCCAGTGCTGGACCCACACCAGGCCTGGGGGCACCTCAGAGCACATCCCAAACACACACACACCCAGCACTGACCAAAAATCAGTGACAAGTAACACACGTGGCACAAAATGTACTGCACAGGAAAGAGAAAGGCTGGCATGAGCAAACCAACAAATATCTCTTCCAGAAAGTACCAGGAGGACTTCTGTTTTAACCAGCCATCAGAAAGCACACATGGAGTGAACAACAGGAAGACGATTCTCCTGTGCTGAGTCAGTCCTTAAATTACTCATTTTCAATAGCCCAGCAGAGGACTCAATACTAAACCTCAAACTGCAGCCCTGTACTCCCAAACATTTCTTTCAGCAGCAGAGTAGAAATCCAAGTCCAATCTTACTACAACCCTCTTTTTCCTGGCTGGAATCAAGACCCATTCTTTCCTAAGATCAGTGTTTTAACCAGAAGGGAAAAATCCCTTGATTAATCAATGATAAAATTAGTCAGCACAAAGGAAATTAATAAATACACTGAGAGATAAAAAGAGGCAGGGTTAGAGGAACACTCTTCCTGGTGAGATGTTCTCAGGGCATTACTGGGCCACACCAAACACACATTTCCCATCAGTGCTCACGCTCCAACAAACAACAAACCCACTTTTCTCCAAGATCAAACACTGGGCCCATCCACAACTATACATATTCCAACAAAAAAAATCCCAGACCTTTCAAATGATGGCTTTATGAATCTCTACAGCCATTTTGAACAGATTTCCATGCTCAGAACTTACAGTCAGACTCCTCTAACAGGGTTCATGGCAAGTCCTATACTTGTCCACGTGTGCAGAGCAGCCTGACTTGGACAGTCTTGGGTTGGGGAGCAAAGAAACACCTTCTGAGCAAAACAAGTAATACCTGAGCTTTGGCTGCATGATTATCCTACAGCGATTAATTGGTGTAGTGTAATCACTGTTTATAAATGAATTAATTAGTGAATTCTGGTAATTGTTTGTTGATAATGCATCATTTTTCTGTTTTAATCATCAGCTCGAATTCAAGCAGACAAAGAGGGAAAAGGTCAGAGATTCACTTTCTTCCAAGCTAAGAGGTGTGCACACAAACACATATAAAAAGGAGTGAATCCATGATTTAATTCCTTCACTTTGCTGCCCAAACCCCGAGAGGATGAGGAGCACTGGGGCCCACCCTTACCTTGATGTTGCAGGCCTGCTCCATGAGCCTCCGGGCGTTCTCCTCGGCTCGGTACCTCTTGGGCAGCTGAACCCTGAAGAACTTCAAAGCTCCTTCAAAATCAGCTTGTAGAAGGTCCTCTTTGGAGGTCTGCAATGGAACACAGGAACCACAGTAAACCTTGGGAACAGCAGCCACCTCTTCTACTGCATCTGTCACTGGGTGCACTCCAAGCCACCAACACTCCCATTAGCTCACAACCATCCTCCTTGAAATCAGCCTCCAACCCTGCCTCATAAAACAGAGAGAGGCTCAAGCCCACCCAGGGAACCCCAGGCAGGGCAGCACAGAGCACTGCAACGTGGGAATGGATTTTATCCTTCCACACCTGCCAGGTGAGAAAGGGATTCTGGCTCAGACTGTCAAGACATCAGTGAGGAGAAAAACAAAATCTAACCAAACAACAAAAACTTGGGGGAAATCATCCTATTTTCTGGAAAGCATGTGCATTAGACCATTGCTGGTTCTCACAGTGCTGCCTTAGAAAGACAATGTGCATACATACCTATTTAATACATATATATATATAGTCACAGACATGAAGAGCAGAACTCACATGACTCATAGGAGGCATCAGCAAGTCAATGTGCCAGGGCCTGTGACACAGTTTCTCACAGAACACCGTGCCAGAAAATGTGTCACAGGCTTCTTTCTCCACCTGCCACATCCTGCACCTCTCGGTGTGGGACTGAGCCCAGCAGGTCAGGGAACATTACACACAGAGCATAAATCCAGCTCTGCTGCTCACACAGCACCTCACAGGGACAAATGTGCTCATCATCCCTGGGGCTACTCACACCTGCACCAGCAGATCCAGCAGGAATGAAATCCCAAGTTCCTTTAAATGGTTCACAGAAGCTGAATGTCCAGACAAGACATGTAGGGCACCATCTCAAAAATGTGAATTTCAAGGGTTTTAACCCAGTAAGAGTGAACAAACCTGTGTCAACACAAGGTGGAGACCAGTGCTGGGTGAGGCTCTCACTGCGAGTCCCTCAGGAGCAGCACAGGCCCCTTTGGTTAAGGTTAATTGCTGAATTAACCACTCCAGCACCACCAACACCACCTGTTCCTTGTGGGCATCCTCAGCTTTCTCATGAGTGACACCTGTGTCAGTTTTTGCCTCATCACAGGCAGTAAGGACATTGCATACACAGTTTCAAAGTGTAATTCTTAACTCTGTTGTTATCCACTCAAAATAACAGATTCACAGAATGGTTTGGGTTGGAAGGAACTTTAAAACTCATCTCATTCCACCCCCTGCCATGGGCAGGGACACCTCCCACTGTCCCAGGTTGCTCCAAGCCCCATCCAACCAGGCCTTGGACACTTGAGGGATGGGGCAGCCACAGCTTCTCTGGGCAACCTGTGCCAGGGCCTGCCCACCCTCACAGGGAAGGATTTCTTCCCAATATCCAGCCTAATTCTGTCCTCTGTCAGTCTGAAGCCATTCCCCCTGTCCTGTCCCTCCAGGCCCCTGTTCAAGGTCTCTCTCGAGCTGTTCTTTTCCTTCCTCTGAGTTCTCCCAAGATCTGTTTGATCCTCCCTTCACTCAGTGCCAAGGAAGCTGCTGGGTGATCCCTGCAGAGACACAGGAGAAGCTGCCTTTGGGATGCTGCTGTTCAGCTTTACACACCATCACACCTGGCTGGGGCTCAGCCAGCCCAGCCCAATATGGTGCCAACAGGGCACTGGGGCAGCTGGTCCAATGAACCCCATCCATCCACACTTCTCCTGGATGGGCTTTCCTGAGGCTGTGGGTGCTTCTTGGCTGGTCTGGGGATTCTCTGCAGTGTCAGGGTGTGGTGGGAGCAGCCCCAGCACTGCTGCCCAATCCCACGGGAAACCATGTGCTTCAGGGTGGAATCCAAGGGATAACAGTGATGGGAAAGCAGTAAAGGTCTCATAACCACGGCATCACCAAGGCTGGGAAAGCCTCAGAGACCACTGAGCCCAGCCATAATCCCAGCAGTGCCAAGTCCACTGCCAAGCCATGTTCCCAAGTCCCCCCAGGGCTGGTGATGCCACCTGGGCAGCTGTGCCATCCTGGCACATCCTCACTGACACCCACCCTGGGAATGCCAGGGAAAACTGCCACGGAAATGCCCCTCTCTCCTTTGCTCTCAGGAATTAAACATTTAACTGGTTTTTATCTGACATTAACAAAATGCATTTACAGGTTTGGGGGTTTATTTTAGAAAGCAGAGGAGGAAAAGAAACTTTCAAAGGTAATAATCAATAATGAAATGACCCTGTCCAAGTTAAGAACCACAGATGCACCTCCCCTGTATGTTCACAGCACTGAATTTAAAACATAGAATCACAGAATCACAGACTGTTCTGAGTTGGAAGGGATCCACAAGGATCATCGAGTCCAACTCTTAAGTCAATGGCCCACACAGGGGATTGAACCCATGACCTTGGCATTATTACAGCCAAGTTTTAACCAACTGAGCTGATCTCAGGGTCATAAACAAGGAAAAAAGACAAAGGGAAAAACAATTATAGGAAAAAAATACTCATTTTGTTATTATTTAACTTTTATTATTATAGAAAATGGTATTTCCATATAATTGTCAGAAAACAGCAATTATATGTAAAACATTTAAAGTCAAATTACTTTCTCAGAGGCCTCTGCTTGAAATCTCTATCAAAATACTTTTTAAACAATCCCCACTAAATTACTCTTAATAGTAAATATCGATACTTTTGACTTCTTAACCCTGAAAAATCTGCAGAAATCCTGTAAGATCAGAGAAGGAATAACTTGTCTGACAGAGTTTGCTGAACTGAGATTGTAGTTATGAAAACCAACCACCCCATTGTGTGGGGTGGTGAAATGGGAGAGCCCAGACTCATCAGCTCCTACATTTTCATTTCTTTAAAATAATCTGATCAAAAAATTCGTTTCACTATTAAAATCACAAGAAAAAAAATAAAAATGGCCATTTTGGCATCCCAAGATTCACACTTCTTGACATTTTGTGATTTTAATCAATAACTCATAAAGACATCTCTGGGACCTTTTGGCAGCTGTTTGAGAGGCAGAGATTTGTAAATCCCCTGGTCCATGTCACTCAGCTCCTGGAACTCATCAACAGCTGATGTCACCAAACCATCTGCAGCTTTAATGAGCCAATAATTAAGGCCTGGCAGGTGCATGTCATTTTTGTGCACTTGGTGACTTCATGACAATTTTTCTTATTCTAGATCAAATTTTTAAATCAACATATTTTTGGTTAAAATCGATTTTTAACCCCAGGCAAACAAAGAAACTCGATGAGAACTATGATCAAAAGGCTCAGTTTGCCCTCAAGGGTTTGACTAAATATGTGCTCAAATGTCCCTTCCATACCACTGAAGTATTTCAATATATATTCATAAAATCATCTCTGGATGAGCTGAAACCAAGGGAAAGCCCTTTCCCACAAGTTCTGGCAAAGCTGTCAAATACAAAGGCAATGTTTGGAAAAACTGTAAATGTTCAAGAAACATGAACAGAATTTGAGAGACTTGAAAGATGTTAATTTTTATTTTTGGATTTTTTAGTAAATAATGACACTATGAGTTTCCTCAAATTATTTAAACAACTGTGATTAAGGCAAAGGACAAAGTCTTGGCTTTTCTCTTTAATTTAATTTCTCTTTCTTCAATTATTAATTCTGCTGCCTCATTTATCACTGACTACATCAACTAAAACTCCTATTCCCACCTGGGAACTAACACAGCAGAAGAAATTTTGGATCAGGCACACTACACTCCCTTAATTTAATACTTCCTCCTTCATACAGGTAAAAACCACTAATTTCCATAGAATTTTACATATGTATTTAGATTTTCTCTAGCATGTCAATGAGCACAACTGGGGCTCCAGGCCTGGACAGGTCTGGGGGGTAAAGCCACACTGTGACATCAGCACACACTTCTGGGCAGTGCATCAAATGACTCCTTCACTGGCACCTCTTATGCCCAGAGATATTATCTAACATGTTCTTTCCCCAAATAAAATCCAGTGTAACACAGTTTGGTACAAAAATGTGCCAGAAAAAACAGCTCAGGGTTTGCACAGGATGAGTTGGGCTCCACCAACACAGCACCCCAGGAACACCCCCCTGCTCAGCACCTCCCTCCGGGCTGCTGGAGCTCCAGGCTCAAGGCAGGGTTTCATTCTGCCACACCAAACACTGCTGAACGTGGGTGGGGAACCCTCCTGGCCTCACCCACCCCTGGTCATGCCAAAGGGAACAACCCTCACCCCAGAACCAGCACTGTTCCACCTGTCCATCTGCACAGAAAGCTGATGCAGTCAGGAGAGGATCAGAATTTTCCCAAGACTGGCAGATTACAGATGATATTTCTCATCTAACACTGCAATGGCACAGGCTCTGCCCATCCCAGGCATGTATTCCACAACCACAGCACAGAGAGAACATTAAAAAAAAATTAATGCTTAATTTTATGGAACACTGAGGTTTTGAAGTATCTTTAGCTATGATTAAAGTACAAATTCTTGGTCCTCAGAGATTTCTCATTTAAAAATACTATAAGAAACACCCTCTCTGGACAGGGTGTGTGTCAAAAGGGATGTGCATCAGGAGAGGTGTATTTGGGTAATAAAACCTGACAGGGAATCACACTGACTCCACAAGTCATGTTTCTCTAACAATACAAGGACTATCTGTATTATTTTGCCTGTTTCACCTTCTTTCTCTCTTTTCTAATAGATAATATCATGTCATCAGCAAAGCCAGGCTGCCTGGGCAATGAGGGATGTGAAATTTCCTGGTGTTCTCCATCTGCAGGGCCAGATACAAAGGCTGAGTAAGGCGAGTGAAAAAGAGCTTGGTGGTTCTGTCTCTGCTTTCCTTGGAGCTCATCAGAGCACAGTTCGGAGTGATTTGGCAAAGAGGCCAGCAGAGGATGGGAGATGGGCTGGGTGAGTGCTGTGGTACACTGGGAGGTGGTTGGGATGATGGGAACACACCGACAGCTCCCCCTGTGCCCTCCCAGCCCCTGCACTCAGCGCTACAAGTGCCTGTAGGTCACCAAATGCAGCTGCACTCCAGCAGCAATCACAGAATTGGGAATTTCTGGTTTTTATCTGACACGTGAGAGCACTGCAGGGCACGGGACAGCACAGTGAGAGCGCTGGGTACAACCATGGCATGGGCTGGCAGTGAGGGAATGGCACCCCGGGACATGGGGGATCAGGGAGAGCTGCCCTCCCACGGGCCTGCCCAAACTGGCACTCCGGTGTGCCAGGCCATGGACCCACCGACCCTCCCAGCTGCGGCCAGGTGTGTGACAGCACCCCCGAGTGCACCCAGGTGTGTGACACCCCCGAGCTGCAGCCAGGTGTGTGACACCCCCGAGTGCACCCAGGTGTGTGACAGCACCCCCGAGTGCACCCAGGTGTGTGACACCCCCGAGCTGCAGCCAGGTGTGTGACAGCACCCCCGAGTGCATCCAGGTGTGTGACACCCCCGAGTGCACCCAGGTGTGTGACAGCACCAACACCCCCGAGTGCACCCACGTGTGTGACAACATCAACACCCTCGAGCTGTGGCCAGGTGTGTGACAACACACACGAGTACACCAGGCGTGTGACAACACCTCCAACCTGCAGCCAGGTGTGTGACAACACCCAGCTGGCACCAGGTGTGGTGACAACACCCCCAACCTGCAGCCAGGTGTGTGACAACACCCAGCAGGTGCCAGGTGTGTGACAACACCCCCAACCTGCAGCCAGGTGTGTGACAACACCCAGCCGGCACCAGGTGTGGTGACAACACCCTCGAGCAGACCCAGCCAGCGCCAGGTGCCGACTCCAGGATGTGCCACTGTTTGGTGGCTTTGAGGCGCCTTGTGCAGCAGCAGGAGGGACGATGACAGCGTGTTTTCAGTGCCACACCAGCGGAGGCCACTCCACACACACACAGACAGCATTCACTATGATGGATGGAAACACCCTGAATGATGTTTCCCAGGCCATACACAGGTATTTTCAACTTTTTATCACACACTCAACTGTGTTTTCAAAATGAGGCACAGAAAGTGTCGAAAGCCTAAAGACACGAACACAACCTGGTTTGTGATGGATGTTCAAAGCTACCCTTTGGTGTCACAAGTACAGAACCCGAAATGCTGAGCAATAATCTACTTTGCATCAGTACCTAGAAGTCACTGGGCACGTTGCTTATCTAGACTGATTTCAGGTATAAGAACAAAAGCATTCCTGGCTTTAGAAAAGGCTGTTGTAACGCAGCCCTGGATCCTTCGGGCTGGCTAAGGAGTGGCACTGGTCCCCATCAGCAGGACCAGCGTCCAGCCCGCCCAGCTCACAGCAAAGGAAGGACTCCGTGCTCAGGGAGATGGATTGCGAGAAGCCCAGAGGCAAAACCAAGAGCTCTCTCATCCCTGCGGGGGGACAGAGGCAGCACTGGGAGGGAGGACGGCAAATTCCCAGTGAATTAATTAAAAGAAAAGGTGATCTCACCGCAAGCAGCCGAGGCACAAAGAGGCGATGCCCCATGCCCAGAAGTTCCAGCACCCGACACGCATATTCATTCACCAGCTTGCTCCTCTCGTCCTGCAGGTCCTGGGACTTCTTGGCAGGAGGGGTGAGCTTGGCAGCCGGGGTTTTGCAAGGCACCCCTTCTTCCATGAGCAGGAAGTAATAAGTATCCAGAGCGAGAAGAACAGGCTTTGTGAACGGCAGTTCCCAAAGTGCAGGATTAGGAGAGCCACCCCCGGTGCCTGGAATGGGCTTGGATGGCGCTCCAGCAACGCCCCTCGGCCTCTCAGGAGGAAGGGAAAAGCATCTTTGCTAAGAATCAAGGAAAAATATGATCCACCGTGTTGGCTCAGCCAGAGTCCGAAGGAGATTTGCAAAGCAAAGCAGAGACAACATGGATCTACAGATGCAGGTGAAGGGCAGGCCGATAGCAGGGCAGGGCTGCGGGCGGCTCAGTGCCCGGCGCCGGGAGCGGCGGCTCAGCGCGGAGAAAGGATGAGCTCATTGCAATCCCTGCGCCGTGCCCGGCGCTGCGAGCAGGGGAGGAGGGGGCAGCGGGAGGAGGAGGAGGGGGCGCCGGGCACCGGGAGCCTCTCGGGGGAAGATGCCGTAATAGGAAGCCAATGGAGAGCGGGGCCAGCCCCGCGCCCCCGCCCCAGCACCGCACGGCTGCTGCGCGGGGTGGGCTGGGCTGGGCTGGGCTGGGCTGGGCTGCTCCGGGCCGCTCCCGCACACCAGCGCATCCCGCGGCACGGCCACGGCACGGCGGCATTCCCAGCCATGGGATACACGGGCCCGGCCGCACACCCTCCCGGGGCACGGCCATGGCACGGCGGCATTCCCAGCCATGGGATAACGCCGGGCCCGGGGCAGCAGCGCAGGAGCCCCCACTCTCCCGGGGCACAGCCAGCGCATCCCGGCGGCCGTGCAATGGCTGCATTCCCATGCCGGGCCCGGCCGCCCACCAGGGCAACAGCCAGCAGGATGCAGGGGCAGCGGGATGGAGGGGCAGCGGGATGGAGGGGCAGTAGGATGGAGGCAGGGGGATGCAGGGGCAGCGGGATGGAGGGGCAGTAGGATGGAGGCAGCGGGATGCAGGGGCAGCGGGATGCAGGGGCGGCGGGATGGAGAGGCGGCGGGATGGAGGCAGCGGGATGGAGGGGCAGCGGGATGGCGGGGCAGCGGGATGGAGGGGCGGGGGGGGGGCGAGGGGGCGGGAGGGCGCGGCGGGGG
>JAWWEV010000004.1:26127559-26137560 GCA_035583235.1 Hafferia zeledoni | reverse complement strand
TTCTGTGATTCTATGGATGTGGCACTGAGTGAGAATCCACCACATCTTGATCCAACCCTACTGTGATCACCAGCCCATGGCACAGAGTGGGGTTGGATCAAGGGTTGGACTTGATGATCTCGGAGGTCTTTTCCAACCCAATCCATTCTGTGATTTGGTTTGGTTTCAGTCTATCCCACAGAGTATCTATGGTCACCTGTGAGAAGTGGCTCCACCAGCCTTCACTGGGACAACAAAAGGGCAGGGCTTAACAACCTATTAGTAATTCCTTGTTAGTCAGAACAACAACGTGTAAACCTCCAGCAGTTTTGTTATGTTAAACTCAATGAAATAACCCCACCTGAGGAAAGAGCAGTGTCTGAAGGGACAGTAAAACCTGCCAAGTGACCTGCACTTGATTTGTGTTTCATAAGCATCAGGATGTCCTGATTTGCCTGACCTTTTAACCCCCAACACAACTCATGGCCAGCAGGACACTGATGGTGGCAGCCCAAAGGACACACCTGGGTCCCAACAGCACAGACAAATTATCTCTATGTAACATGAGGAAACAGGGAAGAGGGAGGAAGGAAGCAGAGAGGGAAAGAACACAAGTACCTGCCCTGCGTGGATACAAAGATTAGCCCCAAGATTGGTTCTTGAAAGACAAAAGAAACCAGAAATAAATCTGCCTCATGATGTTTGAATGGAGCCATTGCACTCCCTGCTGCGGTTCCACCCCACTCCAAAAGGACAGGGGGGTTGTTGTCCTGCAGCAGGGGGTTAATGTCCAGCATTAATCTCTTCTTCATGTTATGAGAGCAGGAGAATTTGTTACTCTGGTCCCACCTGCATTAACTTCTCAAGCTGGAAAAACTTGCAATGGAGATCTTCAAAGTTATTTCTGTAGAGGTCCCTCAAGCCATAGTCGTACATGATCTTCACAAACACACAGAATGCCTGCTCCTCTGGCATCTGGTGGGGAAAACCACACAAAAAGAAGGTTAAACACAGAGCTGAGGCTGCAAGGGCCTTACACAGGTACACACAAATACCTTATGCATGGCAAATTCAGAACCAGGGATATACTCAAATGTTCAGCAAAGCTCTGAGTGCAGAATGAAGCAACTACAATCTCAAGGGCACCATTCTCGATGAGCACCTGGATTTGGCACTTTTAAGGCCTTCTCTGAAGAAAATGTGGGACCGTCTCATGGTTCCTGCAGGTGCAAGTCCCACAGCAGCACAGCTGGCAGCAGCATTCCCTCTGCCAAACAGGTATGAGAACAACCAGCACACAACTCCCAGGTACAGAACAATTCAAAAACAAAAACAGAGAGAACGAAAATAAACTAAAGAGGCAACAACTCATGACAGTGATTTCTACTGAGAGAGACTTGGTTAAAAGGGGAAAAATCAGGAGAACTAAGGTACAACCAACCCTTAGTGAGAATAATGCTCATCCACTTTCATCCAAACCCCAGGACACCAAACTCTGAGATCAGGTTTCCCACAATCCCATCAGAAGCCTCATTTCTATCATCTCCATTTCATTCTGACCAAAATCTCTCACCCAGCAGAGTTTTGGGAGGTGGTACTAACACAAGCTGTGTGAGCTACTCTAAACTTATATTTTTTGAGCCCTCTGAATGGTGAATTTGTGGGAAGTCCTGTGCCTTAAATCTCCCCATCATCCCCTCCCTCCTCCATGCCTTCAGGGAACACAAAAACAGCACAGGCACAAGCAGAGACACTGCAGACCCCAAATCAAGCTTTAAACCACACTAAAACCAACCTTTCTTTTGGAGGCCCCGGATTGTAAGAAATGCAAACAATTATTGAGAATCAAGAATGACAACTCTTGACCTTTTAGTGTATTCACTCACTGGGCCTCTTGCCAACACCTTATCAAATACCAGGTGGAGATAAAAGCTCGGTATTTTCTTCAAAGGGAATTTTAGTCTCTTGATGTTTCCCCCCAGGGTTTCATGGCTGTGTTCAGCCCATGCTCAGGGCCTGCCTCCAGGGCAGACACTTCCATTTTCATTTTCAGACATGATAAAGGCAAGGAACTGGTTGGCATAAGGCACTGGCAGCTCAGCTGCTGCCTCCCAGGACTCACCCTGCACAGGTTCTGAGCAACCCAAAGCCCAATCACAGCTTTATCTGGATGGAATGAGCCCCACTGACAGACAGTGCATAAAATAAAGGGAGATGGTTTTACCCTGACCAAAAGGCTTCAATCTGCCCTGTGAGACCATGAATGCAAATTCCAGGGCTGTGGCAAAGCTCCAGCTGTTTCTGAGGAACCCACAGGTGCTCCTGGCCAAGCACACATGCCCTCATGCCCAGTCAGTCAGTCACACACTTGTGCAGGGACAGGGAGAGGGAACCGAGGCCAAAGGTGCCCCAGTCCTGCTCTCAGTGCACACAGAGGCTCCAACAACACCAACCCCAAGAATTCCAAATTGTAAATCTAGCTTTCATTTCTTATTTTATTTAAGCAGAACACAAACTTTGGGCATTGCCAGTCTGATTTTTAGCATTAAGATGACAAAGGGCAAATATCCTTTGAAACTTTAGGGCTTTTTCACAGAGCAATGGCTTTGAAAAATAGACAAGAAAAATGTCAAATGTTGTGAGACTTACAGGAAAATGATTAGAGTTGGCAACACTGTCCCACTGTGATTAGGAGTTACCTGATCACCCTTGATGGGAATTTATCAAAGCAGCAAAATCACAAAAATCAAGGAGCGATGTTCAGGCTACCCAGCCATGCTGAAAGGTATCTCCACTGGAGAGAAAGGATACCCTGTCCCAGAAAAACAGGGAAAGGAAGGGCTCTCGAAATCCATGCAAAGACAGGAGAGTGAGAGAGGGCCTTACAGGCAATCACAGCACACAGAGTGGTTGGAGAATTTGAGAAAAACAGGAGTTTGAGGACATCCTGAGAAGCTGCCAACTTACATGAACTCATTGGGACTGCTCCCCTTCCCCCCTTTCTCTGAGAATTTCACTTTAATATCCTATTATGAAAGCAAATGTTATAAAGGGCATATTAAAATGAGTGCAATTCCCATTTAGTATTCCCTGTGCCCAAGGCAGTTCCAGCTCCAGGGACGCTGGAAACAGGTGATTCTCTGTAGCAATGACAGCACCGAACTCAGGGAGAGGAGTGAGGGATCAGTCAAATGGTAAGAATGTGCCACCCACACATTTGCAAACAACTCTGGTGCTGCAAAGGGCTTATTCTTCCTGTGGAACTTGGGCATCCTGCTCTGGGTAAAAGCTATAACTGCAAACTAACTGAGAGAGGAGCTGACCTGCAGTGTGTGTGGGACTGCAATAATGGGACTGGCTCAGGTTTATCCTTACAGGATCCAAAGCTGCCCTGTAACACTCTCTGTGTGCATCCTGCTCCTGGAACCCCCAGCAGTCACTGCTCTCCCAGGGAATTACAGCTCAAACGAACCAGAATCTGAGCTCCCAGTGCCTCAGGAAGGGTATGTGTAACACACACATCAACAGCTGACCCAAACCCACAGTCCACAATGTATTTCAGCCAGGATTAATAATTTACTAATTAAAACCTGACAGGAAAAGCAGGCAACAGCCTGAGTAAGAGTTGTGGTTGGGGTCTGGGGTGGTTTATTCTCATATATTTTATCTCCATAAACACTTGAATAAATGCACTGCTTGAATCTGCAGCTTTTCCACTGGGACATCAAAGGTAAAGCATCTTGCAGCTGTAAAAATTGTGTATTTATTTATCTATCTCTAGACATACATGCAGCACGTGTTTATTTTGGAAGCAACAGATCAAATTTTGTGCAGTTTTTGGTTACAGGCTAAAATATCAAGGTTGAAATTCAGCTCTCACTCACAAGGTATTATAAAATGTCCCTGGGAGAAAGAGTCTCACTAAAAATTAATGAGGCTGCTTGCTCTGCTGAGCTCCTCCCAGAGTTAAATCCCCTATAAACACAAAGGGAGCTCACCTGGGTGACAACTAAATTAAAAGAAAATATTAATATGTAACAAATCAGTTTCAGGTTTTGACACAGAAGTACTTGACAATTTAATGGATTTCTCCCAGATAAAGGAAATCCACATTCATAAAGACAGAAACCATTAGTCACTATTGCCAAAAAGCAACAAGAGGAAAATGAACCCAGGCAAATAAACAACAGTAAATATCTGTCAGACAGCAGCACTGATTTTCCAGCTGCTTTGTTTGCTTTCCTTGTGCACTAACTCACATGAAGCAGCAGCACAGCTGCGAGGAAGGACTGGCCCTGGCAGTACCCGATGTCCTCATCGTACACAGAGTAGGCCTGGGGAAAGAAAAAGAAAATTAAATGGATTTAAAATGCACACAGGCACTCCCAAGGTGTCCCCTCAGCAATCAGCTGTTCAGGGTGTTTCAGGGTGGTACCTCCCAGTGCCTGAGGGGCCCACATGGCAGCTGGGGGACAGGACCAGGGGGATGGGTTCAGGTGGGCAGAGAGCAGGGTTAGACTGGACATTGGGATATTGGAAAGGAATTGTTTCCTGTGAGGGTGGGCAGGCCCTGGCACAGGTGCCCAGAGAAGCTGAGGCTGCCCCATCCCTGAGAGTGCCCAAGGCCAGGTTGGACAGGGCTTGGAGCACCCTGGGCTGGTGGGAGGTGTCCCTGCCCATGGCAGGGGTGGCACTGGGTGGGCTTTAAGGTCAGAATCACAGAATCTCAGACTGTTCTGAGTTGGAAGGGACCCACAAGGATCATCAAGTCCAACTCCTAAGTCAGTGGCCCACACAGGGGATTGAACCCATGACCTTGGCATTATCACAACCAAGTTTTAACCAACTGAGCTAAAGGCCCTTCCAATCCAGACCATCCTGTGACTCTCCATGTAGTGTTACTCAGGCTGAAATACTAAATGGGGTGAAACCATAACCCCCTTGCACACACTTCCAGGGCTCTTCAGGAACACCCACAGGTCACTCTCAACCCTCCAGAGATGCTGCATTTGTAAATTTTTATTTTTCAAGCAGCATGGAAAGCACTGGATGCAACTGCCCTCCATGGAAATGAAGGATAAATCTGCTCAGGTGGGTAATGACAAAACTTCACCCATATAACAAATATGAGATGAAACCCAGGGCAGTGTGTGCTGTGGGGAGAGTGGTTGGTTGTTTTGCAAAAACAAGTTCTGGCATCATGAAAGTGCAGGACCTGAGGTCAGAAAATGCCAAGAACTGCTGCAGCCTGAACATTTCATCACAAACAGCTTTTCCAAGCCCTTGCTATGCTGAAGAACAAACAAGTCTCATTTTCCCATCATCACAATGACATGCTTTTCCTTACTCTTAAAAAACCCCAAATAACTAACCTTTCCCTCCCTGTTAGTTTTCCAAGCCAAGATCCTGTTTTTTAAGACATGTCAGAGGATATCAAGGATTTCAGGAAAGTTGAGAAAGTCTTAAGCAGGAGCAGGACTGACATGGGAGGGAGAGACAGTCCTGAGAGAGTAAGGGAGGTTCTGAGGCCACAGCCAGGGAAAACAAGGCAAGGGCAGAGCCCCGGGGAGGAACAAAACCCAGCAATCAGAACATCCACTTTGTCTATAATATGTTTATCTTCTTTTTGTAAGTCCTGAATAAAAGCAAGATTGCAAACAGTGGGAGCTCAGAGCCACTGGGACTGATCAGTGGGCAGTGCTGGGGAGCCAGACCCACCAGAGTATCCGAAGTATTCCAAAGGGTGGTAACTGTGACTCAGAAAGAGATGTGATGCTTTCCAGGCAACAGCATCAGCACAACTGAAAATTAATTCACAGAATCACAGACTATTCTGAGTTGGAAGGGACCCACAAGGACCATCGAGTCCAACTCTTCAGTCAGTGGCCCACACAGGGGACTGAACCCATGACCTTGGCATCATTACAACCAAGTTTTAACCAACTGAGCTGATCTTGGGGTTCAATTCCACCAGAAATGCTGAAATGGAGGCCAAGACAAAGTCTTTAAATCACATTCCCTTTTCCTTCTGATGGGCAAAATGCAGTGTTTGTGAGGAACTGACCCTGATATCAGCTCAGTTGGTTAAAACCTGGTTGTAATAATGCCAAGGTCACGGGTTCAATCCCCTGTGTGGGCCATTGACTTGAGAGTTGGACTCGATGATCCTTGTGGGTCCCTTCCAACTCAGAACAGTCTGTGAATCTCTCTGTGAATTCTGAAAGATTCCAGAGGACAGGATTTCTGCCAACACAGTCTGGGTATTCCTTTCAGGGGTGGCTGTTCCTGCAGAGCTGCCCATGCCCTTCCCATGGAGAGGCTGCAGCTCCTGCCCTGTCCCCACTGCTGTCCCTGCTCTGGAGCTGTCCATGGATTCCTTGGAGCTGAGTGAGACCCAGCCCAGCCCCTGCTCAGCTCCAGGGGCCCTGCACAGTCCAGACACCAGTCACAGAAATAACTGAGCAAAGTTTAATTAGCCATTAGATCTGCTCATTAGATTGAACCAGCCCTGGCCACTGAAGTCAGACCAAGTCACTCCAGAAATGCACAACACCAAATTTGAATTGGGGGAAAAAGGATGTTAAAGTTACTCTTCAGCTACAAAGCACTAAATCAAGAGAAATTCCTTTAAATGCTTAATGTTGCATATGACTAATTAGAAGCTTCCACTGATTAATCACCATCATGAGCCTTTATGTATTTGTTCCCCAAATCTCTCAGTTTATGGATGCCCAATATTTTATCTCTGTGGCACTCCTGAGACAGGTATTGTTCCTGCTTTTCAAAGACCAGCTCCACCTAAAACAGATGTGCAGAATTACAAAGGAGAAATCTGATTTATGATCTCTTCATACTATGTAACAACACTCCTAATTTACTTCTAAAAAATCCAGGCTGCAAAATTAACAGCAAATTATCAATGCCTGAGGGTTCTCTGTTGGGAGAAGCATTAGAGAGAATAATTTGCTGAAAATAGCAATAAATTAATCCAAACGAGTTATTTTTAAGTAAGTATTGAGAAACCAACACACTGGAACTGCTTCCAAAGCTGACAGAGACTGAAAAGGACAGGAATTTATCAGAAATAAACACACAGCTCTTTTGGGATTGTGAGAGAAGCCACGGCAAGAGAATTATGGCAAAAGGGGGGAAATGAGGAGGGTGAAGGAAAATCCTCACTCTGCACGTTAAATACAAAAATATGAAGGAACACCAGCAAATATTCTAATAATCAACTTCCTGAACACATCTGAACTCATAATAAATCCATTTCAAGCACATCCAGGGCAGGAAGGCAAAGTCTGTGCTTGGAAAATAAATGTTCAGTGTAAGAAAGTTGTATTTAAACTCCAGGAACTCTGTGTCTGTTTTATTCCAGAGGAATCCCAGGGGGTGTCATCCTGCTGGAACCATTTCTAACAGGGGATGTGTCGAAGGATCTGTGTCCAACTGAGTATCAGAAGAGATGATAAATTAAGGGGGATAAAACCACTGAAAATTTATTAAGAACAGATGGTATTCACCAAAAATCTTGGGGGGAGAAGGGGAGGTAAACTGTCCTTAATGGCCTGATAAAATCAGAATAATAGATGAAAAAACTGACATTTTCTAGAAAGGTTGATCCACAGAACTACAAATCAGCAAGTACTGGATATTTTGGGTTAAATAAAAATAATGAGATGAACCTGAGAAAGACTCTGCTGCAGAGCCAAAGCACCATAATCCTGGCAATTAAAGATGTGTTTGTTAATGAAATCCCAAAGATCTACATGATTTCCTTGCATCCACCCAATGCAGAGGGATCTCTGAAGCTTTATGCATATTACATTTCCAATTATGCTCTTTTATTTTTAAGTAACCTATGGGACTTGATATTGCTGAGATATGATGTAATTAACTGAAATAGCCTGGGAAACAGGGATGGTGCCCACAGATACCACCACAATGCCATGTTATTAACAAAAGAGCTGAGATTTATTATGGAAGATTTATGCTTTTAAGGAACTGAGGAGCATTAACTTTCCTTTTCTGTGTGAAATATGAAAACAAAGGAAAATCCCCAATCCCCCCCTAGCACTGCACCCATTGTGACTCTGTCACTCCCACAGAATGGGATTCTTCCCCTGACAACCTGGGACAATGTCAGTCTTTTCACTGATTATCTTCTTAAGCTCTTGGGGAACTTCCATCCCAACTCCCCAGTTAACTGAGATTTTAAATATTCTCTGTCTCATAAATGGGACTTAATGAAGGTTCTGACTTGAAGCCTATTTTACTTCATTTTAACTAAATGAGGATCTCCCCCAGGGAATGAAAACATCTCTTTAGGAGGTATCTGATTGTGAGGAGAGGAACTGCTACCCAGGTATTAGCACAGCAAGTGAGTTCCTTGGAAGCATCAGGGGCTCCTAAAATAAAGTCCATGACAGGGAAAGTGAGTGAAGAATCCAGAGATGGACAGAAATGATTCCCTAAAATAATGAAGGGAGGGAGGGAAATCTCCTAAGGTCAGAACTTCTCCAGACAGAAAGCTGCCAAGTAGCAGCATGTCCAGATGAATGGAAAGGAGGCTGATTTGAACCCAAACCCTCAGATTTGGGGTTTCTGTGGCTGCTGTCTGTGAGTCCCAACAGATTCAAACAAGGCAGATGAAGGAGTACATCTCAAATTCCACAGTGAAATGTTTTTCATCATTTTGCATCCTTGTAAGGATTGGTTACACCTGCTGAAGGTTCTCTAACTAGCAAAGACCAGCCCTTACCACAGTGGCTCAGTAACAATTAGAGCAGAAAGTCAAGAGAGTTCAGGAAAACATTCCTGTGGTGTCTGTCCCACACAAAGCACTCACATTCCAGAGCTTTGAGCTCCCCCTCAGGATTCACAGGGACAGAAATGCCCTGTGGAGGCTCCTCAGTGTCTGGCACAGACCCAGCTCAGTGCTGAGCCTGTTCAGGGGAGTTAAAACACTTACATGGTGCCTGAAATCAGGCCCTGCCAGGGAAACATCCACACTGTGGTGCAGACAAGGCATTTTCTGAGTCATTTTAGTGCAATTTCAAACCCCATACCTGAATTTGGTATAAGGGCCAACAGTCTGAAAGGAATGATCTCCTACAGCTGCAGCACTGAGATGTATCACTCTGTACAAGGAATCCCTGTGCTCACTGAAATCTGCATTTTCAGCTGTTAGTTACTCATTTATTATCAGGAGAGGCACGTGGTTGTTACACAAGGTGCCTCCCCCAGGGCTGGGAGGGCCCAGGGAGGGAAGGAATCCTCAAAATCATCCAGGCAGGCCCCTGACCAGGCTCTTCCCAGGATGCCAGTGCTGACCTTCCACCAGTGCAGGCTCAGCACAAGCCCCAGTGCAGGATCTGCCTCCTTGCTGAGCACAGAGGCAGCAGAAGGAGCCTTATTAATATGGAAATGGGATAAAGTCAAGATAACATTAAAAATCCTTTGCATGAAACAAGGCAACAATATTTACTTGAATTGCTCTTCAACCCAGGAGCAAAGAAAATAAACAACTAAAAATAGATGAAGCACAATTCCTAACTGATTGTGTTTATGCTGCTGGGTTTATCCTAAAACTGGCAAATAGGCTCCTCTGTGACAAATAATAACACCACAGTGGACAAACACTGCAACATCCCATTTGTCAATGTGAGGAGATGCTGAGGACTGAAAAATGTGGAAGAGTAAGTGCATGGTGAGAAGAGGTGACCATCTGAAAAGAGTTGCTGCAACGAAATGGAGATGAAAATATAAAAAAAGAGGTGAAAATTAGACTTTCAGCTCCCAGGCCAGCCCTGAGCAATCCATCACTCACAGCTTATCACGGGCACAGGAGCCACTGCTCACAGAGAGCAACTCAAAGACATTTGCACATCTCAATATACAGCAAAGAAAGCCAAAAACCCACCCCACACAAGAGCCCATTGAATCACAGAATCATAGAATGGACTGGGTTGGAAAAGACCTCCGAGATCATCAAGTCCAACCCTTGGGCCAACTCCAGTCCC
>JAWWEV010000004.1:26083083-26096796 GCA_035583235.1 Hafferia zeledoni | reverse complement strand
TTCCTGTCCCTCAGTCCCCCCAGGTCCCTTCCTGCCTGGCTGCTCTCCAGCCACTCTGTGCCCAGCCTGGAGCGCTGTCCAGCCCCAACAGCAGCACTGGGGCTCAGACAAACAGACCCCCACCAGTGCAACACCAGCATTAAAAACCAAAAATTAGTATATTTATGTGTTTAGCCAGAGCTGTCACAGGGAAGAGTTAATTATTTCCATGCTGAGATGAAATCAATAATGACATAACTCATCATTATGTGTCACTCCAATACTGATCACTGAGCTAATTTCCCCAAAAAAGGGTATTTTATTGCTCTTGTTGAGTGTAAAAACTAAGTGTGCTTATGGATATTTCACTGTCAAACACTAATGAATTAAAATTAATCATAAAACCAATGCAAGTGCTACTTTTAGAAGGTAAAACTGTACCTGTGAAAGGAGGCTCAATAAGGCAACTTTTCCCAACTTTTCAGCAGAGGAAGCACAAAAATAAACCTCACACGACACCTCGTGCTTTACCAAGTACAGCTACAAAATGGATCTTGAAGCAAAAACAAGGGAAAAAACACCTCACTGCAGGACAGTAAATAAACTTGTAAAAGACATCCATGTGCTTTTCATCACTACAATTCCCCTGCCTTCTAAAGAAGAGTATTTCAAGGAGAACTTCTCTTAGCCATTCCAGAAAATAAGGAAGCACACTGAATTAGGTGAAGGAAAGATTGCTTTTTTGCTAGTGCTTTTGCTGCCACCACACCATTTTTAGGACTTTTCCTTAGGCTGAAGACACGAGGTTCCAAAAATGGTGAGGCAATCGACCTTGACATTGCCTCTGGTGCACTGCAAACAGCAGAGAAATGTGAGAGCACAAAATAAACTACCTGCAAAAACACATTTTTCATACATATATATATATACACACACATATATATAAATAAATATAAAATTGTTTTGCTTATCTCTGAGGCCTCTCTCTCCATTTTTTTCATTGAAGAGCTTACATATGTTTTTTCTCATGGCTACTTTTTATTACTTCTATTATCAACAACATTTTTTTCCTGTCAACTTCTTTAGCTGGTCACCTATTTACCAGGTATTTCACAAGTCAGAAAGATCTTCAGGCACATAAAGTGGGATTTGTACTCCAGATGCCTGCCCTAAAGTCTCATTCTTTAATCAGATTTTCATACAAGAACATGAGAATTTATATAATGACAGAATGAAAATCAAAAGTGGCAGACTGGGGGACCGGAATTTCTGTGACTTTTTTACTCCACTAAAATGCTCAGCCTTATAATTTTGGAGAATTTAGCACCAGCTGGAATCCTCAGACAGCATTAGTAAAACAATAACCAACTTCCCTCCAATAAAAATTTTAAATCATGAGTTTAGAAAACGCTTCCAAAAAATGAAACACACTTACTAAATTTAAAGATTCACGTGACTGAGCACCAGGTCAAACCCTGTCACCTGGGAAACAGCAAGAAGAAAAGCAATATTTAACTCTGCTGAGGATGTCTCATTTGACAGACACCAGGAGATTTACAGAGAATAGGCTGAAATGTGACTTTGCTGCAGCTGAAATTCAGGGTCCAGGTAAGTGAATTAGTGTTCTTGCACCAAGAATATGAAACCAAAAAAATGGGAGATGAAGAACCTTGGAACCTACAAGTTGTTTGTAGGGCATTGGATTTCTGGTATATTCTCTTCCTCTGAGAACGGCCTGAGGAAAAGGGAAACCTCCAGTTCCACCTGACAACCCCCCAAGCCGCACAGGATGGTGGAGAGGAAGGTGTTGCTAACTCTGCCCTCCAGGGTGAGCAAACCTTGGGCTGAGGCTCAATGAACCCTCTCTGAGACCTCCCATTCCCAGGCAATGAAGCCTCAGGTTGCTGTGCATCCCCTGCATGGCTGAGGGCACACACACACACACACACAGACAGGGCTCAGCTAAGGCACGGCCACACAGAGTCACCTGGGTGTTCCCGAACACCTGCAGGGACAGTCCCTTGCTCACAGCACATCTGGGTGTTCCCGCACACCTGCAGGGACAGCCCCTTGCTCACTGCACACCTGGGTGTTCCTGCACACCTGCAGGGACAGCCCCTTGCTCACTGCACACCTGGGTGTTCCTGCACACCTGCAGGGACAGCCCCTCGCTCACAGCACACCTGCAGAGACAGGGACAGCCCCTCGCTCACTGTACACCTGCAGAGACAGCCCCTCGCTCACAGCACACCTGCAGGGACAGGGACAGGGACAGCCCCTTGCTCACAGCACACCTGCAGGGACAGGGACAGTACCTTGCTCACAGCAGACCTGCTGCCCCCAGGCTGCTTCCAACAAGGCTCATTCAAACACAGGCACTTCCGAGAACAACTCCTGAATTTCAGGAGGTCCCACAGAAACTCACCACCAGAAATGCCAAAGGAAACCAGAAGCATGAAGTGGCCAGCTCTGGAGCACAGGTATAAAATGACTTAACTGGTATGAAACCGTCCCTAGGAGTGTGAGAAATGAGGTATTTCATTGCTCCTTGCCTAAGCCTTGCACACCGAGGGCCTCCTGAGCAGGAAACAACAACAAAATAGTGACAAAGCGAAGGGAACCCAAGCTGTGTTTGTAGGAAGAGCTGGGGTTACACAACCTTAGACAGCAGCAGTCAGCCAAAAAGAGCCCTCTGAAATCAACAGCAGCTTGTCAAAGGAAGGCAGCAGACACGTTCCTGTGGACATGGAGCACTACGAGATCCATGCAAAGCACATGACTGATTTTTCCCCAGTATCTACCAGAGCTGGTTGTCAGCAACAGCTCAGCTCAGCTCGAGGAATGTCTGAAGTCATGTCTGAACCTGCTCTGAAGACTCTGCACTGCCAGAAACCGGTACCTGAAAGCTTTAGACAGCAAGTGAGCAGCAATGACGTCTGGAGTTCAAATCCTTCACCCGAGTCCTAACCCAGAAGGATTTTCACAGAGAACAGAGTGTAAAACAGCAGGGAACTAACACCAAGGCTGGGTTTGATAGACATACTACTACTTTATTCCATTGTTTCAACTTTCTTACAGGTTTTAAAAAAATGTACAGGGGTTCAGAACCACCTCAACAGAACAAAGAGTACAGAATTAAGGGAACTCTAGAGTCAAACCACAAGTGTGCACACGTGGTCAGCTTCCATTACAAAAAGTAAGAGGCACAATCTTTACATATGCATTTTGGTGAAAGAAGGAGTAATAGTGCAGTATCAAAAGGCACCAATAATCAATAATTGGGCCCTTTTTAGAAGCCAATAACCATCTAAGAAAAAGACATTTGGCTCAAACTTATAATTGAAATATTGTATTGACTGGCATGCATCTGAACCCCTGGCAATTTGTTACACAAACCTAATGTGCACCCTTGCAAAATCAAAAATATTTCATCAGTGGACCTGGAAGTCAGTTCAGTACAAAAGGAAATACCAAAGCTCTTGGCCTGTAATTAACACTAAACTGCCTTGTTCACCTCCTCTGTCTAACAAACAGCTATTCAACAACAGCACGGAAGTGTTTCTCTTAAAGCAAGTGTAATTTTTTTAATCCTGTAGCATTGCCCTATTCCATGTGCTATGAAAACATTAGGCACGGACCACAATTTACTTTTTCTCTTAAAAAAAAAAAATACAGTATGTGCAAGCAAGGTTCACACAACAGATTGACAGCTATGACAGTAAAGCAATTCAGACTTCCCCAAGAGAGGGGTTGGAGAGTTTGGATTTTCTGAGCAGTGCTGCTCACTGCTGTGTGCCATTTTCATCTCTGCATTAGGAGCATCTGTGGAGCCATGAAGGAAAAGCTTCAGTACACCCTAAAGGGCACTGCCTCGACACCATGGGTTGATCTAAGGGGCTCGAGAGAGCGACTGAGGAGTGACTGTGCACCGGCAGCTGCAGCGCTCACCAGGCAGGAAGGGCTGTGCTTTCTGCAGGAACAATGCCTGAAGCTCAGTTTACCTGCCCTCAAACCAGCCCACCTGGATGGGATGGAATCTGGGGATGCACAGCGTGGAGAAAGAGGGGGAATGACAAGGAGAGCTCCTGGGAAGGCTGCACCAAAACGTGCCAGGTTATCCCAAAGCGTCGTGCCCAGGGCAGGATTTATGCGTGGAGGGCTGTTTGTACAACTGAGTATTGTACAAGATGTGAGCAGAGACAGAGCTGATTATTAACCTGCAATATCTACTACAGTCCTCAGGTATATAATTTATGGATAGCTGCTTACTGTGGTGTTGATTGCTTCCTCTTAAGTATATTGAAGAGTCAGAAGGCTACAGTATATTCTGACACAGAGTAGGACAGCTTGTCTACAAGGGGGGAAATATAAGGTAGTAACTAAGTTATTTATTTTATGAGGAACCTCCTCTGATAGTTACCAGTAGTTCATGCCCTTTGGAAGATTTTTAGTTCTGACTTTCTTCATTCTCTCTGTGGAACTGCTCTCCTCACAATTCCACCAGAGTTCAGTGACCCCCCTTTTCCTTTTCCACAATCCCTTTTAAACCCACTCTACCACCACAGCAAGCTGTTCACATAAACATTTCTCTCTGGCAAGTTTCCAGATACAGCAAATCGTACCAAAACTCCCTGTTTGGTTACATACACCAGTGTTCTTTAAATGGAGCAGGAATTGGCCCGTTTCCTCGGCTTAGGGTCCCGCACATCCCTGTCTTTTAAACACGTGCAGGATGAGCATATTGTCTCGGACAGTCTCCGCAGTCCCAGCCTGAACACGCTGTTGGAGAGGCTATAGATCACACAGTTGCAGAAACTATTGCTTATAGCAAGCCACGTCGTGAGGAAGGAGAGCGCTGGGTTCTCCAGCACCCTGGAGCTCTCCAGCAGGAAGTACATGATATAGGGGAGCCAGAGCACGTAGAAGACGCTGGTTATCCGGAACAGAACCATGGCATAGCGGCGGTCAGGGCTGTGCCCCGTCTCCCCAGCAGCATCCACCTCGTGGCTCGGGAAGCGAGCTCTGCGATCGTTTATCTCTTTGGTGTGCTGCCGGCAGATCTTAAAGATGTGGAAATAGGTGAAACAAATGACAAAGGCAGCGGGAGCGTAGAGTAAGCACACGATAAAGCCAGTGAAATAGGCATTAGTTAGCCAGGAGGTAGCACACCACTCAAAAATATCTCCATGGTAACCAGGTTTTCCCCAACCAAAGAAGGAAGGCAAGAAGATCAGACAAGAGTATATCCAGATCAAAGCGATGCAGATTCTCAAGCGACAAGGTGTGACCAGTTGGTTATAGGAGAGAGGCTTGGTTATAGCGAGATAGCGATCCACACTGATGCAAGCAAGACAGGCCATAGAGACGCTTTTGAGCACAGAGATGATGTATCCGAAAACTTGACAAGTCAAGGACTCGTGGACACCTGTCGGGTAGTGGAGCAGTGACAAAGTAGGAACCAAGCAGCTGACTCCAACAAAAAGATCAGCATAGGCCATGGTCTGAATAAAATAGCTGGTGGTGTAATGATGCAGGAGTGGAGCACAGTGGAAAACAAATATCACGGTTAAGTTACCCGCAATAATTAAGAATGTTAGCAAGACAATAACGACTGTCTCAAGGATACAGACGTCAACTGCATTGTAGTGACCAAATCCAAGAGGGCAGGAGAGGTGCTCAGATATGTTCATAAGACTACTGCTCATATTCAGAGTCCTCCATTCAATCCATCGGGACTGGTTCATGCTTTGTGCTCAGGGAACACAGCAATCTGAGCCTCAGAGAGCAGGTGACCTGCTGAACAGCAGCGAAACTCTGCTCCAGCTTCTCCCCATCTCTCTTTGCAGACACTGCCAGTGCTTACACGGGAGGGGATTACAGTCCCAGAGCTGTTGATGCCTCCTCAGCATCAGTGCATCACCTCTGGCACACCTTGGCTTTAAGGAAAGAAAGAAAGAAAAGAACAAAAGCCAGAAAGAGAAAGGCCACTGATCAGCTCCTCCAGTGCTCTTGACCCATCTTTAGCAAACACAAGGCACTTCTAAAACAAACAGATACCAGAAATACAGGAATAAAAAACTCACAAAAGAGAGACATTCCTTCAGGGAAGAAGGGGAGGGAAATATCTGACTGCTTATTTTCCTGAGAAAGTCCTTTACTTTGGAATATACTGGAGGGAGGGGGAGGAAGGGAAGGAGGAACCTCGGTACAGCTCAGGTTTCCTGGACCAGCAGTTACTGGAGATAATCTTTATAATGTCTCAGTTTAAACCACAGACTGACAAGAGACTAAAGAACAAAGTTCATCCTCTAATGTCCTTTCTGGTTCCAGTCAGGAGATGGTACTCTGTCTCATTCATGCTATTCATTGGAAAGGGAAGGAAAACATTTTTGTCAAGGTTAATTCCAATAGACTCACCACTGTTTGGGTATGAATAATGAATTTTATTTGGAGGGAGACCGGCAGGGGTTGAGGCAGACTTGTCCTCTGACTCCCAAGAAAGAAAACATACATCTCACATACAATGAGGAAGATCGTGTCTATTCATTTGAAAATGAAAATAATTTAAGAATAGAATTGGGAGACTTATGTCAATATTCACAGTTCCTTCAAACAGTCATAGTCCATTACAATTATTAATGCCAGAACCATAATTCAGTGTCCCCACAGACAAAACAAATCCTCTTGAATTTAATTTCAGCAACAGCAATTTAAAATAATCATCTTTGGAAACTCTGCCATATCTGCTACAGTGGGTCAGTACCCAGGAGTTCATAGGTATAGCCATGATATTGCTCACCTCTGTAGCAAAACCTGAATCATTTCACAAACCCCCACACAACGAGCTCAGAAACTTCCATCTGCATTCTGCTGGGAAGCTAATGAAATGCTGATTTGACTAGAAAAGCTGCCATTGTTTACTACTCCATTATTCTGTCATTCAGCTTCATCTTCTCTGGGGTTTAGGGTTTCTGTGGCTATTAGATGATCAGCATAATAAATAGCTGCTCTAAAAGAAATGCTCCTCTAATTGCAGGACATTACCTTGTTCATTTTAGTCACAGATATGAAGAGAGCAAACGTTAAAAGGAAGGATCTTCTGTGCTCAGTTCTAAGTAAATGCTTGATTAGTTCAGGAATCATTAGGCAGGTAATTAAACATATACAATCTTGGTTTTTGAAAGGCCCCTAAAACGTTAAAACCATCTTTAATCCTACAGTTCCTGAGACTAGAACACTGGCAGTGAAAATTAATGAATCCACACGAAATGATCTCCAAGGTCATTCAGATATTACGCTGGCATTTGCTTTAAGTCTCTTCAAAAGTACCGGCATCTCTTGTACATTTCTGATAGTCCTTGCCGTGTCTTCAGGAGGAATTTCAGACACCAGAAAAGCCCAGTGTTCAATTCTGTCGCAGCACTTTGAGAGAGAGCATTCTTTTCGGAGTTCATTTCCTGTCTGGCATCGCCACGCTGTAAAGTCCTTTTAGCTTTTATACCATCCCAGAGTATTTCCGGCTATCCGCTCCCTTTGTCTATAAAATCAACGCTTGCTCCAGCTCCCTGCTATCGCGACAGAGCAGCGTTCTCACCTGGGCGCATGCCGTGCGGGGCAGAGCTGTGTGTGGTGGTGGCGGTGTCGGTGTCAGCGCGGCGGGCGCTGCTGCCCGTGCGCTCCATCCATCCATCCATCTATCCGCGCCTGCACCTGGGCGCGCTCAGCTCCTCCTCCTGCTCCTGCCGGTCCTCCTGCTCCTCCCGCCGCCGCAGCGGGGCTGCCGCTGCCCTCCTCCTGCTCCTCCTGCTTTTGCTCCCGCTCCTGCCGGTCCTCCTGCTCTTGCTCCCGCTCCTCCCGCACATCCAATGGCGCCGCCGCTGCCACCGGCGAGGAGGGACGGACAGACAGACCCGACCGGCTCCGCTCCGTCTCCGGACAGCCACACCGACACTCAGAATCATCCACATACAACCACCGACACCCCCGACACTGAAACTGCTCACTCAAAGTTATTCCCTCGTTACCCGATTCTGTACGCACCTTTTAAGCATCACCCGCTTTGCGAAATACCTGCCGAGGCTCGACGCTAATTTTCTAGTCTTGCTTAAAAGACAAAATTACAGCCCCCCTAATTAATTACTTCCATCCCTAACATATAGATTATAAAACTCATCTGTTCCTTGTATCAGCACTGTACCAGTCTCTAATTGCTTCAACATCAGTTTAAATACAACTACTTGTGAGTAACACATTGTTTTCCAAACTTAACCCAATTAACTGAGCTCTCCACTCCTGCTAACAGATGCTGCTATTCCCTGATTAAAGACTCAGAATTTCTGTTTATTTTGTGCTTCCTAAAAATAAACCCAGACACAGAAGTACAACCATCAAAGTTATCTTACACAGACACGCTGTGCATCCTCAGACACTGAAACAGCAAATTTAGATACCAAAATACCAACCACAGAACAGCATTCTGGGCTATCGATCAGCAAAAGACGTGTCAGGTATGGTATTGGAGGCTTTAACCAACTCAGTCATTAGAAACCACAGTGATTGAAATTCTTTTAGTTCCAAGGCAAACCACAGGCAAAATTTTAATAAGCTGCTGCTGGGTTAACATCTTGTATTTCGAGTACTGCCTGGAGCGAATATTCAAGGCTGAATGACAAGTCTGTAGCACTGTGAGGCAGCACAAACTGCAGCAGTGTAAGAGTCGTTTGCAGTAAGGGCATGTGATCATTCCAAAGTCTCCCGTCGGAGGATTTCATAAAAATTAAACTTACTCTGATACCTCAAAATGGCAAATGGCTGAAACAACAGGCTTAATGACTAAATTTAGCCCCTGAGCACAGCTTTAAGCCTGAGCTATCCATACCACGGGCAGAACAATAGGGAGCAGTTTTTATTCCTCCTCTTCCCACTGCTGCCGTGGGGGAGGACAGAAGAAACAATGGTGAGCACAGGCACGGCAGGAGCCAGCGCTGCTCCCCCACCCTCCCCGGGCCGGCACCACAACACCTTCAAAGGGGCATCAGGACGCCACAAGGGCACGCCAGCCAAACAAAGGTAAAGCCTGACACAAAGTGGACCACAGAACTGTGTGCTCAGTGCATCCTGCTCCATCCATGCAGTTTGAGCGTTGGTAACTACAAGGCTCCCAATGTCACAGCACCCACCGAGCCACCCTGTCCCCAGGTCAGCCCAGCTGGTGCCTGCTGTGTGTGCCCAGTGCCCAGCTCTGAGAACAAGCACTCGTGACAGCCAAATACTTCAGGTCTGGTACATGAAACCCAGAGTCTGCAGAGCAGGTACAGGAAAATCAATGGCTACCTCTGCTGGCTGGTTCTGGACACAGGTACAACACTTCCTTTGCAGAAATTACCATTGAAGGGCCTCAGTGACTCAAAGTGGGGAGGCTGGATCTCTCTGTGGGAACACAGACAGGCTTCCTTCACCACCAAAAAGCCAGGCATGCTGCAAGCTGCCAGAGGCTTCATCACCTCAGCTACTCACTGCAAACTGCTCCAGGCTGACGGCACCAACTTGCTCTGGTTTACGTAGATTGGGAGGCAAGTGAAAATTAAAGCACAAGTCAGCCAGTCCTGACGGAACTCTGCAATTACAGATGGAATTTTACAAGATGTGGCAATACCAGAACGTTGTATCAGAGGCGGCATGTTAAGAGCTCCATGGGAAAAGTTTAGATTTGTGTTTAGAGACACATTTGAGGCTCTGGAACAGTTTTAAACAAATGTGTTTCAGGATTTTTTTTCATTTGCTTGTAAAGAGAAGGAAGTGAGAAAGAGAAAAGCACTACTGGAAGAATGTAATGGCTGTCAGCAAGGCAGTGTTGTGCGTGGTGCACAAGTTCCATAGCTGGTTACGGCCAGCAGAAGGACTGAGCACTCCTCAAGCTGAGGAGAAAGAGCAATTCCACACCTTCTCTATAGCTTACAACAGCTAGAAACAACACAAGTTGCCATCCAAAACAGAAGACTCACACCATCTGAGCCTGCTGAAAACAGAGGGGAAGTGGCAGGAGCATGAGCTTTGTGCATGTGAAGCGAGGCTGTGAAGGCAGTGGTGATGTGTGACCCTCACAGGAAAGAGAGAAAGCTCCTCAGACAGAAGAAGTCCATAGAGAGGGAGATTTAGAAGCTTCAAGCAAGAAAACAATCTATTAGTCATTCTATTTGGAAAGGAATAGCAATATTTGTTTCCTAAATCTTTTTTTGTAAGGCAACAGGACTGATGGAAGCACTCCCAGCAGAGCATAAAGCAGCACCTCAATCACACCACTCATTTCTAGTCTGAAGCCTTTCTTTGTTAAATTACTGCATGGTCACCTGGATGAAATGGGCAACAACCATTTCTGTAAAACCTTTTTTAAAAGCACTGATTCTAGCAGGGAGGTGCAGCTGAGAGTGTGGGAGGAGAACACAGCAGTTATTTACTTAGATGCTGACCTGAATGACACTGATATACATACCAGCTCCTCAGCTGCTTTTCTTCTCCCCAACTCTTTTTTTTCTTTCTTTAAGTATTACTTTCTTTTGTCCACTTTCTTCTAAGCCTGTATAACAAAGGTGTTTCTTCAGTTTGCTTTATTTTTAATCTTAACTACCTCTGGCACTCACTTGTTCATGTATCTTGTGGACAGCCTGGTTTTGCTCCTAATGCCTCCAGAATAATTCTATCCTACAAAGCTGCAGTTGTAGCACAGCTTAAAGCAGGAGAGGAGGAAGAAAAATCAGCTGTTGCCTTAAAAATTGTGAGTGTCTACATGGTTGGGTTTTTCCACACCAGATTAGTGTTTGAAGTTGCTCTAGGAAGTCATATTGGTGCTGTATTTAAGGCAGAAATCGGTTCTTTTTGTTATTTGGAATATAAAGTCTCTTCCCCAAACCCACCCACTAGAGCTGTCAGTGTAACACCTGCCATGGAGAGCTCTGGCTTACACAGGGATTTTGACCTGAGTACAGGCATATGATGAGATAAATGAGAGGTGTCTCTGTGTGTGTATATATATTTTATATTTTCATATATATATATACACACACACATACACACCCCCTTTATTTTTTTCTCAGAACAATCTTAGCCTTCTTAAGCCCTTTCTGTTGGAAGGCACCTCTGGGTATCACCTGGTCTAATGCCCTGCTCAAAGCAGGGCCATGTTCCAAGTCAGTCACTGCCAAATCCAGGCCCTGCTGCACTGGGTCCTGCCTCCAGCTGAGCTGTGGACACCTCCAAGGATGGAGTTTTCCCAGCCTGCCTGAGCCCCTGTTCCCACAGCTGACCCCTCTCCCTGTGACTCCCACCATCAGCTCAGGATTTTCTTTGCTGTGCTTTGCCTTCATCCTCACCAACACCAAACACTTTTGGGCCAGTAATGAAAGCCCAGAAGTGTCAGTTCTGAAGGATACCACAGTCTATTGTAGAAATGTTCAAGCCATGAAGTATTTCTCCACCTGACAGCCTCATTGATCAGTTTAATGATGGCAGATCAGTTCCTTTCCCTCTCCCTCCCACCCCATGATCCCAAGGAATGCCATGAACATCTGTCAGTGCTGTGGCTCACGTACTCTTGAGCTACAACAAAGATCAGGAGCTACCAGTGACTCTGCTGCATTTCTGAATTGCAGATGCTCTTGAGGAGCACTTGCCTCATGGATACAGGAAAAATACCCCCAAAGCCTGCACAGGTCTTTTCTGCATCAGGGCAAACTGGATTTGGTGGCAGCAACAGAGCAGGTGGTGTGAGGTGGGGGAGAAGGAAAGGCTGGTGTAATTTGGAGTGGAGGGTGGGGGCAGCCCAGGAAAGGGGCTGGAAGGGGACAGGAGCTTTCCAAAAGGGCAAGGGATGTGGAAGGGAGCTAATGAGCTCCTCTCCTTTTACCACTGCTCCAGCAGACTCAGGTTCAGCCTGTCCCTCCACTGGACTCCCAGCTCAGACCTTTTCCCACACTGCCAAGATCAGTCAGTATCACAGAACTCTCAGGCAATTAGGATGCTGTGATACAGAACAAGGAGAAATGGGCAAATAATATTATTTTCATGTGGATCAGTAGAGAGAGATGGGCATTCACATCTGCAAGTTTATTGTGCAGTCTTTTCGTGTTGTTAAGCAACAATTACATTGAATACTTCTAAAGCTTGAAGCTTTTAAATTAGCTCCTAACATTCATGTATTTAATAAATATTAATCAAGGTTTTGAAGTTAATTGCTACAATAATCTCCTTTACACATTACCAACTGTGCTCTCATGGATTGGATTTCACAGAATCACAGAACGGTTTGGGTTGGAAGGGACCTTAAAGACCATCCTGTTCCATCTCCCTGCCATGGGCAGGGATGCCACCCACAGATAAAGGCAAAGCAAAAAAAGAATGTTTTTTTCAGGAGGAGCTTTCCTCAAGATGGTATTGATGCCCCTGTGACAAACAGCATCCACTTTATAAGCTCAATTCAGAGTGACAAATACCACCAAACTCCTGGGCCTCCAATCAATAGAAATAAAATCCGGTGCAATAAACTGTCAAGTAGTGAATTTACTTCAGGGAAATGCTGTGCAGCCAAATGAATGGTGATAATTACAATTTTTCAGGAACCAAACAGCATTTGCTTTAATCAAACAGCACTTAGGCTACAGAAGAACACTGTTCCCTGCCTGCCTGCACAGGGTAAGATGCTGCAGAAGCACAAGAGGAATGTCTGTGCTGTATGAAAAGCAGAAAATTAAACATGTGCCCTCAGGCAGCTTCATGCATGTGCTACTGGAACCAAACCACCTGCCCTTACACTAGGAACAGGTTAAAAAGGAAAAGTGACAAAAGAACACAGACTTTACTACCCACCACTGCTCCCAACTCACAGGGGACAATTAGAATATTCACCTGTTAAATCACAGGACAAAAGACAGCAATTAAGAGCATGGTAAATGAAGAAACAGAGAGAACAGTCCTCATGGGTCAGGTAGTATTACCCTTTCCTGAGGGAATCATTTCTCTATTTAAAAATGAAAAGATTTTAGTACTGTTTTCATCAAACTTTTTAGTGACATGTTTTGACATAGTTGTGCTTTTACTAATACTTTTGTCTATGTGAAGCCAGGAATTACATTCCATAGGTACAGGTATTCTGCAAGTGTATCAAATGGGCACCAAGGCAGTGTGTGTTGCACAGGACTCCAGCTGGCTTGGCAGCAGCATAAACTCAGTCTGTATTAGCAGTAATTCCATTTCAGCAGAGCCAGAATAAGCAATTTTAAGGCCATTAAAAAAAAAACCAATTCCAAACACTGTGATCACCTGCTTTGATTTTTCACACACAGAGAGCCAAAGAGTTCTCTTAAACTACAGCATGACCTTTTAAAAGGCAACCCATTTTGATTTAATGAGTTCAAGTGATGAATAATTTATTGTAGCCTTAATTAGGAAGCCAACTGTAAGGGCTGTGCAAAAGCAACGACTCAGATACGAACACGAGGATCAAACCCACATACTCCTGTCTGTCTTCTGGGATCACAAGTTTGGATGCACCAAAGAATAAAGTTCCACTTCAAGCTAATTCTCCTTTCTAACTATTGTGACCTGGCAGCTGTTGTGTGCCAAACTCAGGGACACAGGTCAGGACACATCCATAACTGTCTGTCACTGTCTGGAACTCCCTGAAGGGAAGTTCCAGCCAGGTGGGGGTTGGTCTCTTCTCCCAGGCACTCAGCAATAGGA
>JAWWEV010000004.1:26065334-26076423 GCA_035583235.1 Hafferia zeledoni | reverse complement strand
TCTGCTCTCCAACTTCAATTTCCCCTGGCAGAGCTTGAGCCCATCGTGCTCCCTTGTCCTATTGCTGAGTGCCTGGGAGAAGAGACCAACCCCCACCTGGCTGGAACTTCCCTCTAAGAATGTATTGTGGAATTTCAGAGGTGCCAAGAGCCAGCAGCTATTGCCACACTCTGAGGGGACAGCGAGGCACTGACACATCCCCACTGCTTCCCACTTAGCAAAACACTTGTTATCTGCATCCATATTCTCACACCCTGAGTTTGGGAGATCGTTTGAACATCCTTTCTCCCAGTAACCACCATTTAAACCTATTCAGGCCATAGCACAGATCCTGCCCGAGGCTTTACCAGTGTTCAGCTCTGCCCCCCTGTCTGCAGGTAACAGAGCACACATTCTCACAGACAAAACTCCACACAGACTCCAGGAGGGCACATGCAAATCTCACCTGCACTCCATCCTGCAGAATAAATACGTCAGTTTATGTGACTTTCAGAGCAGGGAAGTCACACAGCACCCCAAGAGCCAGGACTGTATTGTGAGTGTCATTTTGGTGTTACTATAAGTGGTTATGGATGGAAAAGATACTGCAGGAAAACCCTTAATGCAGCAGAACTTGTTATAATTTTAGGCAGGCCCTATAAAACAGTATAACTGGCATTATTTTCCACCTCAAACACCACACATAACATTAACATTAAGGTAACATAAAATAAAAATCACTAATGGATGCTCCTTTCCTTCCTTAAGGGAGCTGTCATTACATTGAAGAATTCCTTTGAAGATGAAGAGTGAGCATGAGACTTTTCCTTTTGTGCACACAGAACTGAAACATTTTCTCCAGATGAGCTCTAAATTAATCAAAACTTGGCAAATTAAATTCACCTGAGGGACGTTTTATTCCTGAGTTTGTAAGAGTAATATTAACATTTACTATGAAAGCAGGTACACCCTGGTACATCCATCATAAACTAAACCTTTTATCTGAAGTCTGAATTTAAATTAACCTATTTAAAGAATTAAAATTCTGTCAACTTCTGCTCTTCAGAGACAATAATTTTTCAGTGATTTCTAGAAAGTATTTTCAGTTCATATACACTTCATTGTCCCACAGCACTGCAGCACCACTAAAATAATTCAAACAAGTAGGTGACTGTAACTGGCAGCACTAACAGCTCAGCTTATACCAAAAATGAGCCTCCCTATCATTCCAACCAACACAGGAACTGATTTTTCCCTGCAAACCACATTAAATTATAAAAATATCAATAATCTACTTGCCAGGAGTTGAATGAGCTCAGTTTAAGAGAGGGGTTAAGGAACAGTCATCCTATTCTTACCCTTTCAGAAAAGGTGGGGGAAAGTAAAACCTAAAAACTGCCTGTAGATACTGAATTTAAAAGAAACAGGTAACTGGGAAAGCTGCACATACATCTCTAAGTGATCATCTCCAGAATTATTTTGCTTAATATCCAAGCATCTTATCCAAAAAGCAATAGAAGTTCTCTTTTCAGCCAACTGAAAAAAAAAAACAAACCCATATTTTTATTCCAATGATCATTGCTCATTATGCAATAGGATCTTGCTAAGCAAACAGCTATGCCATCCTTGATATCCATTCTCTCTAAAAGTCAGGGGAGACCATTCCTGATCAGTAAAAGAATAAATAAATTCTGCAAAGAAAGAAACCACTCAGAAGGCTGAACTCGCCCATTTTCAGTGAGGACAAACAGATGCAGCATCCTGAACACAAATATTTGCTACAAAAATACTCTAATGTTTCAGTCCATTAACCAGCCTGCTGTGGCAGCTGGTGAACAGTCATCTTTTTAATTAGACACCCTTACTGATTAATTAGTCTCAGAACAGTGAGCAGTGGAACCCTGCACGATGCCACTGGGATCAAAAATATTCCTCTTCCTTGTGCAAACTTATCATCCTTTGTAACAGGCTTGATCCATTTTCTACTCAAATGAAAACAGCCTTCCTATGTAAGGAATTCTCTCAATCCACAGTTAAAATGTTTCAACCCAAATGCTTCACACAAATAAAATACACTAAACAAACAAAGCCACACAAAGGTGGAATCAAGGCACCAGTTTCAAAGTCAACTGTGTTTAATTTTTGTATAAAAACAGTGGCTCCTTTGTAGGCTCCTCCACTTTCTATTTACTAACTATGCAAGCACACTGGCAACAGAACTAAAAAGCCAAGTAAATATTAAGGATGAAACACCAAAGCAAATACCTTTTCTCCTTTTAACAGCTTGGATAATGCCAGAGTTTAAAAAGTGAATACATTTCTGCATTATTTTACATGAAAGCTGAGCTTCACTTCAGACCTTGGAGCTCATTTGCAGATGGATGTATCAAGAAACAGATAAAGGAGTTAATTCAGTGCATGGGAGACTGTGCTTAAGCACATGATGATACTCTAACAGCAGTATTTGCTATTTTCAGCTATCCCATCTCTAACGTGTAATTCTGGACAAGAGACAATTCCAGAAACCTGAAATCTTCACCTCTGGGGTTTCTTTTGCTTTGTAATGAGCATGTTTGTCTTGTAAGAATCAGAAACAATAATACTGGTTCAAACTGAACAGATAAACCCCATCTGTGAGCTCTAAACTGGTTTCATTTCATGCAGCTCAAACCCCAATCCATTTGCTCCCTCTCCTGCAGCACTGGAACATCATCCCTTCCTGTGACTGGTCCCTACTGGGTGGGATCACACCCCTGGAGTGGTGATACCCCTGATTGGTGCCATCTTAAACTGCTGCATCACTGAGATCAATTATTTCCATGATAGGGCAATACTCAATTCCCAAATCAATGCCTCTCCTATTTGCTTCAGACCTTGGAAGAATTCTTGGGATTTTCACTCCTCTGTGGAGTGGCTCAAAACAATATTGGCCCAGACACAAAATCCCATTATAAGGTCAGCAGACAAAGCTATTTTTTGGCCAGCTCTTCTGAAGCCTGACCCTTTAATTAGTTATTATCTCTAACTGTTCTGGGCACATGCTCATATTGCCAAAGGAAATTATGACAACAAACAAATAATCTTATTTTTTGTTCTCTTACAAGCAATTTGGAAGGACAGTCAGTGAGTCTTTCTGCAGACCTTTGACTCAGTGTCACCACCCAGCCCAAAAATGAGCATTCACATTCCTGTGCAAACCTTCATTGCTTTGAGCAACCCAATACCACCAGCACCTAATTTATCTGCCAGCAGGATTCTTTTTCTGGTGCTACTTTAGAAAGAATAGATTTAAAGCAAGTTTTGTTTTCTCAAACCAGAGCAGCAGTACCAGCAATTAAAATTAGTCTATATATGCTGTCAGATGCCCTTTATACATAGAGCTCATAATCTGATTTCATAGAAATTTCTGAACTGAAGCATTTAGAAGAATCCCAGACTGTTCTGAGTTGGAAGGGACCCACATGGATCATCGAGTCCAACTCTTCAGTCAATGGCCCACACAGGGGATTGAACCCATGACCTTGGCATTATTGCAACCAAGTTTTAACCAACTGGAAGTAAATCACTTTTCTCCTGAAATCACCACATTTCTTCTGTAGTCTGACTGTCTGAACTGCTGGTGATCCCATCCTTTGGCAGGAAGGGATTGATGGAAAGCAAAGGAACAGGACAAAGCCTTCTATGAAGAGATGATGTTTCAGAACCCGACTGGTGTTACCCCTTTGTTATCAAAAGCGGATTTTCCTCACTCTGATTTTCCTTCCCTCTAAATAAATAAATAAACCCACACATTTCTCTGCACTGCAGTGCATTTATTTCCCTTGCCCACTCTGCCACGTGCAGCAGGGCGAGCAGCCCATGGCACACACGGGCAGGGGAGCTCAGGCACATTTCAGCTGTCACACAGAACAGATTTACAGATATGACAGAAAAGCAGCTGCCAAAGCACAACTCCTACTCCCCAAAATGGTATGCCAGGCCTACTCTGGTGCTCCAGGCAGAATTCCTGAGTGGCTCACAGCAATCACCACCAAGCTGGACTCAGGAGCAGACTGAGACAGTGTGAGGCAGTGTTTGTCCATACCAAGTGTTTGTGAGAGCCCAAGGATTTCTTTCTGCCTTCCCTCCTGAACTCCAAACACACCTACAGATGGGAAACGTATCAGATGTGCCTGGGAATGCTCTGATGTGGGAAAGGAAACACAGTCCACTGGATCATTCCTGGCTGAGCACTGACCTCCAGTGTGCAGGACTAGAGGGCACCGAAGCTCTTTGGAGACTGGAAATGCAGCCATTTTATTTTAATAAAATAAGCAATTTTATTTTGCTTTCTGTGCTGAACTGAAACTCCAAAGCAGGCCCCAATTCACCCTCTGCTACAGCACACACTGAGCAAAGCAGTCCTGCAGCAAACTCCAGAGTCCTGCACACAGATAGATTTGAATGGTATAAACACACAGGCAGATGTGTCAGGTGGTGGGAGCTGCAGCTGCCCAGCCCAACACAGCACTACATATTATTCACAAATAAAAGGCAACACTACAACAAAGCCTTAAATAGTATCACTACTATATTATATGTACCACTACTCTCTGCTTAATTCACAATATCCACATACCAACATGGAACTGAACAGTTCTGTTCACAGGCAAAGATCAGACAATAATTCACTGGAAAAAGCCCAGCTGACCATTTTTTTTCTGGAGCACCCCATAATAACTGTTCCCAAAGATGGGCCCAAGCTTTGGTTTGGCATAGGCTCTCTCCTGTTCCTTTCCTTCCATGAATCCCTTCCTGCCAAAGGATGGGATCACCAGCAGTTCAGACAGTCAGACTACAGAAGAAACGTGGTGATTTCAGGAGAAAAGTGATTTACTTCAGAAAAGAATTTGCATAAATGCTTCAGTTCAGAATAGGATTTGAATTTCCAATCTGTAACAGTATTTCATATTAAATACTATACAAAATACTTTCCCAAATACCTGTGACTGCAATATTTCTGTAGTGAAAGGGCCAACTGTAACAAGGTATTTTTAAGGCATGAGGCCCCAGCACCCAGATAAACTTTGCATTTTAGTAGTTTTCCACTCCCTCCTCCTCTGCAAAACAAACATGTTCCCCACTTTTGGAAAGCAGGAGCAAAATAATGGAGGTGGCTTTGATGCAACATACAGCTGACAGATGTCCTGTGAATGGTTTCTAAGGAAAATATAACCCAGCTACAACGTCAAAAAGAAACATTGACACTATCAAAACATCCTCCCTTGTTGGTAAAAGAAAAAGAAGCCATCAGGACAACTCTCACTCTGGGGATGCTTCTAAATTTCCCAAACACAGTGGATGGGTCAAATTAAGAGGACAAGCAGCAAAAAGATACACCATTATGAAAGGAAAGTTTTACTAACAACACCAACCCCAGGATTTCTGTGTGGACAGATGATTCATAACCTGGAGAACAAACCCAACACTTGCTCAGAGCAACATCTAAACTGATCCCCATCCTGCTACTTAAACATGTTTTTAACATTCTTGTTTAAAATAAACAACAAAACAAGAAATATCTAACTTTGTGAGGTTTAGTTTGGGCTTGTTTGGGGGGTGGTATTTAAAACCCATAAAATGTAAGCATCCAGAGAACAAACTGTTGAAAAAACAAAGTGATGGATGTGAGCTTATAAAAAAAGCCACAAGCAACCACGTGAACAACAGGCTGACGTTCTTATTACTATCACAGCAAGAGAACAGAAAGCTAAATGTCAAGCATTACTACAGATATAGGTCAGCAATTTCTGCTGTTAATGCCATTCAGCAGGTCCCCATGGCAGGGGCAAAGTCACCTCCTCAACTCAACTCCAGTTGCTTCAGACAAATCAGACATTTCACTCTCCTGCTGCTGCACTGAGCAGAAGTGCTGCCCAGCAGAATCCCCCTGCACCAAAGCAGAGAGGAAAGAACAGGAGGCAAACACAGCCAGTAACTCCCTTACCATTGTGATGAGCAGCCTGTACTTCTCCAGCATGGCCTGGTTGTCGTGGCACCCCGCCAGCAGCTGCCAGATCTCTGCCCTCAGTGCCTCTGGAACGCCGCTCCTCACCAGGCTGGACAGCCCATTGGGCCTCACAACGAGGTTATTGTGCCTGAAACACAGATGGCCCCTTTGCCTCTTACACTGAACTACAGCAGTCACAGATTAAAAACATTAACAATATTTAAACTTTCCAAGCTTATTCTGAAAAGCAGAGTCAGCAACCGGCAACACAAACTTTCCTCCCAGTGGTTACAGTAATTAGTGTTTGTCAGAGGGAAGGCAAACATTCTGCAAGGATTTACAGTAAGAACCAGTGGCAAAATGTAGTGATATCCAACTTAGAATCACAGAATGGATTGGGTTGGAAAAGACATCCAAGACCATCAAGTCCAACTCTTGGTCCAATTCCCATTCTCTAGGTGTAGAGAAATGAATGAAAATTATCAACAGACTATTGCAGAAATTGAACTCAACTGGCTAATGAAGAACAATTTGAATTGAAAGAGAAAACTGTGCCACCCGTGCAGACAATTCAATTTAAATATTTGTTCAACATACATGTTTTAGCTTAGGTTAAGAAAACGAAATTAAAAATAACAAGACATATAGAGAAATAAAATTTTGGAAAACAAATAGAAGCCAGTTTTAAGAGCACTACCCTGGAGGCTGAAGTTGCAGTTCCACTCTTCATGCAAAGGGTGTGTCCCAAGTCCCACCAGGCAGTAACCCTTAGAAAAATCCTACTATTCCAAACCAATTGGCCTGTTGGTCTGAGCTGGTCCTTCACCATCTGGCTGTACACACAGCAGGAATGCAGGAACACAGAACTCACTGCACGTGCACAGCGTTGCAGAGCTCAGTCACAGATGTTTCAAATCCATTTTTGAGGTACCGGGGTTTGCTGGTCAAGATTACAACTCCTTGGGCTCAAGATGGCGATTTCCAGAGCAATGCAGCAGGAAAACTGCCCAGATTGATTCCTTGTTCTTTCTGCTGCAGGAAGTGCTTTGCTCTCTTAGTGTTTTGACCACTGTTGTGTTTTCCAACTGTCCTGGTACAATAGTGACAGTGGATGTTTAGCGAAATGCCAGCAAGCTGTGATTAATTAAATAACCTGCAATCTGACCCTGGATTTTCACTAAATGTTTAGAGTACTCATCCTGTGAAGCAGCTCATTAAGATCTGAACAGTTTACCACTGCTGTTTAAATTTGAAGGATGTTCTAAGCAATTTCTTTCTCCTACACTTCGTGATATCCCCATTTTTCCAAATGATCTGAAAATTTAAGAGTGCGATTATACAATGCCCTTATTCTTTTAAACACAATAATTATTTTTAAATGCATAGTGCAATACAAGTAATTTCAAACTTCATCTCAGCCAAATTAAAACCAGGTAGTGTCTTTTCTCTTTTTCAGTCCATTTTGCAGCCAGTCACATGAACCTACTGGTCTTGTGATGAGGAAAAGGTAGAAAGAAGAAACAATATTCTCAGGAACATTAAACGGAGTAAAGACTTGACACTTGAAGGACTTGAGTGAGTCCAGAGAAGGCCAAGAAAATGCTCTGAGTGCTGGAGCCTTTGATCTGGAGCCAGGCTGGGAGAGTTGGGGGTGCTCAGCCTGGGGAGACCTCAGAGTGGCCCCTCAGTACCTTAAAGGGGCTATAAAGAAGGGAGAGGAACTTGCTGTGGGCAGATAGTGACAGCACAAGAGGGAATGGTTTTAAACTGACAGAGGGCAGGTTTAAATGAGATATTAAAAAGGAATTCTTCCCTGTGAGGGTGGGCAGGCCCTGGCACAGGTGCCCAGAGAAGCTGTGGCTGCCCCATCCCTGGGAGTGTCCAAGGCCAGGCTGGACAGGGCTTGGAGCAACCTGAGCTGGTGGGAGGTGTCCCTGCCCATGGCAGGGGTGGCACTGGATGGGCTTTAATGTCTCTTCCAACCATTCTGGGATTCTGTGATTCTATGACTGGACACTCTAAGCAGTTATAGAACTATGAAATGTACACTCAGGAATAACTAAAGAATAAACACATCAGAAAGTTAAAGCTCACGCTGTGGGTTAGTTTGTTTTTTCCATGGATCTGGTTGTATGTTACGTGAGAAACACAGAAGGGCTGCTCTGAGGAGTGGGCAAGGTGACAAAACAAAATGAACAGCTAAAAAGGGACATTCCCATAGAAACAAAACAGGGACATTTTCAGCGAGACCAAGGAAACAATACAAATCTGTTATGGCAACAACTACCAGAGATGCTGGAACACCACCCTGAACATCCTCCCAGGTGGGAATTCAGCAACCAGCCCTCACTGCCTCTGTGCTGTACTGAGGCAGCTCTGGGGCAGAAGGGACACTGCAGCACAACTCTGACTCCACAGCCCCTTCCCGGGTTCTGGATCTGGAAACAGCTCCAGCATCCCCAGTCCCTGCTCAGAACAATGGAAATGAGTATAAAGGCTTGTCTGATTCTGGCCTTATCCTTTAGCATGTGGGGGAAAATGAGTCATCCATGGATGGAACATACTTAGTTTGCTAGAAGTGCTGCCATTCTCCTGCACAGAACTCAAAGATGCAATAAAATAAATAGATATAGCGTCACATTCCAACTGTTTATCTGCTTGGTAAATTATCTTACTCTTAATTTCTCTTTATGTATTTGAAAGAGACTCTTGGAGCAATGTTTCTTCTGAGTCCAATATGTTACAGTGACATTTGAATAAAATGACAAAAGCAATTAAAATGCAAGAAATTTTTAACCTAAGAGACAAATACAGCAGCTCCCTAAGTGCAAATGTTATTTTTTGTTTATTTACTTCTTTAACAAGTGCACAGATCTTCCACTAACATATGCTGCAGTTTTCAACACACTAGAAGGTTTGTTTGAATCTATTTTTAGTTTTCGAACAGTTACCATTTCTCATCTGTTACTCCAAGTTTTGTTCTTAAAATGTAACACAGGGCTATTCAAGAATTCAAGTATTTTAAAGACTGAGTTTCTCTCAAGAGATAACATTGTTTGAGACACTGCTAGAGAAGTGTTTGCTGCTGGCTTAGATCTCCCATTTCTCACCCCGTAAGTCATTTTAAGTAAAGTGTTTCAACTACTAAATGTGTAAGTTGCGTTAGGAGTTCAAAACAGTTTATTTCAACTCTTGAATGTTTTGTCTCACTCATTAGAGTGTTTGAGAAACCAGAAGAAATGGTTGGTTAGGTGGAAGTTCAGAGGATGAGCTGTGGGTGTTTCTTTACCTCAGCATGTTCATCCACAGGAGCCCAGGCAGGTCTCAAGGGCAAAGGTTCAAACTAAAAGAACCAACTGCCAAATGAATTAAAAAAAGAAATAAAACTGAAGGTAGCACCTTCCAATGGAAGTGCAACGGGGGTGTCCCTTAGAACAGGCTTTGGACAGTTGTAAGAGCCCCAGATTGTCACAGATGATGCCTCATCCAGAACCCCTGGCATGGGATCTCCATCACAGATGGAGCCAGCAGCAAGATGTGTTCCTCCAAAGCTACAAAGTGGCCAAGTAAAGGGAGAAACTGTCCAAATAAATCCTTAAATTGTTGTTCAGCTCCCTTTTTGGAGTCAGGAAAAGGAAGCTGCCAATCCCAGATGAAGGGCCTCTGATTATTTTTGTCTCCAGCAGCAGGAGCTGTTCCTGACAAAGGCAAAACCAAGTAAGTGGTTCTGGCACTTGCTCATAGTCCACGGTCTCTCACAGGCAGCAAACAGAGACTGTGCCTCTCTTGGCACAGGATCTGCTGCTTCTGAAGCACTTAATTAAACACAGAAATAACACTGTGGAGAACATACTCTGGGCTGACAAATAGTCTTCATTTTACTCACCAAGAGAAACAGTTTCAGTGAGGATTCACAGCCTTCCTAGAATTCCTCCTCAACTGCTTACATACAGCTTATTAAACAAATTTTAAAAAATAAATTGCCTCTAAACACACTGAATGTACAGCAGCTGGCACACATGGCTTAGACAGGGCACACTGAACTGCTCAGTCCTGGCACTGAGTTCCAGGGGGTTCAGCTCCCAGGGAACAGAGTGCTGTGCCTGTGGAGTGTCACTCCTGTGGGAGCACACAGGGACACACCCAAACACTGAACACAACCAACCAGACTGGGCAGGTGCTGAGGGAGAGGTTTGTCAAAGAACTGCACGTTATTTATACCAGTCCCCTTTAAACCAGGTTTAAAAACATACCTCAATATGTTTCATATTTTAGTTTTTGAACTGTGTAAGCTGAAGAACTTCAAAGCTCCTGCTCAGAGCATATAGTCTCATGGAACAACTAAAAGGTTAATATTTAAAATCTAAATGTAAGGAATTAAGCATTACCATCTCCCCAGCAGCTCTCCCCAGGAATCCAAAATCTTCTCAGGACAATCCTTTGATACATCACCGGTGCCACTGGAAAGCTCATTATCGCTCTCTGCAAAAATAAAGAAAGAGAAAACAAGAAAACAAAAGCATGCACAGGTTTACTAAAAGCACAGACATGAAAAATGTATACACGTAGGTCTCAAACAACTCTTTTTCTCATGTATCAGTTTCAAAACTATGAAAAGACATCAAAAATTAAGTGGAACCATAAAGAATGTTTAGCAGACTTTACAAAACAAGTATATTAATAAAGTTATCATAAAATTTAGAAGAACATGAGTAAGGAACCATTCATAGCACATTACAGGACAAAGAGCTGGGACCTGAAAGGTATTATATAAGGAAAGATTCAAGGCTGTCACCTCTCATTTAATGAAATGTCACAGTGTAGTGCTATCTGAAAGTCACATCCACTCAAGCCCTCCCACAAAAAAAAGCCTCTCTAAAGCACAGCAGACAATGCTGCTCATGGCACTGCAGCCCTTTGGTTCCCCTCTGGCTCCCTGAGCTCAGGAAGCCTCCTCAGAGCCCAGAACCATCCCTTCTACTGAACTAAGTTCCTGGATGAGGCCACAACTTGAGTGTTGTGTTCAGTTCTGGGCCCCTCAGCACAGGAAAGAGATTGAGGGGCTGGAGCGGGGCCAGAGAAGAGCAACGAGGCTGGAGAAGGGACTGGAGCACAAGTGCT
>JAWWEV010000004.1:26013285-26029567 GCA_035583235.1 Hafferia zeledoni | reverse complement strand
CAGCCTGGAGCGCTGCAGGGGTTGGGGTGGCCAAAGGGCAGGACCTGCACTTGGCCTTGTTGAACTTCATCCCATTGGAATCAGCCCATCTCTCCAATCTATCCAGAAAGTCTATCCATGCTCTTTTGTAATCTCATTTTCTTTAGATATTTTTCTTACTCTTAAATCTTTAATTCTAATAGTTGTCAAAGGCAATCACGAGTTGGAAATGAGTGACAACACCAGACTCTGGGTTTTTATACTTCAGTTAGAGGTTCCAAAACTGCAAGGACTATGAGGTTTGATTTGACAGCCGTCTAGACTTCTACTGCTGTTGTATCAAAACTGTAATTTCATCAATGTCCACAATGCTTGATAAGTAAGGAAAACATTTATTTTATAGTACGAAACAAAGCCAAGAGTATTTGTAAAAGGAAAATACTCCCACATATGATAAAAAAAATACTTCCACATACATTTAAAATACATATTTAAAACCCTTTAGAATCAAAGCTAAGATTTTACATTGTCACTTGAATATTTAAATATTTAGATATAACATGAAAAGATTAAGAAATCACAGTTAAAGACCAAGTGAAACCATCTGAAAGTTACCTGCTTGAGATTGAGGAGTCCAGAGAGGTGTGCATGGCAACTAAAAGCCACCCCAAATGCCCCTTTCCAACACTGTCCCTCCCAGCCCCAATCATGATGGAGGGCACTGGTTCAACCACTGCTCTCATTTTCATTTAAGCAGGGAATTCTCAACACCCTCTGCATGCCAGAACTGACCTGCTGCCTTCCCACACTGCTGGGGCAACCCTTTATACACACCTTCTGTGATCAGCTTTGTTGCTAATGCTGAAGGCCTTGACAGGTTTTAGAAAATGGAGAACGGAAAACCATAAAAAGACAGTGAGACCATTTCCTTAATGGAAAGATGATCTCCCATTGGTAAGCAAAGGTCAGTGTGTAACCAGACACACCTGGTACTAACACACCACTGGCCTCCTCAGTCACACTAAAATAAAAAATTAAAGGCTTTCCTTCACTTTCTGCTTCTTCCATTTGAAGTCTGAAGAAGGAAAACAATTTGCATTGATCAATCAGAGAAAAACTTGGTTGTAATAATGCCAAGGTCATGGGTTCAATCCCCTGTGTGGGCCATTGACTTGAGTTGGACTCGATGACCCTTGTGGGTCCTTCCAACTCAGAACAGCCTGGGATTCTGTGAAAAACAAGGGTTTGCTTCAACATTCAGATCCCTGTTAGTCTTCCAAATCACCTAAAATCTTTTAAGAACTGGTGTGAGCTCTGCATGTGAAAGCTTCTGGAAGAAACACACCAAGGAATGAGGTGGACCTTCCTCAACTGAAAGAAATTTATTCTTTTTCTAAAGTTTTGAGACAATTTCTCTGTGTGATCAACATCACTAATCAAATTATTCCAAATTCATTCTGCAATTCAAGGAAGAACTACAGCTGGGAAAGTTGCTAAGAAATCAACTGACCCGTCTAGAAAAACTTGCTCATTCAGTTATTAAACAATTAAGGATATCTTATAACTCTAACCTAAAAGAAATACTTGCCCTAAAGGAAGCATCCTTCAAAGCTGTATGAGCAAGTATCTGGAACAGTTGAAGAAATAAAGATGTTCCTATTGCATTGCCTGCAGTTACCATCAAATTCAGACCCATGTTACCTTCCAAAAATATTTCACATCAGACCCGGAAAAGCTCAAGTACCTCCTAAGCTCAATATTTCCCCACAGACTGAACAGGTGAACAGGAAAGAGAACACACGTGTCCTTTTTCCACGACACAATTTCTCTTCTTTTCATCCTAGATCAATTTTTTAATGTATTTTTTAACAAAAGAACTCTTGGCCAGGTCACCATTCTGTACCTTCTGCACCTCATTTATTAAATGGAATGAGTCTCATGGATTATTGTTGGCCTAAGCCTCAGGTTAATCTGGAGCAGTCTATAAAATACAGTAAGCTCCTGTTGCAGAAATACATCTAAAATAATACCACACAGTTGCTTATATAATAACTGCAAAAATCTTGCAAAAAATACAATAAAAGTCCCATTAATTTTCTTGATGAAATTTTCTTATCTGACATTAGCCAGAAATCATGACCAAGCCCAGTACCTGTCAGTTGAGACAGGCTATACAGAGCAGAGTGAATTTTAAGTGTTATCTTTCTAGTTTGATAAATTCACCTGACTGCATAAACCAAGGAAGCCTGAGAAGCCAAAATCTGTGATTCCTACGCCTTTTTTCTTTTTTTTTTTTTTAATCACAGTGTGTGTCTCAAAATTTCAGAGAGCTTCCCAAATACAACCACACTGCACTATCAGTTTCGACATAGATGATGTGTGGTTTTCACCAAATGCAGATGCGAGAACTTACTGTCAATGTTTACATTCTGAACACTTCCTTAAAGCATTTTTACTTCTGGAAACAAAGAGAGGAAGTTACAGGCAGCTAATCTAAGACAAAAAAATCACAGAAATGTGGAGTGGTAGGAAAGGTCACACTCTGAAGGGGTTATAGAAGCCTTTCCTCTCCTCAGCCATGTTGTTATCAGGGTTATGAAGCCCTTAAACACAGAGCAAGGTACCAAATGTCAGAGAGTGGAGAGATTGAGCAACTCTTTCCATGCTCCCCTCACAGTTTTATACATCCCTACATCAATAAACTGGAATAACTAACACTCAAAACAATGTAAAACTCAGTTACTGACTTTCACTCCTTACTCCTGTTTCCTCAAAATCATGTAACTTATCTCCAAGAAAAATTCTAGATACTAGTTCCTTATTTCTTCTAAGTTTATAGTGCCAATGCTAATTATTAGTAATGAGGATCAAGTATAACAGGGATAAAAATATCTTTTTATGATTAAGTTCACCTCTGTGAGCAGACACAAGCTCTGCCTGTATGAACAGAAGGGACCAGCAATCCATTTTCTGCCACATGCATTTCAGATGGCTCAGTGTAAATCATATAATCTTGGTTTTTCAGCAACATCCAATAAAAGAAAAAACAAGCTGCTATGGAAAAAAATACCAGTCTGCAGCATGTAAATTCCTGTTCAAGGGAAACACACCAATATCTTATTTAAATACAAAGAAAAAATCCCAAAATTATTTTCAAGTTTCAGCCAATTTTCTCCACCTACTTCTAAATTAAAATTCTAGACCTTGTATTTTGTATCTAAATACACACACAGACTGCATTAGATTACGAATACTTGCATTTTATTTCCACACTGATTTGACTGCAAAGGCCTGAAAAGGCACAGCACAAGCCTTAACCGTAAGTTAAAATTCAGGGGGAAGAATAAAGAGTTAGAAAACAAAGAGAAAAATAACACATACAATGTTTATATACAAATATATGTATTGGAACAGATCTGTGGATCCCAGCAAAATCATTTTGTCTAATTTCAGAAAAAGACCACAACATTTTGCATACACAACAGAAGCACAAATAAAAAGCATCTTAATTATTAATCTGAAATAGGAGATCACAAGACTCTAGATCTCTGCAAAGTGCAGCAATGAAGTCAAAATACCTAAGTTGAGCTACTTTAAACTGTTTTCCACTGGAGGAACTTCAGAAAGTGCAGATCACTACAGAATTTATGACCAAAACATCCAAACCACCTGGAGCCAGGCCATGCTTACCCCACCGTGAGGCTGTGACAAAAGGGCAGGGTGTTCAGGGTAATTCGTTTTAAAATACAACCCTATGGGGAGCAGGGGAGAAGATGCATTTCTGGTTGAGATAGATCCTCCTCTTGTAAACTGGTTTCTATTGCCCTAAACAGTAGTAGAGATCATCAAAATTAACTAAACAATTAGTTCACACTGCAAATCCATCCTTTGAATTAAGATTATCGGACAAAGTCTCAACTTTCTCTCTTTTTCCTGCCAGAAGGCAAAATAAAGTCATATTCAAGGGCAACTGCAACAGAGCAGAGAAAGCACAGAAATCATTTGCAATTTGCTTTCTATCAAAAAAAAATCTGGTTGTGTGTCTTAAGGTACAGCCAACAGACACGATGTGATCAGAAAGGTCAGACGCTTAACTCGGCTCAGCACCCGACAAGTCCAGAGGTTTAGGAATCACTGATCTCTGACAAGAAGTGCCACTTCACGAGTATTCCACATTAACTACCAGGGAATTGTCCTCTGGAAACTTACACAGGCACACCCTGTAATACAAAACTTGCCATAAAGAGGTTTGGGTGATGAAAGAAAAAAAACATACACACACACAATGTAAAACATTCTATTTATTTGCCTGCAAGAGAAGACCAGGAATTGGTCGTGAATGGTTACTCAAAACTGGTTATTTTCATTAAAGAAATTACCACTACCCAAGAGTGATATCAAGTGCTGTTGTCAGTCACATTCACGCTGATCTCACTCCTCACCTGCCACTGACCTGCTCTGTGACACTGACCAAGTTATTTCCCTTCTAAGTCCCAGAGTAACCTGGAAACCACCTCAGCCCCTCAGCAAAAGGCCTGTAAGATCCACTTTTAGGTTCAGTAACTGACTGAAATCCTGCTCTGACAATTTACTGCTTCTAAAAAACGCCTTTCACTTTTCTTTTTTCTGCTCTCTGACCTTTTCTTTCCTAGTTAGAAATTATGTGGGAAATACCACGAATTTGAGCAATTAAGCCAGGAAGTTGTCCACCATCATTAAAAGTTTGCCAGCAGCCTAATGTGAAATGAAAGATCCCATTTGGAAGGCAAATGTGAAGACTGCAGTTTTACCATTAATTACCGCAGTTACTGAGCGCTGCTTTGCATAAAAACGTAACTCCACTTGAACACCTTTCTACTGTATTAGAAACCAACTCAGAACTCGCGGCCAGCTAAAAAGCTTGTGATTATTCCAGACTGATGGCAAAGCCCCGTTTGGACAGGACAGCCACACCAGTGACTGTGACCAAAGCTTGAGTTTGGCACCACTGGCACCAGAACAGCAGCACAAATCACAACACTTAGGCCAGTGCAGAAACTCCGGGCAGCACCCAGCACACACTGAGGGGTTACACCCGCCAAGAACTTTGTTTACACAGCCTGTAACTCAAGAACTCAGTCCCTTATTGAATAAAAAAATACTTCGATTTCCAGAATTTTTGTTTATTCCAACGATTTCTAAAACGGAATTATGCATCGACCAAAAAAAATTAAATTAATCCCAACTGAAAGCACTTAAGTTTTTGTCCACCCAAGTTGCTGCTAAATACCAACACCTCCTTTTCAACTACAATGCACAAGAAGAGAAGGGCACACACTAAGGTGTAAATTTCTACTAGGAGTTAATTACTTTAATGATTGGGGTGGGGAGACAGAAAAAGAAGAGGTGTTGTTGATTTTTCTCACTGTTTTGTCTCCTTGGCACCAGAGTACTCGCTCTTCACATCTCAGGCAGGACTTACCCCTTATCACAGGAGCCAGATCGTGCTCGCTGCGTGCTGGGGGAAGTGACATCTTTGATTCAAACACCTCCTGCTACGGTTACAGTCATTTACTAACCACAACTTCAACCCATTCCGAAATTTTACACATTACAAATGTGCAAGTTTTGGTCTCTGATTAGAGACACCCAGCAGGCAGGTACGGGAGAGGCTGCCCAAGAGGAGCCCAGGGACACGGGTAAGGATGGCACCAGGAAAAATAACATCCAGCTGGAGTCAAAACTGCCGAGGGATGGAGAGCAACGGGGAGCGACTCGTGTACTGGCAGCAGAGAGAAGGCTGAGGGAGCAGCTCTCTGCTCAGGGGGACCTGGTGACAAAGCACACGGAAAAGGCTGACACACTCAAGGTTTTTGCCCCCGTTTTCACTGGGAAGGTCTACCCACAAGCCCCCTGAGCCCAGCAGCAGGGTCTGCTGGAGGAAAGAGTTACCTCCAAGGGAGGAAGGTGAAGTTTGGAAGCACTGCAGGAAACTGGAAACACAAAATGTACAGAAACAGATGGGATGTATCTAAGAGTCCTGGGAGCTGGCCAACGGCACTGAAATACCACAGTACCACAAAGGCCATGAGATTGGGAGAGGTTTCTTCTGACTAGAACAAAGGCAAACATCACACCCAACTTCAAGAAGAAGCAGCAACTACACATCAACCAGCCTAACCTAAATCCATGAGAGGATTATGGAGCAAATCCTCCTGGAAGGTACCCTTATGTCCAAGAGGGACGACAAGGTGATGGATTTAACCAGGGCAAACGATGTCTGATGACAAGAATCCCAGACTATTCTAAGTTGAAGGGACCCACAAGGATCATCGAGTCCAACTCTTAAGTCAATGGCCCACACAGGGGATTGAACCCATGACCTTGGCATTATCACAACCAAGTTTTAACCAACTGAGCTGATCTCAGGGCCAAGATCTTACTGCAAGGAGACAACTGGCTTAGCAGATGATGGAAGAGCACTGAACACAGAGGGCCACTAACAGCAGTGTCCCACAGTACCCCTACAGACAAACTGGTGAGACAGGCTGTGTAAGTGAGCAGTAAGGTGTTTGGGGATTTGACTTGCCTGCTGGACTGAGGGAACAGCCATCAGTGCCAACCCCAGCACAAGGAGTGACAGTCACCACCAGGACCAGCCGATGTGTCTCCTGATCACCTGGATGATGCGACAGGGTGTATGCTCAGCAATGACACCAAACCAGGGCAGTGAGCAGGGCCCCTATGCAGAGGGACCTGGACAGGCTGCAGAAAGGCACTGGCAAGGCTTGTGAACTCAACAAGACAATGCTGGGTGCTTTATCAGCCTGAGAACAACCTCCTGTGACAACATAGCCTGGACACAAACCAGAGAAAAAAGTGCCTTATGCACAGAAGAACGTGAAGATCCCAGCAGGCAAAAATGCCAGACCAAGGCAGCAGCAGAGGAGCGCAGGCAGCAGGTGCAGGCAGGGCCCCATCCCTGTGCCCAGCCCCTGTGAGGCTGTTAGAAACAGAATTAGGGGTTTGCTGAAGCTAAAAGCACTGTAACAGAGTAGTTACGGGGCAATTCGCTTCCAACGGTTTTTCCCGCCTTTGGAGGGGTGGGGGGTCTTGGACAGGCAGGCGAACCGGGCCAGACTGTGAGCCCCCAATTCCCACCCAGTGGGAGGGGGGGCAGGGACCTTTGGGCCGGGAAAGGGTGTAAAAAGTTCTGTTTCCTTTTGTTCTGGGTCTGTCTCTGGGGCCAGAGAGAGACACACCCCGCTCGGCCCGAATCTGTTAAATAAAAGTTTAGTTTTGCTTTGACAACTTTGTCCCCTCAAAATTTTATCGGTAAATGTGAGCATTTCTCACAAGGCTGTGCCTGCAGGGCCGTGCCCAGTCTGGGGGTCCCGGGCACAGCAGTGACACAAACACTGGGGCACGGCCACGGCCCAGCTGGGCAGGCAGGAGGAGCTCACGGTGGCAGAACTGAGACTGCACACTCTGGCCAAGAAAAGAACTCTAAGAATCCTTTTTGCTGTCAGCTCCGGGTGAAGAAGAGAGATCGGGACCCGCGGGATGGTGCACAGTGATGTGACAAGAGACACAAGATAGAAGTAAATTCCAAATAGCTTAAAGGGAGAGAGAGAAAATCACTATGAGTGCTGTCAGGTGTAAAACAGATTGCCTAGAAAGGTGTTACAGGCCAGACCAAACTTATCTAAATTACTCTTGCTTTAATTGAAGTAGGGATCTGGATAAGATGACCTCTAGAAGCCCCTTTCATCCTAAACGATTCTATTTCAAGGATTTATTATTTCATCTGCCTATGAGTGTATTTCACAAATTCATTCTCATCATCCTTTGCATCAGGTTTATTACCTTTAATGATATATTTTAAACCTTCAGTTCTCCTGTACATCCAGTGTGGCACACAGAAATGTAAATATCTCTGATCTACTTGCCCTTAGAATTTCTTCCCTTTGTACTGCTCTCCTTCCCCCACAACCAGGGGAATCAGAACAATCAGAACAATTTGGCACTTCTAAGTTACTCGATCTAAAACCCCCACACCTTCTTCAATATCCTGACTCCTGACACAGGGATGGTTAGAGCAGAAAAGCAGAGGGCTGTGACCCATCTCACTTTGTGGCAAAAACTGTTTTCCTCTGTCCACTTAAAAATATTAGAGACTTTTGACCCTGCCACTCTTCCCAAAGATTAAGAAAAATGCCACCAAAGACACAATATAAGAGATGTTTTCCACAAGGGCCTTACTCATCTTTCAGAGCAATCTATTTAACAAAGCAGGGTTTGGAACCCAATTTATGTATTTATCTCCTGCTTACAGTCACACCCAACCAACGACTCTGTCAGCTTCATAAAATCCCCTATGGGAACACTTCTGGTATCAAAATTAACTAAACACCTCAACAGCCACAGAGGTGTTTTTTAATAACCTACAAGTTGGTTTTGTTTCTTTTTAAAGTTAGGAGCACAGGAAAAAGGTGAGATAAGTAACTGTCGAACTCTCTTCAAACATGTCAGGATTTACGAAGTAGGACTCTGATAAAGAAGGAACCAGCCCTTCACAATCCGGGTTACAATAATGGCTGTACCAGCACAACAAATTAGGACTGAAGCTGGAACAAAGTGCCAAAGGGATGAAACTCAAAAAACGTATCTTAGCAAAATATGCTTGAAACAACTTACCCTCCATGAAAAGGACACCTCCAGGAAGCTCCGTGTTAATACTTGAAAGGTGCATTTTAATTGTCACTTAATAGGTCAAAATTAAAATTCATGGGGAGAGGCTGAGAGCTATTACAGGAATGATCAGAGCAGCTGGTGGGCCAAAGAGAAAACAGCCCTTCAGTGATGCATTTCCACAGATTTGTGCATCCCTCTGGTTTAAAGTGCTGTCTTTTTTTTTAAATAGCAAGATCAAAACTGCCACTAAAACGTAACAGTCGACTGGGGGCACAAAATGGGTATAATCCAATGACAAATTCATCTAGACTGGAAATCAGAATGTGTGTAATTACTAAGGTCAGTCAAGTCTGAAATAGCCTTCCAATTATAGCAGAGGTAATAGCAATATACAACCCATTAGTTTTAAATCAGAGCTAAATAAATTTACAAAAACCCCTCACAATGCCCAGATCACTCCTTGAAATTAATGACTCACCAAAACATTCAGAGACAAGAAAGGGTAAGCAAAGGAGAGAGAAGAAGAAAACCACAGCAACTTCTGCAGACACATGGAAGAAAAATAGAGACACAGGGGTGGCTCTTGAGTCCAGTTTTGAAGAAAGTAAATAAAAATGACACTAAGGCTTCATAATTAATCTAAGTCAGTACTGGTAGAGAAAAACAACTCCTAACACACCTATTGCTCCCTTCACAAGTAGCTTAACTGAAATCAAAACCCCAAGGTAGCAGAGCACTTCCAATAATTCTCTAATTTAGCTTCAATTTAGAACAGTGAGTCAATTTGTGCTTACTGTAATGGTATTTACAGCCTTTTCAAGTTTAAACTGCAAACTAAGCTCTTAATCATATCATTAATACCATCTAACCCACATAAACACAGTCGGCTACAATCCTACTTAAAACCCAGGCACAAGTCTAACTTGCAGAACTAACCTCATCCACGCAGCAAACCTTCCTAAGATGTGGAGATGAGTCATCTCAGGATTTTGGTCTGTATCAGAGAGATTTGGTTAAATACAGCCACGGTACCTTTCCTGAATTGAAAGGGATAAGCAAATGTTGCCTCTAACGTCACCAAGGTCTCTCTCTGGAAACAGAAAGCACAGCTGCCCTTCTCAAAGTTTTAGCTGCAAACCAACACGGGCTGTGAGACTCGAGCTCGACGCTGACAGAGAAAAGCAACGCTTACCTAAGCAAGCTATTTCATACTTGTTGCTAGATTTTCCTCAGTCTTAAAGAAGAGCTGACACTTGAAATTTCTTTTTCGCCACTCTTATGCAGAAGGATGGAGGCACACACGCTCGCAGCTGTGAAGGGTATTACTTATTTACAACACCATCAAAACCAGGCAGCTTCAACAACACAGCCTGGAGAGTGACAGCAGGAACAAAGTACACACGACACTGCAGGAACTCACACCGTTTCATTGAGTGTCATACCTGCTTCAGGTGGTTTCAAGTACTTTTATCTAAACACAAGGGGTTTTGTACCAACTCGCAGTTAGGGAGGGACGAAGTGTGGAACAGGGCTTGTAAAAAAAACACATAGGAAAAAATGAAACCACGAAACAAAAAACCAAACAAACCAAACCGTGGACGAATCCGAGGCATGCAGACGGCACAGATTTAGGACAGTAGAGCGGTAGTTGTGGCTCTTGGGAAGTGACTTCACTTTTCCCGAGGAGGAGGAGGCGGCAGGCAGATGAGCACTTCCACCGCGCTCTGCCTGCCCTCACCACGAAAACAACTTTGCATTGCACACGCCGCACTCGGCTCGGCGTGGCGCTGCCCCAGGGACCCGCACACAGACAGCCTCACACTCACACACACATACGGACACTCCCGGTGCCCCTGCCCGCCCCGGGGCCCGGCAGCAGCGCGGGGCAGCAGCGCTGTCAGCGCCGCACGGGGCGGGCCGGGCTCGCTCTGCCCCGCGCCGCCTGCCCTCCCCGGCCGGCCCGGCTGTCCTCCCTCCCTCCGTCCCTCCCGCAGCGGGGCAGGCCCGCAGCAGCGCCCCTGTGTCGCACTCACCGCGCTCCGAGGGCGCTCCCCGCGCTCTGTCCCCGTCCCTGCCGCTGTCCCTGCCGCCCCCAGCCCGGCGGGGCCGCGCAGCCGCCTCAGCGCCGGCCGCGCGCCCGACACATCCCGCCGGAGGGGCAGCGGCGCGTGCGCGCGCACGGCAGCGCGGAGGGAGGGCGGGAGCGAGGCGGGGGCGGGGCCGCGGGCCGGGGGGGGAGAGGGGGGATCAGAGCAGCACAGGGGGCGCGGGGGGATCAGAGCAGCACCGGGGGCACCGCGGGCACAGGGGGGAGCGGGGGGAGAGGGGGGATCAGAGCACCGCGGGCACGGGGACATCAGAGCAGCACCGGGGGTACTGCGAGCACAGGGGGGATCAGGGCACCGGGGGCACCGCGGGCGCGGGGGGAGCGGGACACCGAGGGCATCGCAGCCCCGCTGAGCCGGTGTTGAAGTCCCCTCAATCCTGTAGGAGTGCCCCTCGGGGACAGGGAACCGTGGAATCCCAGACTGGTTTGAGTTGGGAGGGACATTAAAGACCATCTCGTTCCACTCCTGCCATGGGCAGGGATACCTCCCACCAGCCCAGGGTGCTCCAAGTCCTGTCCAACCTGGCCTGGGACACTTGCAGGGATGGGGCAGCCACAGCTGCTCTGGGTAATCAGTGCCAGGGCCTGCCCACCCTCACAGGGAAGGATTCGTTCCCAGTACCTAATCCTACCCTGCCCTCTGTCAGTGTGAAGCCATTCCCGCTCGTTATGTCACTCCAGGCTCTGGTAAATAGTCTTGCCCTGCACCTTTCCTCTACGTTCCCTTCACACACTGCAAGGCCACAGCTGGGTCACCCCAAAGCTTCTCCTCTCCAGGCTGGACACTCCCAGCTCTCCCAGCCTTTCCTCCCAGCAGAGCTGCTCCATCCTCTGACCATCCTGGGGCCTCCTCTGGACTATCTCCAGCAGCTCCAGGTCCCTCCTGTGCTGCCCCCAGGGCTGGGGCAGCTCTGCAGGTGGGGTCTCACCCGAGGGGCAGAGGGGCAGAATCCCCCCTGTCCTTGCTGCCCACACTGCTTTTGGTAACACCTCTCTCCCGCCCGTCTGAACACATCCAGCAAGCACCCAAATGTGTCCAACCCTCTGCCTGCCACTGAAGGACGATGGCAGCAACCTGTAAATCACTGTGCTCTATAGAAAAAAATGACTTTTTTATGTTTGCCTTCAGATTTTGTACCCTGGTCTTGCCAAGCAATAGACTGTGTTTGTTTATCAACGGTGGTTTGGTGTGGTTAAACAAATATTTAAACAGTGAGTATATGTCTATGTTTAATTAAATATCAGCATTGTTTATGTTTAATATGTTTAAATAACGAAAGCTTGTCTTGTTGGGGTTTTTCCCTCTTTTCTTTTTTTTTGGTCTTGTGTGTGAAACAAATTACATTTAAATTAACCACAACATTTGCACAGCTTGTCTGTGTTCTTCCCATTTCACATGTGGATCAGCAAAACCTCACGGCATGTCAGGCCACAGCCCTCAATGAAGCAGCTTTAGGGTGAAGGCAGCGGGCAGAGCCCCGCCCTCCTGTGTGGGCACCGTTCTTAGGCTGCTTTCTTGGCACTGGGGTCCAGAGGTTTATCTGTTACATGGTCTTTTTTTGTCCTGTACTACTGTTACAAACTCATCTCGAAGCTGGCAAGGCAAGCAGACAAAGAACATTTCTCAGAGTAAAAAAAACCCCAGGACTGTTTGACCAGCCCCCCACTTTGTTGTCATTACTATTTGTCTGCAGCTGGAGTAAATTAAATTATTTTCAGATTATTTTTATCACACCACAGGGTTCAGATAAATCACAAAAGCATAGGGAAAGAAGAGGAATTCAGGGTGAGGAGGAAATTATTTTAGTGAATATTACAATAATAAGAAACAAGTGTCCCTGGTGCTGTACTTGGGTGCTGCACTCTGGTGTGTGAATGGGGGTAATAAACAGGAGGAACTGAAAGTCATATTCATAACCAGAACTATGAATAAATTATCATAACTGCTTATTGTTATGGAAATAGAGTTTGTTCAGGAAGCCTAGGTAGGAAAGGAGGAATGTCAGGTACAGAGTGAGTGACAATATTTGGACAATGGCAAAAAGGAAGAGAACAGTGTCACAGCAAAGACCCATTCAGCAACCCGTGAATGAAAAAGATGAAGTGTGTGGTGCTGTAATTTGAATAAAATCACGTAGGAATTGCTGATAATGACACTTGAAATAGCACAGCACCTGCTTTGAAAATAATCTGGGAGGCTACACAGGTGCCAGTGATCATTAAGTTAATGACTCTTCAAAAGGGATGGAAGGAAAATCAAACCAATGGACTTGAAGAAAATAAGTTCCAGTAAAGTTACCATTTGGATGCCAATCCCCACTGACAGTTAAGGAAAAGCACATATCTGGAAAGTTTTCCATTTCCCAGAGAATCAACACCAAGGCTGCAACCAGACCATTGCAGTGAGGAAGCAAGAGAAGAAGAGAACAGTCTATCTAAATTTAAATATTTCAATGTCTTGCACCTTTTGAAAAAGCAAAATCTATGTTAAATCACCAAAATCAGCGACAAGGCAATTGTTGTAATACACAGGGAAAAGTCCACAAAGATTAACATACAACATGAGCTAATACTATCAAGGAGCCATCCAGAAAGCTTATGTGAAAGACTTTTGGGGAAGGACTTGCTCTCAGATGGGAAAGGAAACTGTTCCCAAGTCATCTGAGGCAAACCAAAGCCTCATGATTTTTGCTTTGCTCTTCTCCAAAATGTCAGCTGTAACCAGGTGGTTAACAAGGAACAGGACAGTCCCAGTTCAAAACAGCCTCACACACAGCTAAGATAGTTGGCACTGCCCCACCCAAACCCAGCACATATTAACAACTTATGAACAAATGATCAAGCCAAACTGAGGAAAGGAACAATCTATTCAGCTTAGATGCTGACAAAACTCATCTTCAATTTTAGACAACGCATCTAGAAAAACACTTAAGTGACCTCAAAGCTATTAGCAATTCCCTTCAAGAACTCAGAAAAGATAGCTGAGGTTCCATGAGACCAGCAAAAAGGAAACAGGGCCTATCCTAAAGGAGAAAAGAGTGGGAATCAGAGGCCAGTCAGCTTTATTTTGTATCAGGCAAAATACTGGTAGAAATTATTAAGTAAATTATTTTTAAGGCCCAGGATGATAAGATGAATAATAATCAACAATAACATCTCAAAAGCAGATTATGGAATACTGACTGAAGCAAGACTTCCAAGGATGCACCATCTAATGCTCTCCTAAGAGGGACTGAGGAGCACTGGCTACACAAAACTTAGGTGAAATGGTTAGAAAATGGCACTCAGGAGTAGTGTCAAGCAAGTTTGCAGAGAGTCCTCCAGATGCTTTCCTGAACTGCTTCTGTGAGGCAATAGGATGAGGGGATATTTTTTTCACATTTGCAGAGGATATCCTGTTCAGGTGAGAGCTGTAAGCACTCTGGAAGATATAATTAGAACTGAACAAATCATGACGAGTTGGAACAAAGTTCTGAACTAAAGAGGATGTCATTCAACAAGGTGAGAAACTATCACATATAGCTGTGAATAATTGGCTGCAAAAATGTGAGCTGGAGACAAAGTGGCAGAGCAGTTGCTTTACAGAAAAGCTTGGTTCATAGCAGTTCACAAATAGAAAATGAGTCAACAGTGGTGCTGCACAAAATGTGACTACGCTACTGAAATGTAGGAAAAGGCTGTAAAACACAAGAGCAAAATAATTCTTCTGCTCCACTGAGCTCAAAAAGGCTTTCATGAAGAACAGAGCTCAGTTTTGGGCATCTCCTTTCAGTTACAGAGATCTCTGGAGAGAATGCAAAGAATTACCAGGACCCTGGGCAAATTGACCTTGAGCTGTACTGAAGTGTGACTGAAAGAGATTCATTTGGACATCTGAAAAGTCCAAGACAAACCCAAGCCTAGAAAAATAGGAGAAGTTGTATAAAAAAAGCAGTCTGTATGTATATAAAAGAAGTGAATATGCATACCAGCAAATCTGTTTGAAACCTGAAATAACTTCTTGCTGCATAATGGACTCTCAAGCTAAAACACTTAATGAGAGTTGCTTTTTTTAGCATACTTAATTCCTCACCTGCTTAATATCCTCAGGTGTGATAAAAATCCTGAAGATGCTGTGGGGTCCGTGAGGGCTATGTGGGCTCTGAGGCTTTGAGGGTTTTAAGGGCTGTGATGGCTTTGAGAGCTCTGGAGGGTCATGGGGCTGTGAGGTCTGTGAGAACAGTGGGGCCTTTAGAGGTTCCTTGAGGGCTCTGGGGTCTCTGCAGGCTGTGGCAGCCATAGGGGCTGTAGGGGCTCTGAGGCTTGTGGCACTGTGAGTGCCATTTGGTCTGTGAGCCCTGGGAGGTTTGTTATGGCTATGGGGGGTGTGAGGGCTGGGAGGCTTATGGGGTCCATAAGTCCCATATGACCTATGGGGCTCATGGCACCTATGGGGCTCATGGCACCTATGGGGCCTATGGACCTATGAGGCCTATGGACCTATGGGGCTCATGGACCTATGGGGCCTATAAGCCCTAAGGGGCCTCATGGGCCTGTGAAACTTATGGGGCCCTGGGTCATGTGAAGATCCCTGGGCCTATGAAGCCCATGGAGCGCTCATGAGGCCTGTGGGGCCTGTAGGGCCTATGGCACTTACGGGGCCTATCTGGGGCATATGAGGTCTGTGTGGTGTTTCATATGATGGGTGGGGAGTGGAAGGCTTTTAGATAGAGTGCTGGAGAAGTCCTGCTGTGGAGCCACGTGGTGCAAAAAGGATGCCCCTTCTCAGAGAGGAGCTGGGGTGTGGCTGGATCCCACCTCAGCCTCACAGTTTGTACTGTTTGCATGGAATGTGGTAACCAATATTAAATGCAGCATCAGAGGGAATTAATTATTGGGTTTGGTAAGAAACACTGTTTCAATTTACGTATTTTGGAATGGTCAGTTTCCTCATGTGTTGGGTTAAGTACACTCATATATATTTGTGTATATAATGAATATCAACAAAATAAGCATTATAATGACAAGCATAAATTGTTCCTACCTACTCAGCATATTACTCCTCATTACTCCATATTACTCACAGTCCTTTGCTCTGAGGAGGTAGGAAGAGGGTCACAAACCGGATTGCATAATCATCTAAATTCAGGTAGGAATCTTCTCCATCCACCGTGGCAACCAGAGAGAAGCCACCAACATTCCAAAGCAGTGCTTGTGGAAAACTCATATACACACTGCAGAACTATTGAGACAAAACACATACAAATATTAATCAAAGCCATTGAAATCTTGAGCAAATTATCTAGCACCTTAACAATACTGATCGAGGCTCTTAACACTATGTAAACAAACTTGAGCTAGAGTTTCTAATCCATCTTCTTGAGAGCTTTTTAGAAAAAATTGATCCTGCCAGATTTATGGCAGTCAGCAATAGGACAAGGGGGCACGATGGGCTCAAGCTCTGCCCGGGGAAATTGAAGTTGGAGAGCAGAAAAAACTTCTTTGCAGAGAGAGTGCTCAGGCATTGGAATGGGCTGCCCAGAG